>JARHVA010001453.1:262500-365000 GCA_037957365.1 Torreya grandis | reverse complement strand
ATAGATGTATGTTCTGACCAAACCCATGAGATAATGGCAAATATCACTCCTATAAAGCTTCATCCTTATATCAACCAAATAATTTATGAGATCAAAACATGGCTCCACTAGAGCCATACATTTAACATAGAATTACCAATAGCTACCAATACCAATAAAGAAGTGACACCTATCCAAGCAAGATTATGATTGTCCATGACATAGGTACCTATCCAAACAAGGTCCAAATTACTTATAAAAATTATAAATGGCACTTTCACATCCGATCAAATTAGAGGGCCCTACCCTATAACTTGTCATAAATCAAAGAATGCCATGTGGTATTAAACAAATGATTCATCTCATGGAGCCACATCTAGAGCACTTGAGACCAATAAAAATCATGTCACATGTCCTAGTTTCAACCAAATAAGCAACCTAGTCACTTTTAGGCCCTGAGAGCACTTAGATAGATCCTAGGTGGCATGCCACATGTCAAATGGTGAAAACTTTAGCTTCAAAGCTAAAATTTATGGTGAATGAAAGGAAAATCAATGCTAAATTTTAAATGTAAAGGTGATGAACTCACCATTAATGTGGAATAAACTAGAATCACCATCCAACCTTGCATTAATCAAGGTAGTATTCAAAAGGCTACTCAACTTGATCATTGCTACCTAAAATTTCATTCAAAGCCCTAAGATTTTTCTCTCTCTACTATCTATATGCTCATATTCTAACTAGGTTCAAGTTCTTCCCAGATTCTACCTAAACCACCATTATTGGAGCTCTAGAGTTGTAGAGAAGTACAAGAAGACATGAATTTTTACCTAAAAACATTGAAAAATGGGAATAGGTAGGACCTTCAACTTATGGTAAGTAAATTTCAATCAAAAATGATAATTTCTTGTTTCAATTTGGTAATTTAGTCATATTTAAAGATATAGAGCTCATACTTGATGCCATAGACACAAGGGACAAGCATTATAAAAATGTGCATTACAATGTTAACAAACCTAGTGACCTTGATGATTCTGAGACCATGCCCCACAATATTCAACTTGTTTATGATATCCTAGCAATCCAAGTTGTTGATCTTCATAAAGTCATAGTAAAACTAGAGGACATGTCATGTGTAGACCTAATATATGGAATCTTTGGGATATTTAAATGTGAATATGGATTAATCAAATCCATATACCAAGGACTCCCCATTGCCTTCATTACAGGGCCAAATTTTTAAAATTATTATGACCTAACTCTACCATAGGTGGAGTATAACTAGAGCATCATCAAAAACTAGTATGAGGTGCACACTCTAGGTAATGTCCTATCCTCATGGATAACTAACCCAAAGGGTATTATCTACATGAATTACCAATGAGACCTACACATCTAGTAATTCAAAAAAGGGTAAGGATTGGCATGGCCTTACTAAATAGGATATTTAGTAATGTGCATATTGGATATGTAGACATAAATATTATCCCATTATTGAAAATAATTATGTAAGAGAAATAGATTCCCCCACTTAGGGATATCATTAGTGAGAATTTGATTACTGATATGAATGACACATTCTAGAATGGAGCACTATTCTATATGATGAGTTATTTATTAGATGTAATTTTTTCATCCACATAATTGGGTGCAAATACATGGTCCCTTATAGGAGGTAAGAATTTTTTCCCAAATATTTTTCTTAATTTGACATCCATCACTTCAAGTAGAATATCAAGATAATAGTAGAGGACTTCTACCCCCAATCTAAAAGTCAATTATAGAATGTGAAATGCAAATGGTTTCATTACAGGTCAGAATGACACTAAGAAACATAGGCAACTTCTGGCTTTACCCCAATTGTATAGTCATTTGAGTAGAATGGGTAATGATATCTCCCCTTAGGATACGAAGGTATGTTCTACTGAAGTTGGTATAAGAGGAGATAACATACCAAATGATCTATGGAATTGATGGTCTCTTCAAGAAAAATAATAAGACACCCCCCCAACACAAGGCTCCTTACTAGATGGGGAAATCTAAGGTGAAATAATGCCAAGATGTAATAGTGGTAACACAGCATAAGGATTTATACCTATTACCCAAGGATGACCTCAAAATGTGGGATCCAAACTAGGCCATTACCAAGCACCTCACCAAATTCAAAAGGAATGTGGTTGTAGAGTATAAGCATTAAGATGAGGTACATGATTAGATATACCTCAATGAAATGAATGAAAAGGTAGTCTTAAGAAATGCTAAAAGGAATAATATACAACTACAACTAAGGCTTGTTCAATAAAGGAAGAAAGAGGATATATCAAAGCCTCAACTCCCACCAATACATGGGAGCATGTTCAATGTAGATTATGAAGATGAGAAAAAAGAATCAAAAGAGGATGATACTCCTCTCATCATAAATAGGCCATATAGACCCCCACTTTAGGCTACTTCAAGTGGAAAAGACCTACCTCTAAGTAAGGAGAAGACAATGAATAGCCTAGACCCTCATAATAACCTATAGTAGCTAATTTATCTACTGAGGAGGATACCATAGAAAACTTGGGCCAACTAGGTCCCAATATCATTAATCTTGAGGAATGGTACCCAAAAGGAATTGAAATCTCATTAGGAGGACTATAGGTAATGGATAGGCAGATTATTAAATTATTTTATACAAGGAAGAAGTCTCCTAGAACCATAACAAGAGGAGAAATTTCTCTTATAAAATCTTCTCAAACTCCTCATATAAGTACCACTCCCTTGCATTCATTTTCAATTGTTAACACAATCAAAATTACTCCTACATTAGTTTATACTCACACTCCCATGTTCACATCCCACACCACTAATTCATTTGGAGGCATCATTCCATAATTTATCTCCCATTCCAAAACCAACATTCTACCTCATTTTAGCTCCCATAACACTAGTGTTGGCCAAGTTGTGGGTTCTACCCCTTCCCAAGCTACCATATCTAGTGTATCACTCACCCTTGGCTCCATTACATAATCCAAGCCACTCAAACCCATCCAAAAATCATTCACTTAGAATAAACCACCTCATCTCACCCTATTAACCAAAATTATCAGACATCCAAAACTTCCTTCATTAAGAATATTCCTAGAAGCAAAATTAGAGGATTTTTAAAGTAGTTAAGGAAGGTCTTTAGGTAAAAATTGTCAAGAAGTGGCAACGTTTAAATGACTCTTGTTTTTGACATGAGCCCTATCAAGTCCTTATTTGATCCTTTTAGCTAATTAGACCTAGCCAATTTATATATTCCATCTGTATCCGTAGTTTCTTCTTATACCCAGGTGTTCCCATTACGACAACCCCCATTGTAGCAAACTTTTATATATGACCCAAATTGAGTGTGGGACATGATCTAAACATTAAGGAAAGGGATATCTTAGGCAAGCCAAAATTTACCTCAAATTGGCATGAGATTTGACCTAACCACTAGAACTATGAATAGGGTAATAAGATGTCAAGTAGAATGACCACATTCAAGTTTGATTGTGATATATGAAAGTGAAGAACCACTCTTCACTTTGACTAAGAAGAGAAATGTAGGCCTTGGAGAAGTGTAAGAATATGTTGAGGATCCAGTGTCCACAATACAAGAGCATGTATAATCTACCATTGCTATAATGAAAGGAATGTAACAAGAGTTATAAAGGCTAAAATAGAAAACACTACCTATAGTGATAAACAATACTTTGATTTCAATAATTAATGTTATGATCATCATTCTCAACATCTAAAAAGTTATGAAGAAGATATGGGGAGATAGGATCCAACAAGCTAAGTTGGGCATGAAGCTTGACCAAAGTCTTATCCACTATGACACCAAGTGAAAAAACTTGGCAAGAGTGGTAAGAAGCAATAAATTTCTTGATCTAAATTTTTTTCCTCTCAAATATATTGTGATGACACAAACCATCCTCATGAATATAATGATAATTTTGAAGACATGGTTTGACCAACACAAGTATGTAAACACATCTTTTAAGAAAATTTAATTCAAAATAGCCTACTTGCTGAAGGATGCCATGATCACCAGAGTGACCAAGCCTAATTGATCTTACATGGAAAACCAAGAGTTTAGGGCACAGATGAAGGTATTAATTGCATGCTTATATCGAGATGAGGATAATGCTAAGGAAACTATAGAATTAATAGACATTATGTTATTCACCAACTAAAGGTTCTAAAAGGTAGAGGTAATATAAGAGACACTCAGGCTAATACCCACAGAGCATGGTAAACTAATTGAGGACATCCCTACTTTATTTAGACCCATGGTCCTTACATTATCATAGATATATAATTACTACCAATCTTGTGGAAAATTTTGGACCAAAGAAGAAGATAATAAGAAGTAGCACTAACAACAAGAAGTTGGCTAGAAACAACCTCTCACCCCTTAAAGGATATTCTACTATGTTTTGTATTTCAAATATAGAATATTATTTTATATTGTGGTATTTTAAGCCACTTGGTTATATTTGGGTACCAATTTTGGGCCTACTTGAACACATCTTAGGCAATTTTTAAGCTTATAAGTAGGGGTCCTTTCCTCATTTTGTAATAAAATAACACTTGTAAAAATTAATATGAAGAACTAAAGAATTTGAGAGTCTATCTGTTGTGTTATTTTGTGTAGTTTTATGACTTTTGAATTCTCATGCTTTAGACATATGATAGTCTCCTTTTTCTAAGCTGATTTGTAAATTTCATTTCTTTTATTCATCTATTAGTTTGAGCTTAATGCTATGCTAAAAAAATTGATAGTATACATGCTCTATTTTCATCTCATTTGCTACTAGATGTGCTTATGCAATTTATTGTGAGTGAGTTATATTTATTCAATATATGTTGTTAGACATATGAATTTTATTTACTTAAAATATCTAAGTACATTTGTATTTCTTTGAGCAATTACACTAGGGTTAGTATATGTTAGTTTCATATGTTTTGCCTTAGACGTTATCAGAATTGGTATTTTTATGCATCTCAAGCACAATATCTTCTCTTCCCTACATTACTCTCTCTTGTATCCACCTATGAATCACCTTAGCTTAGATCATGATAAATATCTCCATTGTTGATTTACATTTTGGGAAAAAATCAGAAAATATGAATATAATTCACAAAGATTAGTTATAACATGTGTCATTATATAACACCTGTTGTCCCTATAGTAGGGTCTACTTGCAAACTTTGAAGTGGTGATCACATCTCTACTATTTGTGCTATTTCAAGTAATAGTTGTATAAAAAACTCAATCCCCAAGTCATTTCAAGACTTTAAATTGATTTTTTAACTTTCCCCTCATTCCCTAATGACATAGGTAGCACTAAAAGTGCATCAATAAGGAGGGAAAATTTGGCACTAGAAGGAGGGCCTGTGCAACTAATCGCATAAATATTTGTGGAATATGAGTGTACTTCATCATATACATGCTTAATTATTTTGAGGCACATGAATATTGTTAAATAACACTAAATGTCTTTATTATTTACCTAAATCTTAGCATCCTTTATATGGATCATTGCATTATTTGAAATATTTCATTAAAATTAGTGTTTATTTATACAAATTTGGTAAAATAACCTAGATATTTACTTAAATTCATACAAAGATAGGTGCAATACCCCATTATTTACATATATTACAAGTTATTTTGAACATATTTGTATATTTTATCATAAATTAGTTAAATAACTTGAGTATTTATACAAGGATCATTCTATAACAAATTGCTTATACTAGATCTAGGTGAATAAGATCTTAATTACTCTATTTCATTTGGATTTAAGTGAAGTTTTACATAACTTTTTGATGAAGCATTATAACATTAAAAAACTCTTATATTATTAAATAATGCATATAAGCACTTGAATTTCTTTGTTTAACACCAATCCTTATAGGTTTATGTGTAAATCTAACTAATATTTGTGCAGGTTTTGAGGAAGTTAAGGTTTCAAGGTCTAGATCTTCAAAGATTAGGGTAAAGATAATTGATCTAAATATTTGTCAAATATTAATTTTTATTCATGGTATTTAACCCTTGTTTGGGATATCATTTAAATTAATTTGTTCTTATAACCCATTCTACATCCTAGAGTTACCTAGGATTAAGAGTAGATCTTGATATGAACCGAGGACCCATTTAACATATCTAGAGATACATAGGAAGGCTAAATTAGAAAAAGGTAGACAAATAAAGTCAAGGACCCAACTAAATTTCCCATATAACCATAATTTACAACCCCTTGTACTAGTCATGGCATGGCTAGTTGTTTCATCCATTAACATCCCTAGACCTGTACATTATTTGCCAAGAAATCTAGATAAATATTTGCATCTCTTGACCCTCATAAGTAGAGTAATGGTTGAGGATAATGTAAATTCCTTTAAATAATCCTTAAGGTTGCTCAACATGATCCATGAGGATGTGGTTTATCTCTTCTATACTTTCACATTTTGAGATGTCATCAATGATTGGTTCCTTAACTTACTATAAAATTCCATCATGAGCTATAATCAATTTGATGACACTTTTATTGACTAGTTTAGTGGGGTAGTTATCTCAAGAGTCATTTACCAATATTTTACCAACATAAAAAGGGACCTAAAGGAGCTAATTAAAACATTTAATTCTACATTCCAAAATATGTACACCCTGACATCCCCAACATATAAACTTGCTAATGATTTATCCTTGGAAATAAACAAGAATACTTTAGATCCAATGAAAACTATATTATTGATAAGAATCATGGGCATTGGCACATTGGCCTTAGCCAATGATAAGGTTGTTCATATTGATGAGGAAATACACTTGCAATGATACCTTGCCTTTTCCATACCAAATTTTTTGCCAAACCTACCTATTCTAAATGTCATTCCTACTATAAATCAAAAACATGCTATATTGAACCAATTACTAGTGATCAACTAGTTACTTTTGAGCCATATTACACCTAACCAACATCGAGGTTTATTTAACCAAGAAACTGTTGGGGCTCACCCCTAGAATAATCAAGAAATGTTTCCTATTAACAACACCAATGTCTAATCTACCACCTAAAACATGATCCTAAAACCTCCAAAGTGAGAGTTAGATTCAATCCAAAGGACTATCCAAAAACTAGCAAATGATTTCATAGATCTTAAGAAATAGATGGGTAATACTACTGAGAGATCCTACAGGAATTATAACTTCCAAATATAAAATAGGCCTTTCAATAGTCCTAATAATAGTGAACCCCATTTAATTAAATTATCTAAGATCAATATTTGTGAAATGGCCTTACCTAACTGGTGTTGAGTGCATAATACTACTAGACATGGGGAACTTGTCTGTGTTGAGTTATATCATACATTTGAAGTTGTTTAGAGCCATATGGAAGGATTTGAGTTGAATCCCAATGATCAAAATAATTCTAAAATATCTAATAACTCTAATTATTCCTTTATAATAATTGAATTTTTCCTCATGGTTGAGACTTATGACTTTCTTGATCAAGATGAGAATTGACCCAAAGATAATGTTGAAGAGGTACATGCTTTCCAACATTAATATATAAGTATATATGCCTTAAAGAGCAAAGGTTATAACCCACCTCTAACAACTTACACCCCACCTAACAAACTAGACACACCTTTGAATGGTAGGATAGACAATAACCCTCCACACCCGAAAGGTAAGGAGAATTAATCAACAATAGAAGCCCCCTACACCATGCCAAAAAAATGTGGATACAACATAGTGGAATACATGAATAAAATAAAGTCAAACATAACATTACATGAGATCACATAAATTATTGAACAACATGATCTACTATTAAAATCACTAAATGATAAGTCTAACTCTAGCAAGGCTACACAAGATCATGCAAACGTAGTAATGTACAAGAGAAAACATGAAGTTCTACCCTTCTTATTAAATGTTACAATCTTTGGTAAGAACCTCCATAATGGCTTACTTAATTTTGGTGTTTTGGATAATATCATACCTCTAGTAATTAATGAAAAATTGGGGTTAAACCCAATTATGTCTTAGAATGTGGTCATAAAGTTTGATAAATCAAGAGTAAAAGTGATTGGAAAATTATTGAACATCCATATACAATTAACTCATGAGCCTAGAGTACAAAATTTCATCAACATTCAAGTCATTGACATACCTAAATATTATGGATTGTTACTGAGCCATGATTCGACCAAATAATTAAATGGACACATGTCCATATATTTATTTCACATGTGGTTACCTTGGCATAGGATCCCCATATTAGGACTTATTATGAGCCCAAGATGAAGTATAGGATAATAGAATATAATTCCAAGAATGAAAAGGTAAATTACCAATCCTCTAACTTTGGTGTTTATACTCTATAAAATACTAACATTAATGTAGGTGATATCAAGATATAGGAAGAACACAACAAAGGTCCCTAGACATTTGACTTTGATGGCTCAAGAGCTAAATACGGCTTAGTTATGGGAATTGTGATAAAAAATATTGAAAGAAAAGAGTATGTAGATTTTTATAGATTATAGTTATCTTGTACTAACAACTTAGTATAATATGAATCTCTTGTTTTAGGACTTTAGTTTGAAATTAAACATAAGGTTAAATAATTGTTAGTCTATGGTGATTCTAAACTAGTTATGAATCAAACTAGAAGGAAATGTCAATATAGAATTTCTTGTTTAAGAATGTATAAATTTAGATCATGGGATTTAATTGATTATTTTGACTCATTCAACATTGTTTCCTTACCCGGGGAATGGAACCAGCTGGTAGATACTTTGGCTTTAGCAGTAAAAAAATTGATACCCCCAAAAGCTTTAAACCTAAAAGATTTAACCATGGAGATAATTTCATACCCCTCAGTGCCTGATAACATAAATCACTTCCAATTATTTGATGATGACCAATAGATAATTGACTTCTTGTGTAATATTGGTGTATTCAAATATCATATCATTGATGAAAAGGATGAAAGTTTTGAAGAAAATTTGAAGGATAATGAAGATGGAGTAATCCATATTAAAGAGAATTTAATCCCTAAGGGCATGATTTATTTGGAATGGATGTTAGATTTATATAAGTAAGAGGTTGAAGCCAATCATCCCAAAGTAAGTGGGAAGTAATATAATAAAATCAACTTGGGAAGTCTTGAGAATGAATAAAATTTCAACATTAGTCTAGTTTGCACTAATTAAGAAGTGAATAAAGTTATTACTCTCTTAAAAAATTTCAAGGATGTTATCATATGGTCATACGATGACCTAAAAATATTTGACACTAGTGTGATTACTCATACCATCCCTTTAAAGGAAGCTTGTAAACCTTTTAGAAAAAGACAAGGCCAATAAATCTAGTGTTGGAACTATATACACGTAAAATTGTTCACTCCATTATAACCTATTAATCAACACTAATTCTCATTATTAGCCACTAATATAATATCCCCTTCCATTAATCTAAATTTCACTAACCTTATCCCATCCCATCACTCCATTAATTCCCTTTAATCTACCATTATCCTAATCCAATCCAATCCCAATTATTTATTATATGGGAATTTTTAATTCCCATGACCCCACCTAACCACCTACTAGCCTATCCCCTGGATATTCCTACATCCTTAAGAATCCTAATCCTATTATTTAAATCCCTAAACAAAACCTATTATCCACTAAACCTATCCTTAATCCCACTTGCCAATTAAAAATTCTAAAATAATCTACCTGCCCACCCACCATCGTACATTGGCCTTTCTTAAACCCCTAAAGCCCTATGAAGAGATATATAGAATTACAAAGTTTTAGAGATCTCTCCACTCTAGCTCTCATCCTCTAGAATTATTTATTCTATAGGATTTCAAGGAATTAAAAATTCCATGAAAAATCCTCCAACCTAGATCTTGATGGCCCAAATTTCAATTTTGGACCATAAGATCTTCCTCCATGAATCTATAAAACCAACACACCCTCAATTGCTCAAGCTAATGAAAAAATGAATAAAGAAGTGAAAGCATAGCACAAGTAAGTCATCTATCAAGATAATGAAAAAATGAATAAAGAAGTGAAATCATAGCACAAGCAAGTCATCTATCAAGCCTATCCAAGCCATTATCAAGCATATCTAAGTAATCCAATAATCATATTCAAGCACAAAAATATTGGATCAAAGCTATGAGAAGGTAAAAATGATGGTAAGAATGCACACTATATTTTTATTTACCTTTTCTATCCCTTCTTATTTGTGTCATTATCTTTGGGTTTTCATTATCTCTTTGACAATATTTTGTTTGAATCCCAAATTTGATGCACATTTTGGTGACCACGATGGGACCTACCTCCCTTAATTAGGCTAACACTCTTGATAGAATTTTGGATGATTACATGGCCAACTGGAAGAGAAATCAATCATTAATTTTGAAGTTCACATTTTTCTAAGAGTAACAGTATTGCTATGCAAGTCATGGTATTATAGTAGTGGTATCATTAACAATAATCATGGTATTATAGGTTAAACCATTAGCAGTTAGGGTTTTAGTAGGGTGTTACATTTGAACAATACCTCTACTTCACAAGTCATGGTATTACTGTATTAATAAAAACATCATCATTCCTAATAGAGATATTAAAATCAAAAGTCAGGTTCATTAGTTTATTAACAATACCACTACTATTAAAGTTGTGGTATTGATTTGTTATTAGTGATATTGTTATTCCCAATAGTGGGATTACAACTTAATGTTTTTCACATTTAGATTGCTAGTGATATAACCCTATACCTTCATTAGGTGTGTTGTTTGTGGTGTGTAAGAAAGATATTACTCCTTAAATAATTACTAGAGGGTCATCAACATCAACTTCAAAAATCTTGTTACTTTCATGGTCATGGTATTATCTTGAAAATAGCAGTTTTGTAAATCACAGTCATGGTATTGTACACCTTGGTCCTACCTCATATATAATTTTTTACTCTGAGCTACTTGTTTCTTCTATATATTCTATATGTTTTGTTTACTAACCTATCTCTAAGAAGGAATCAACTAAGGAACATTATCAGTAGGAGATTTAGTTTAGTTTGAACAATCCTACCACTTTGAGACTAGTGGTATTACATTGTAAGTAGCGATATTGTAATTTGTATTAGCGGTATTTTTTTTCATTATACCCAGGTCAAAAATCTTCCCTGATGATCTTTTCCTACTCTAGCATTATGTTCAGGTTCTATTTTTGTAGATAACATCCAAACTAATTAAGGGTGATTTGCTCTTTAAGGGTTTGTAACATCCAAGACAAAATTGTTGGAGTTTACGTAGATTTGACAATACCACTACTTTCTTAGTTGTGGGATTGTCTTGAAAGTAGTGGGATTGTGATATAGAGTAGTGATATTGAACATCTTTATTTTAGCATTTAATTTTGGACTTTAGACAATTTTGATATCAATAATTGTATTAAAAATGAATCCTTATAATCATTTTCAAACTATGAAAGTTTGTTTTAGCACTTTTTAGCTCTATTTAGGATCATAAATTTAGTTGTTCAATACCTTGACTTTCCTAGTAGCGGTATTGTCTTGCTAATAACATTATTGCTTTGTGTAGTAGTAGTATTGTAGTTTCAAGTTTTATAACCATTTTATAGGTCTTGCAAGACTCTTAAGGCACCCTTAGTGGATTTTTAACCTTTGTATTGTAGGAAAATGGAAGTGCCCATTTCTATCATTGTTTATTAACTATTTTTCATAATTATTACATTATCATTATTTTTTAATCATTACCTTTACTTGATCCTTGTGTTTGTGTGTGTGTGTGTGTGTGTGTGTGTGTGCACGCGTGTGCACGCGCGTGTGCATGCATATAATTTATTTGTTTTTATGTGTGTATATAATTTTTCATATCATGTCAAGCTCACATAGGTAATTATAATAGTTAATTGATTGTATCATGATTTTTTCTTGTTTGTATAAACCTTTCCTAGGATAACAAATGATGTAGATTTCATCACAACGTATGTGGCTTATTATTTAGGGTTAGTATCATATATTTCACCACCACATTCTAACCAAAATCCATGTTATGGTAGAGCATAAATATTAGGAGAATTTTTGTTATGGCCTAAGCATAATTCCCCATAAAGGGTTCTGTGGAGTGAGGGATGATTAAGTCCATATACCCAAGGCAATCAAACAACCTCTTATATGGACTTAGGCCCCATCATACATTTTCATATATAGGGGAATACCTTAGATCCTTGTATAAACCTTAGAATAGGAGTATATGGCTATAATAGGTGTTCCACCACTGGTGTTAGTGCCAGTATCCAAGTGACCACCAAGAATAAGCAATGTTGACAAGGTTCAATTGATTTTGTAGTGAGTCACTAGCCTACAACCTCACTTGTGTAGCAGTTAGATGGTGTCGACATCATGTTACACTCCTAAATGGTTTAATAATAAGGGTTGTATATGTTCATGATTTTTTTATGTGTTCTGATAAGGCCCATTTTGTGTGTTATCTAAGTTGGCCATACCATATATTTTGTGTGCATACCTTAAAAAGCTTATTGGATCACTTACATCATCCCATCATCATATCATCTTGACTATCCATATCACATCATCTTTATTTTTCCCTCCATAACATTTTTTTACCTTAATCCACTCTATTTTCATTCCATATCACTTTCCACACTCATCCTAAGATCACCCATTTTTTCTCGATCATTTATATGTCTTTGACCATCATATACCCTATCTTCTACATAGTCACACTATATTATCCTATCATTCTACATCTAATTAGTAGCACCACCCATCTCATAACATTTAGTATATACTATCCTTCTTTTCATATTCCTTTAGACCATCCCACATCCCTATATCCTTTTTTATATATTATTTTCACTTTATTATGTCACCCCCACCACATAGGATTCATATCACTTATCATTGCTATCTCTTCACATCTTTATTTGTATATATTATCATACTTTTATCCATCCCACAAGCATTCCCTTATTTATATCCATTCCATAACATCTAATCCCATTTCATATGTTTGACCACATCTTATTCACTTTATAACACATTCATTCCCTATAATCCTAGTATCATCACACATATATTGATTACCCCCTTTCCCCCACTCTCCTCAACATCTATTTCCATTCACATTTTCCTCTCATACATATATCCACCTGGTATTCACCACCATCCATAACCACATATAATTGTCATTTTTCCTATTCTATAATATCCCCATTTACATGACATCTTATTATCCATAACCCATCTTATACTTATATCATCTCATCCCCTCACTTATTTTATTATCCATATATTCCATTCCTCACATCTATATCCACTAATTTACCCATCGTATCCTTAAGTCATCATATTTTACTCCATATATAGTCCATTTCCCACATCTATTATTCATCCCTCCATCCATATTATTCTATCTATATTTAATCCACCCTCCACATCTATCATCCATTTATCTTCTTATTTTATCCACATAATCCATATTTCATAACCATCATTCACCTATATTATCCTTACATTGACTCATCCCCTTATATATATATATATATATAATCTTATACTTATATCATCTCATCCCCTCACTTATTTTATTATCCATATATTCCATTCCTCACATCTATATCCATTAATTTACCCATCGTATCCTTAAGTCATCATATTTTATTCCATATATAGTCCATTTCCCACATCTATTATTCATCCCTCCATCCATATTATTCTATCTATATTTAATCCTCCATCCATGTCTACCATCCATTTATCTTCTTATTTTATCTACGTAATCCATATTTCATAACGATCATTCACCTATTTTCTCCTTACTTTGACTCATCCCCTTATATATATATATAGCATAGTTTTGTACACCCTTTTACATATCCCAAACCATCTTTCCTTCATCCCATCCTAACCATACCTCATCATCTTGTACATCCTTTCCTAATCATCATCTTGTATATCTTTTTCACCCTTTCTTTGTATCTCCTTTTTCATTATCCCCTCTCCTATCTTAAATTAGTCACACCTTGTCATAATATCAAATCATCCATAATCAATCACACCTCACTTTGACCTTACGTTATCAATGAATCACACCATAATCTTGACCATTCCCATATCATTTTCATTAACGTCACCCCTTGTAATTAGCCATCCACATCTCCAATATAATCGTCATCAACATATTGACCTATTCCATATCCTAGTCATCACTCACAAAGAACCATTCCCCTCCTTGTGATCCAACAAAGTGTCCTTCATTACCTATCATTAACACCTAGTCCCTAATCCATATCGCCCATATTACCCTCCACTTTTGTCACCCTCATCTTAGACCCACATATTTCTCTTCCAATTCCCTAATCACATGTACATCATCCCTATCCAACCATCTTGATTAGTGGTCCTTGTCCATAGACCTTCTTAATCTCATCCCATCCTCATTCCTCCTTTGACTATTTGGTTGAAGACAAAAGATCAAACTATTAGAAGTCATTATTTTTTCTATACATCATCATCCCAAAGTCAAATTATCATTTAACATAGCCTTATAAGACATTGAGCTAGCACCCATCATTATCTTTTATCCTTATCAAGTGTTTTTTTTGTCTCTAGTACCCATCAACTTGTCCACTTGCTAGTTGAAAAATACATTTAATCCATTCATCATCCTTGCTAGTTTCACCTCTTAAAAGAACTAGTGTTCTCTTGATAATTTATAGTTATCCTATTCATCAAACTTTTCTCTTGACCACTACTAGCCTTATCTTTTGAACTACAATTTAATAGTTAAACATCCTTCAATCCCCACCTCTTCTTCTTTCATCATGGTTATCCAAACTTGAGCCCAATTCTACCAAGGAAAAGGTTCTAATCAAGAATATCATATTAGGGGACAACTCATGAACCCAAATTAGGAATATGAGGACTTACATAGTGACATCCATACACCACAAGAGGATGGTGAAAACACCAACCCTCTTCATAACCTCCTTAATAATGAATGTGTCCATCAACTCCTAGAACAATATAATCAAATTATGGAAATTGGGGGCACCCATCTAAATAATTTAGACTATCCATTAACCCCATGACACAATGATCACCAAAAAGTGGACCATGGATTTATAGATGAAGTTAACCCATATCCATCCCTTATTAATTAACATGTTAAGGATAAAAAGAGATAAACTACCATTGAGGATCACTTAGGCCAACTCACATAATAAATTAACCTTCTCCTCCAAGATCAATGTGATAATAAAAATAATGTCCACAATAATATTCATACCACTCATAATAGCCATCATACCCATATCCTGTAAGGAAGTCAAAACCAAAAATTCAATCCTCTTGGGGATCCTACCTTTTCCTAAGAATGGAAGATGATGAAAGGCACCCTCCAACAAGTGGACCACATATCACAGGCCCTCAAATACAAATATGAGGATTTTTATTCATCACCTTTGGATAGCAGTGAACTATAGGTTCCATTACCTCCTCACTTTGAGATTCTAAAATTGGAGAAATATAAGGGAAATGGAGACTCGAGGGATCATGTGCAAGAATTATTCACTGCTTTCCATGAAGTGTCACCAAAATATGCCCACCTATTAAGGCTTTTTCCTAAAATTTTGATGGGACTAGCATTAGAGTGGTTCATGCATCTTCATAAAGGGTCAATCTCTAACTTTGGGGAATTGATAGAATAATTTATCAGACATTTCTCCTTCAACATAAAACACGACATGTCTATTATTGACCTCTATAACATAAAACAAAGAGATGGAAAGAATATTGTTTATTTCTTACAATGGTGGCATGGATTGGAAAGTCGATTGAGATGCACCATACCCAAGAAGGAGATGGTAAAAATATTTGTGGACAATCTCAATATAGAATTAAAATATCAGGTAAAGCTATAATGTTCAAAATTTTTGATGAGATTATAGAAAAGGGGGTGCAAATTGAAAAGGCCCTCATAGAAAAAGGAACCATTAAGACATTCTCTCATAATGGGAACACTAAAAATTCAGGAACCTCATTTTCAAATAAACTAAAGGTATTTTAAAAAAACAAGAATGTTGTTGGAGATGGGGTAATACATTCTAAACCACAAGTGTAACATGTCTACAATATTTAGAGAAAGGGGTTCCCACCATAATCACATGTCTCTTCTATCAAGGTTCTTATGGGAAGGGCAAGACCCCATATAGGAAGGTGACCTCTTACAAGTATGGGTATCCCTTTGGTAACTATATTAGAGTAGTTGATTGTAGCCAATATGATAATTTTGCTTGAGATTTGACCTATCGATGATCACCAACCTAAACCAGCTTGGTATCATGATGATGAATACTATAAATTCTAGAGTAAAGGGCCATGACACTGAGAATTATATGAAATTCAAACACTATGTACAATATTTTATTGAAAGAGGTGACATCAAGTTGGAAGGAGAGCCTACTCCTACTCAATCACGCAATGGACAATTGGTAATTTATAAAGACCCTCTTTCAAAGCATGAGCAAAGGATCTAGAGACCCCTAAGGGACAAAGGTCAGGCATCCTCTTCTAATTTTATTGATTATCATAATGTGCCATATCATTATATTAATACCATTAAGGTTTGACAAATTGCCACCTCAAAAGAACCTCCTTCTCTAGTTTTGAAAATAAATTTGGCCACCTCTCATTGTACTGTTATGACCAAGTGAAATAAAATCACAATCCCAGTAGTACCATCCCAACAACCATCCACTTCTTCAACTATATAAAGTGGGGATACATATAACAAAGCCATAGATAAGCCTGATAAGCCATATGACATTATTCAATAGTTATAAAAGACTCTTGCCCAAATTTCCCTTATACAAATTCTAAAAACATCCACTTTGCATAAGTGTTAGGTTGTGGAGCTAAAAGCTTCACTGATGCAGACATGGAGGAGGTTGCAGGATGAGTTGTTGAGTGTCAGAAGTCTTTAGCATTGGTCTGGCCAACCGACGTCGATAGGTAGGTGACAGGAAGCAACCGACGTCGGTCATGATCGGCCGGTGTCGGCGACCCCCAGGCAGACAAGGACCGACGTCGGTCGCCTGTGTGGTTTGAACTGCACTTATTACGGGCAGTCAACTAACGAACCAAGTGTTTGCATGAAGAGATCTATTTTTAGACTGAGAACTATGGATCTAATTATTATAATTAGATGTCTAATTATTGTTTGGATGAGATCTATATAATAGACTCATGGTTGTATTGTAAATGTGTAGCTAGGAGTAAGAGAGCATAATTATAAGCTCCTTCAGTGTGTGAGGTAGAGCAATGGTGTGTTCCTCCTAGTGCCATAGTACCAAGGTGGGTGCTGGATTGGAGAATCAACAGGGTTCTTCAGGAGTGTATGATCTTGGTCATCAGGTGAGCATGGATTCTATAGGAGATCTACATGGTAAGTAAGATCATTGATATATAGGTGTATGTGTGTGCAAGGTCAAGGTTCACAGGTGAGCAGAACCATTATTGATCTGTAGGTTGGAGATCAGATAGGACAACAACACAACAGGGAGCAGTATCAGGCAGGATCTACTTAGAGTACAGGTGTGTACTCGGATAGAGCAGAGAGGAAGGCAAGGGAGTTCCTTCCATAAGTATGGTCTGTTGAAGTGCAGGTTATTACAGGTTCATGGGAGATCTACTTGAAGTACTTTGAGTACTTGTGGAGTGCGTGGAGCACTTGTGGAGTGCGTGGAGCACAGGTGTAAGGTGAACACCAACTCAGTGTATGAGTTGGGTGTTGGGACCTAGTAGAGAGAGCTTTGAGGAGAGAATTACTGTTCACTTGAGGTGTGGGAAACCTCTGTAAGGTGGTGGAGAAGAAGTGGCATCTTCTTTATTGTATTCTTTTTTGTAAGAGTTATTAATACAAGTTGTGTATTGTCTCTCATATTTTGTGTTATTCTGAATTCTAGTTACTTGTTGATTCTGGTTATTTCCGCATATTAAGTTTCTTGAATTTGGTAATCAATTGTGTGCTTCTGGGTTGGTCCTATTTTTCCAACAATAAGGAAATATTAAATCAAGTGATTAATGACCTAAAAGTACCTAGCAACTTGAACACTAATTAGTTTCAAGTGCTAGTGGCTCATTTCCCCCCCTCCCCATTACTTATCTTCAACACTCAAGATCTACCACTAGCTGACCCTCATCACAACTAACCACTATACATCAAGGTTTCCATTTCCCATCACCATGTCTCTCATGTCCTTATAGATGGAGATCAGCACTTAACTTGTGTAATATGTAATTATTGAAAAATTTGGGGTACTTTGAATCATCATTGGGGCCCAATCTCATCATGATCAAAGTATATGATGATAATAAATGGCTGTCCATTGGATCTATTTATCTTCTCATCACTATGGGTCCCATAGTCCATAAAAAATTGTTCCATGTGGTCAACATGGACTTGTTGTATAATATGATTCTTGGGAGACCTTTGATTCTTGAAATATAAGCAATTCCATCCACACTTCATCAATGCCTTAAGTTCCCCCATTTAAGGATGGAATTCACCATCCAAGGGATTATTGACCATCATAACTATCAAATAGATAAAACCCCTTCTCCATCATTATCTCAAGGTATTGAAAATTCCATCCTCAGTCCTATAGTTGCCAAATATGTCTTTTTTGATCAATTAGCCACCACATCTGGCCCAACATCTAATCTTACCAAGTTAAAAATCACATCCATATGTTGTGGTAAATATGAGTACAATTTTCCATCTCCCATTATCTCCCCAAAGATATGATTCCCCCATAATGAAGTTTAGACCATCAAGTATCAATTTGGGCCCATGATTTTTGAAAGTGTAGGATTTTTATTAGATGAACACATTGAAGATGGTGATGATTCTTGGATATTACTTGATGATGATACCTTCATCTCACCCTAGTAAAAATATCCTATTGTCTATCACATGATGGAAAATATAAATTATAAAGGAAAGGAACTAAGTAGGTAAGATTAGGGTCAAATAGAGCCTATTGATGTTCAAGATAACTTGTGCTATTATGGTCTAGGGTACAAGCCATATGGTGATGATGCTCTCGATGTCATTTTGGATTTTATCTTGACCAAAGAGTAAACTCTCCCCAATGAGGATATTAAAATTATTCTATTTGTAGTCAATTTGATGAGTTGGCTAGCACTAACCTCTTTTATAACACTTCCATCTTCAGCATTGACATCTCCATCCTGTAGACATCAAATTCCTAACACCATTTGTGTTGAAATTGTCAATCTTACTTGAATTGCACTCAAAAGCACATTTTAGGTTAAAATCCATAAAATTCCCTAAATGGTTCAAACTTTTCACTTACAAGTACTAGTTTAGGTCAAAGTATCCCTAAATAGGGAAATGCATTTTATGGGCCAACTAAATTTGATTAGATCATTTTGAGTTAAAATGACAAATTCACCATTTATTACTCTAGTTCACTCTTTTGTTCTATTTCATTGGTATACATCACATACCTTTATTATTTGGTGTTGGAAACATCTTAAATGGGAATACAACTCCAATACATCTAACATTTGTTATTCCCTAAAAATGTCACTCATTTTTTGGAACAACATATGAGCTATTTTGGTCCTGTAGGGCTAAAATTATCTTTTCCTTTCTCAAAAAAGTTGTTCTGAGCATTCAAATTCTCTATTTTTCAAAACATTTTCACTAAGGGATTCGACATATATATTTCTATAGACTCCATGGGCTTAAAACTATGGACTCTATAGGAAAGAAGTGCCAAGAAACTAGTGATGTCCCCATGGATGTCAAATTTAAGTTTCTCCTAAAGCTTCTCTCAGGATTCATTAGATGCTGCCAAGTGTCATCTATCGAGCCCCATTATACCTAATTTCTAAAAGTAGTGGAAGTCACCATGTGTCCCTAATGAAGCTTGGTAGAAGTTGTCAAGTGTCAGCATCCATAGTTTCTTCTTTTGGTTTTGATTATTGAGTAAAGATTGTGGTGGGCCCTTGGTGAGCTGATAAAGTAACTAGAGCATGCCAAGTGTCATCATTTGAGAGAATCTCAATGAATCCCATTGATCTCTATAGTGTTTCTCAAGCTCAGTGGAAGCCACCACATGTCATCTTCTACAAGACTCTCAAAAGACACCTAAAGCCTCTATAAGTTAAGCAGATGCTACCATGTGTCCTCACCTATTTCAAAATGGATGTTGCCACATGTCATTTTTTGAAGTTTAGTAGAAAATTGACTAAGGCAAAGCCAAAGGAAAAAGTGCCATTATGGAGGACATTGAACCAAGCCAAGTACCCTTGCAGAGGGCAATGAGCAAAGGTGGACACAGGGAATTCCTTCAAAAAAGTTCTCACAACAAAATGGTTAAGGCAAAAATCCTTCAGAGTTTTTGTCTGAAGGAATTCAGTTGGGAAGAAACCCTGAAACAAAAAAACCGGACAAAAAGCTAAGGCAAAGTGAAGGAAGATTTCCTTCAAAAAAATAATCTGAAAGAATTCCTTCAAATTTTTTATCTGAAGGAAAATTCCCTTGAAATAAAAAACCTACCGAGGAAATAAAAGCTTGAAAACATGCCATGTGTCATCTACCAAGACATAGTTCTTAGTAACTTTCAAAGTACTGGAACATGCCACGCATCATCTACAAAACTTAGCGAAGGTTGCCAAGTGTTAACATTCATGGCTTCTTCTTTTTATTGAGTAAGGACTATGGTGGGTCTCGGGTGAGTGGCTAAACTCAAGCAGATCATGCCAAGTGTAAACATTCAAGTGAATCTAAAATGAGTCTCAATTGTTTCTATAGTATAGCCAAAGCTCAGCGGAGACTGCCACATGTTCTCTTTTGTAGGACTTTCAAAAATGTTTCTAAAGCTTCTATAGACAAGCAAAAGCTACCACACATCTTGTTATAACTCCACAGAGTGTGACAAGTATCTGCATCTGTGTCTCAAAGTTTCTTACAAGTTTCAAAGTTTCTTTCAATAAGCATCTCTCAGATTCCCACAAATGCTGCCAAGTGTCCTGATCTATTTTACAGTGGAATGTGCCACGTGTCAATTGTTAAGACCAGTGAAAAGTGACCAAAGTACAGAGGATCAAATTGAACCAAAGACTTGATTCAATATCTAGAAAAGGAAGAATGATGAAGAAAGACCAAAAATATCCATGCATGAGATATGTTTCTAGAAGTAGACCACTAGGTGGACATTGGAGGATACAAGCATTCAATGGCATGACCTGTTTCTCTACATTGAGAAAAGCAAATGGGCAAATACACCTGATTCTAGCATATCTTTTTGATAGAATTTAATGCAACATGATGTGTTACTACTCCCAAGTCTTTCTTGGAGGGATATATATTGGACTCTCTCTTATTGTTTTAGAGGATCTCTCTCTCTGTTATCAAAAAAAAAAACTCTACTCAAATTGAAAGGCATTACTGAGACTTTGAGCTCAGATTATTCATCATATTTCTTTGTTTGAATCAAAAAACAAGTTATTTTTAGACTTTTTATTGTTATAACTTGTATCATTCTAGGAGATTGTTCTTATGTCTATTTCCTAAATGTATTCTTGTTTATTGAATTTAACAAGTAGAGCTAGTGGAGGTGACAAAGAAGGTGTCCTGAATCCAGTTACTTTCAGAATTTATGTTGTCATAATTGTCTTCAGTGTGTGTTTATTTTCTATTTTTATGTAAAGAACCTTAGGACAACTTTGTGCCCTCATTTTTATTAGTATTTAACTCTTTAGTAGTTGAGGTGGAGACTTTGTGCTACATTTCATCTTACCGTGTTACTACACCCTATTACAGTTACTTATCATCACCTGAAAGATTCTTTTTGTTTGCTGAACAACACTTTTGAAAGAAGAGGAGTGTCTTCTGTCATTCCATCAAGATTTCTCCTTTGATTTATGAACATCATCTCTGAAAAAAGAGAGATGGATGGTTTATCCTATCCTTGAGTGTTATATATATATATATATATATATATATATATATATATATATAGCTCTTGCATATCTACATGGAACCTCCCCTTGATGAGAAGAGAGATTAGTCCCCTTTTGATGTGGTAAACCTACACATTTGGTCCACCAATCTCCCTGTTGTGGTTGATGACTCCACTGGGGACACTGTAGTTTTGTGCAATTTGAAGCCTCAAGCTTTAGATTAAGACATCACCTGTGTCTTACCCATTATCTTTATACCCTTATCTATTATAGATTTTGGTGACTCCATTCCACTTCTTACCCATTATCATTATAGCCTTACCATCTTTATTCATTCCCATTATATAATATGGTCTGCAAACTAGATCTGTTGGGATAGAATGCACAGTTTAAAGCCTCAAGCTTCAAGCTAAAGCAAGGTCAATTCTTTCCTATTTTTGTTTTACAATCTGGTAGATCCATGCTATATGCAAAGCCAAAGGGCTAAAGGTATTGTTGACCCTATATTTGAGTTGGTACAACAAAGTAATTTTGATCTATTTCCTTCACCATCTCACCTCTAATGAACCAAGAGCTTTGCTCCTACTAAAGTTAGGTCTCCATTACCAGATGAAGCATCCACTTCTACTATTAATAAAGCTTTTCCAATAATTACCCCTCTGAGATTTTTTATTCCACCTTTTCATAGTCATATATTAGCAATTCAAGGTCCTTAGGGTAACTCTTTTGTCCCACTTAATCTAACTCCACCCCTACATGAGCTCCCACGCAGTTCAAGGAAGAATTTTCCCAAGCTATATGGTGATGGGAAAATTCATCTTGATAAACACATCGTAGCTTTCAGTATAGCCTATGGTGTAATAGGTATAGAATTTGAAGATGTGGCAGTCAGACTATTTGTAGAAACATTATAAGGTGCTATTACAGATTGGTTCTACCATTTGCAGGTTCAATCAATAACTGACTGGAACACCCTCAAAGCCACGTTTGAAGCCATATTCAAACCTACAGAAGATGCACATGCCCTTTTGGCTCAGCTCACATAGATGAATAAAGAGCATCATGAACCAATGAGGGACTTCATAGCCAAGTTTGACAAACTAAGGAATATGATCCCTGTAATTACTCGACCTATAGCTGAGAATCTCAAACGTTTCTTCATTAATTCTCAACTACCTAAAGTGAGTTTCCTATTGAAATGTGCTACTCAAATACACCTTTTTGCAGCTCAAGATTTGGCCACTAAGGTAGAAGATGATCTCATCTTAGCATGGAAGATAAAAAAAGATCTTAATAGAAATAGACCCTCATCATCTTCTAAATATTCATCTATAGGCACCACTGATCCAATGGTGTAGAAGTTGGCGAATGAGTTGCTTGCTCTCAAAAAGCAAATGGTGCAAAGAATGTCTTCTGCTCCTTCATATAGAGATATGCCAAGGAGGACATTTCTAAATTAGTCGTACCAAGGCAATGCTACCAAGAATTAAGGGAAGCTAAATCATCTTCCTCCCCCATAAGGGAAACTTGCCATTGAAGCACCCCCAACCAATTCAAGAGTGGGATATCTTGAAGCAGAATCAAATTTCTCTTTTTAGCCTAAATTGAGTCAAGAAAATGATGTTGATCTCCTTGCAGAAGGCCAAGAAGAATTAGCTGGTGACTCCAACATTAGTTTCCTGAACTACCAAGATGAACCCAAAAGTAAAGGAGAAGAATTTGATGGATCATACGCAGTATTTACCAAGTCACATAAATAGTCAGCTCAACAAGCTGATAAAATAAAAATGGAAGAGCATCCTAAGCCTACACTTTCAATTACTAAGCAGGGAACCACTCTACCTTTCCAGCCAAAGGACCTAGTGATCACCAAAAAGGTAAGTACATCAAGTTCACCTTCCCCTTTAACTTTAATTTCTCAAATTAGTCCTCCCCCCTATAAACTAGAAGGTTGAATTACCTTTCTCTATTCCTAATCTAATTCAGTCATTTGACATAATTAATCATGTCAATAAAACCAAAATTCAAATGACTGAGTTTGAATATTTACAATCCAATCCTGAGTAGCTGGATAGGTTAGTTGATTGTGTGAAGAACAAATTTGTCCCTATAGAACAAGAGGCTAAGAATGTAATTCATGATTCCCTAAAGAATATGCCCATTCCAAACAATCTTGTCATTACTCCTCCTACTACCCCTAGGAAAATAGAACCTTTCTATGTTTCCTTGTTGATAAATGGTCACAAGTTAAGCAATTGCATCATTGATTCTGGAGCTTCAAACAATGTCATGCCTGCCAAAGTAGCTAAATCCCTTGGCCTCACATTGATGAAAACATTTGGTAGATGTTTCTTTATGGAGAACAAGAAAGTACCACTGCTGGGGCAAATCAAAAATGCCCAATTTGCATTTACAGCCTTTCCAGACAAAAGAATCAAGATGATAGTTCTGGTGGCCGATGTCCCAACATCCTATGGTATTTTACTAGGGTGAAATTTTTGCAAGGATGTTGGCAGAGAATTGAACATGGACTTATTTGAAGTAAGGATCCCTATCAAAGGCATCATGCAGAGGCTGCTTCCTGAAAAGGAATCAAAATATATTGTCACTCAGACATCAGCCCCTAAAGCTCAAATTTTGTTTGAGTTTTTAGGCATGGGTAACTACTTTCTATCTATAAATGAAGTTCATGAAGCATTTGATGAAGCTCTTGAAAGTGTCAACTAAGAAATTAGTTTAGCTAGAATAGTAGAAGAATTGGTAAATTATAATACAGATGGAGAAGGATCTTCACTCTCTAATGAAGAAAAATCTAAAGAAAAATCAATGTTTGATGAGATATAGATTCTGGTATTTGATGGCAGCTGCTCCTCTACCAGTTTAGGAGTTGGGATTGTGTTGATATCTCCTCAAGGAGATATTTTTCCTTCATTATACAAGTTGTAATTTACCAACACTAATAACATAGCTAAATATGAATCTTTGTTGCTTGGATTGAGGGTTGCTCAAGATAAAGGCATCAAAATCCTTCATGGCAAAGGAGATGCTAAACTGGTGGTTTGTCAAGTAAGGAACTTGTATCAAACCAAGAATGGAAGATTTTGTCACTATCGCAACCTAGTCTAGGACCAAATTGAAAGCTTTGATGCTTTCAACATCTCTACTATACCTAGGGAATCCAATGATAGAGCTGATGCACTTGTTGTTTCAGAAACTCTCTTAGTCCCTCACTCAGACTTCAAAGAAGACAAGTACACTATTGAGCTGGTCTTTAGACCAAGTGTGCCTAACAATGTTGATCATTGGCAAGTATTTAATGATGATCAACAAATCATTGCCTTCTTAGAATAAAAATATAGCTTTGAATAGTTACATTTTGAAGGCAATGAACCTCAAAAGTGTGAACTAGCCCCTAAATCAAGTTTAGATGCAAATGAAGAATTCTTACAACTCAAAGGGAATAAAATTCCCAAAGGCTTAGTTTCCCTTGAGAAATTGTTTGACAAACATGATAGATTCATCAAACAAATTCAAACTCCTCTCAAGAATTTGATCAAATAAATTTGACTACCAAAGAAAATCCCAAGATGGTGAACATTGGGAAGTGCTGCACTCAAGAAGAGAAGTTTAAGTTCACCACTTTGCTTAGTTAATACATGGATGTCTTAGCATATTCCTATGATGACCTGATATCTCTCAGGCCTAATGAAATCCACCATGATATTCCTCTCAAGGCTGACTCAGTGCCTTACAAGCAAAAATCTAGATATTATAATCCAAAGATATCAATACTATTCTATTTGGGATACAAAAAATGTTAAATGCTAGAATCATTTTCCCAATCCATTATTCCACATGGCTTGCAAACATAGTACTTGTAAGGAAGAAGAATGGCAAAATTCACATCTATGTGGATTTTAGAAATCTAAATCAGTCATCTTTGAAGGATAAATATCGTTTGTCAATCATGGATCAAGTGCTTCAGATATTGACTAGTTCAGATATGTTATCAATGCTAGATGGCTTCTCAAAATATAATCAGGTTGAAGTTGGTGAAGTAGACCAACACAATATTGCCTTCACCACACTGTGGGGCACATTTGCATGTAGAAGGATGCCTTTTGGCTTGATAAATGCTGGCGCACCTTTTAGAGAGAAATGGACCTTGCTTTCAAGGATGAGATGGGTAAATTAATTGTGGTATACCTTGATGACTTGACCATCTTTTCCAAGTATCACTCTAATCATATACGCCATTTTCAACAAGTGTTGGAATGCTACCACTAGAATGGCATTTCTTTAAACCCCAAGAAGTATATTTTTGGAGTAACAAAGGGGGAACTTCTTGGACACATTGTGTCCAAAGAAGGCATAAAGATTGACTCAGATAGAGTCAAGTCTATCCAATAACTTATCTTGCCTACAAGTAAAAATGTTGTTCAATCTTTCTTTGGAAAGGTGAATTTCTTATGAAGGTTCATCCCTGAGTTTGCTGAGAAGACTCGACACTGTAAACATGATGAAAGGGAAGTCCACCTTTAGCTAGAATGAATAAGGTAAGTTAGAATTTGAGGATATCAAGATTGCCATTGATCATACCCCAACTCTAGTTTGTCCAAACTACAACAAAGAGTTCATCATATATAGTTATGGTTTTGAACACACGCTTTCAGCAATTTTGGTTCAATAGAATAAAGAAAGTATGGAATCTCCCATTTCTTTCATGAGTTTCCCTCTCAAAGCTCATGAGCTAAAGTAACTGAATATGGAGAAGCATGCCTATGCAGTGGTGAAGGCAACCAAGCATTTCTACTTCTACATCCTAAATTCACATACTACTGCCTTAGTTTTTGACACCACAGTCAAATCCATATTAACTTAGTAAGAGTTTGGGACAAAAAGAGGTAATTGGATTTCAAATATCTAGGAGTTTGATCTAGACATCAAGCCAAAAAATTTGGTATGGGGAAAAGGCCTATGCAAATTAGTTGCTGATAACAAGTCAGAAGAAATAGAGCATGAAGAAGTAGAGGTAGAAGACACACCAATAGTCGTATTTGTCTCCACTATGAATGAGTGGTATTTAGGTATTGCTCATTTCCTTACTTGTGGTGAGTGTCCTACTCACTTATCGTACAAAGAAAAGAGGACTATCAAATTAAAAGCTGCCAATTTTGTCCTTTGGGACAACGGCCTATACAAGAGGAGCCTTGATAGAGTGTTCCTTCACTATGTGGACAAGGAGCCACAAAGCCAAATTTTGAAAACATTCCACAATCTAGCCTATGGAGGACATTTTTTTGCTCCTGTAACTACCCATAAGATTCTTTGAGCTAGGTATTATTGGCCAACTCTTTTCCAAGATGCATATAAGTGGGTGAGAAAATGTGAACTCTATCAACAATTTATTGGAAGACCCAAGTTTGCTACCCTACCTCTCAAGCTGGTGGTTATAGAGGAACCATTCCAGTAATGGGAAATTGATTTTATTGGAGATATAAACCCATCTTCAAGTGATAGACATGATTATGTCCTTACAACAACTGACTACTTCACCAAGTGGGTGGAAGCAATTCCAACTAAGCATGCTACTTTAGATGTAGTGTGTAATTTCCTCAAGGATAATATCATTTCTAGGTTTGGAGTCCCAACAAATATTGTTACTAATAATGTAGTTTGTTTCACTTCCTAGGAGATTACACAATTTTGTTTTTACTATGGGATTACAATCACCCACTCTTCTGATTACATTCCACAAGGGAATGGACAAGCTGAATCAAGCAATAAGAACCTGGTGACTATCATCAAGAAGCTAGCAGATGAAAACCAAAGGACATGGCATAAAGCATTGGTTGATGCTCTATGGGTGGATAGAATCACACAAAAAAGGGCAATTGGTATGTCTCCTTCCCAACTTCTTTATGGTATCAATGTTGAGATACCAATTACCTTAGAATTGCTAGCATTAAAATTGGCTAAGGCAATTGAAGATCAGACATATGAAAGCCCCCTTGATAAGAGGATCATGTGCCTGACTGAGTTGGATGAGCAAAGAACTATGGTGGTGGAATGAATTTCTACCCATCAAAGTCTGGTGAAAAAACTCTTTGACCAGAAGGTAAAAAACCATGATTTTCAAGTTGGAGATTAAGTCTTGTTGTGGGACAAAAGAAGAGAACCAGAGGGGATGCATGGAAAGTTTGACTCCCTTTGGAAAGGCCCATTTATTATCCATCATCAAAATGGTGAAAATAGCTTCCTGCTGAAGTATCAAGATGGCACACTCTTTTCTCTACCTCACAATGGGCAGCATCTAAAACACTTTAATTCTTAAAGTACCTGATCATTTCATCTATACATATGTATATTTGTATAGTTTTTAGTTCTATTTTGTTTTGTTTGTTTTCATTTTTGGAACCTTTCTTTTTGGATAGCATGACTCTGTAGCCCAATGGCACACTTCAAGGCACTAGAGATTCTAGTTTCTACTCCCCTCAGTTGTTCTAAGTTCTCAAATGAAGGAAGTTCCCCAACTGGAGCCAACTATTATTCCCCAAAAATGTCACTCATTTTTTAGAACAACATATGAGCTATTTTGGTCCTATAGGGCTAAAATTATCTTTTCCCTTCTCAAATTTTTTTCTAAGCATTCAAATTCTCTATTTTCAAAAAAAAATTTGCTAAGGGACTCAACGGATATGTTTCTATGAACTCTGTGGGCATAAAACTACATACTCTATAGGAAAGAAGTGCCAAGAAACTAGTGATGTCCCTACAGACGTCAAATTCAAGTTTCTCCTAAAGCTTCTCTTAGGATTCATCAGATGCTACCAAGTGTCATCTATTGAGCCCCATTATACCTTGTTTCTAAAAGTAATAGAAGTCACCAGATGTCCCTGATGAAGCTCGGTGGAAGCTGCCAAGTGTCAAAATCTGTAGTTTCTTCCTTTGGTTTTGATTATTGAGTAAAGATTATGGTGGGCCCCCGGTGAGCTACTAAAGTAAGTAGAGCATGCCAAGTGTCATCATCTAAGAGAATCTCAATGAGTCCCATTGATATCTATAGTGTTTCTCAAGCTTAATAGAAGCTGCCACGTGTCATCTTCTATGAGACTCTCAAAAGACACCCAAAGCCTCTATATGTTAAGTAGATGCTGCCATGTGTCCTCACCTATTTCACAGTGGATGCCACCATGTGTCATTTGTTGAAGATCAGTAGAAAATAGACTAAGGCAAGGCCAAAGGAAAAAGTACCCTTATGGAGGACATTAAACCAAGCCAAGTACGCTTGTGGAGGGAAATGAGTAAAGGTAGACATAGGGAATTCCTTCAAAAAAGTTCCTACAAAAAAATGGTTAAGGCAAAAATCCTTTGGACTTTTTGTCCGAAGGAATTCACCTTGAAAGAAAGCCTAAAATAGAAAAACCCGATGGAAAGCTAAGCCAAAGTGAAGGAAGATGACAAATTGTCTGAAATAGTTCCTTCAAATTTTTTGTCCAAAGGAAAAGTCCCTGAAATAGAAAACCCACTGAGGAAATAAAAGCCTGAAAACACGCCACATGTTCCTTACAAAGTGTAGTAGAAGCCACCATGTGTCATCTGTTAAGACATAGTTCCTAGTAACTTTCAAAGTAACAGAACATGCCACGTGTCATCTACAAACTCAACGGAGGCTACCAAGTGTCCAAATCTATGGCTTCTTCCTTTTACTGAGTAAGGACTGTGGTGGGTCCCAAGTGAGTGGCTATATTCGAGTGGATCATGCCAAGTGTCAACATCTAAGTGAATCTAAAATGAGTCTCAAATGTTTCTATAGTATAGCCAAAGCTCTGTAGAGACTGCCACATGTTCTCTTCTATAAGACTTTCAAAAATGTTTCTAAAGCTTCTATAGACAAGCAGAAGCTACCACACGTCATGTTATAACTTTGTAGAGTGCAACAAGTATCTCATCCACATCTCAAAGTTTCTTACAAGTTTCAAAGTTTCTTTTAATAAGCATCTCTTAGAGTCCCACAGATGCTACCAAGTGTCTTGATCTATTTTGTAGTGGAATGTGCCATGTGTCAATTGTTAAGACCAATGAAAAGTGACCAAAGAATAGAGGATCGAATTAAACCAAAGACCTAATTCAATATCCAAAATAGGAGGAACGATGAAGAAAGACTATAAATATCCATGCATGAGATATGTTTCTAGAAGCAGACCACTAGGTGGACATTGGAGGATACAAACATTTAATGGCATGACCCATTTCTCTACATTGAGAAAGCAAATGGGCAAATATGCCTGATTCCAAGATATATTCTTGAAAGAATTTAATGCAACATGATGTGTTATTGCTCCCAAGTCTTTCTTGGAGGGCTATATATTGGACTCTCTCTTATTTTTTTAGAGGACCTCTCTCTCTCTATTATCAAAAACCAAAACTCTACCCAAATTGAAAGGCATTACTTAGACTTTGAGCTCAGATTGTTCATCATATTTCTTTATTTGAATTAAAAAAGAAGTTATTTTTAGACTTTGTGCTGTTATAACCTATATCATTCTAGGAGATTGTTCTTATGTTTATTTCCTAAGTGTATTCTTGTTTATGCAATTTAAAAAGTAGAGGTAGTGGAGGTGATAAAGAAGGTGTCCTAAAGCTAGTTACTTTCAAACTTTGTGCTATCATAATTATCATTAGTGTGTGTTTATTTTCTATTTTTATGTAAAGAACCTTGGGACGGATTTGTGCCCTCATTATTCTTTGTATTTCACTCTTTAGCAGTTGAGGTGGAGACTTTGTACTACATTTCATCTTCCTGTGTTACTACACCCTGTTACAGTTACTTATCATCACCCGAAAGATTCCTTTTGTCTACTGAACAACACTTCTGAAAGAAGAGTAGTGTCTTATGTCATTTCATCAAGATTTCTCCTTTGATTTATGAATATCATCTCTAAAAAAAGAGATGTGGATGGTTTATCCTATCCTTGAGTGTTATTTTTTGTTTATATATATAGTATATAGCTCCTCCATATCTACAAGGAACCTCTCCTTGATGAGAGGAGAGATTAGTCCACTTTTGATGTGGTAAACCTACACATTTGGCTAACCAATCTTCCTACTATGGTTGATCAGACCTATTTTGTTTATCAGTACATTGATTAACAAAATATTCACCCAACAACATTAACTTTTAGTTTCTTTATAATCAAATTATGATCTAGTAATATGGCTTTTTGACCATTTTGATTAATTATGCACTAATTTCTAAAGAACTGCACTAAACTTGATTAAACTTACTTAAGCTAATTAATCCAATTTAAGAGCTTAAGTAAGAATTCCATAGATCTTTTTTAATATCTCATTATTAGAAATTGATTTTGAATATCTACATCACCTAATGACATCATTTATGGGGTGGCATCTATCAAGCCATAGGTGCATAAAATATCAAGATTATGGGTTACCCATGCCTAGTTAATGCCTCCCATGCCTCTTTAATGCTTATTTATCTTTAGGATATTTATGAGTTTAATTCTAAATATTAGGATTATCCTTGGTCACACATCTTAATCTTGAGATGGATGATCATGGTTGATTCTGACCAATCTCAAAAATCTATAAATAGAGAGGCCATGGACATGAATTTTGAGCTTGAATATTAAAAAGTTATAATGTTAAATTATTTCCATAATCCTTTGCATTTGATCATTGATTTTTTTGTAAGCTTCATTGATAGGATAGTTTAGTGATTTGGAATCATGATCCTAGGTTTTATGGAGTGTTCTTGAGACATTGGAGGAGTTTGCCACCTTTGTTGACAAAGGCAAGGATGCTTGATCAAGGAAGAACATGATTTTGAGCCACATGGGTATGGTGAATCCATTTGGGAAAGTAATATGATGTTTCTTTCCTTTATTTTGTTTCTTTCTATCCTTTGTAATTCCCATAAGAATAGATAGGTTTAGTTAGTTAGTTCCATATGCATTTTTCATTAGTTATGGACTAATGTTTGACTAACTTACTTTGTCATCCTTTCTACATCTTGGCACATGCAGTGGGACTAGACACATCCCACACATTAAGAAGATCATTTTATAGCTTTAAAATCTTCATTTGTATCATTAAAACTCTTACAAATTGATTTTCTAACTTTGTTTTGTCATTTTTTGTTTTCAATAGGTTTACATAGTAACTGACATCGGTTAGTAAAATTGAAATTGGCTAGATATCTATCATCAATCACATTAGTATAACTGATATCTGTTAAATAATCATCATTAGTTATATAACTGATGTCAGTCACTATGTTTATTCCTAAAACACAAACCCAAGAGCTCTTTTTCTAAAGTTTATTGTTTCAAACCCAAAAGAGCTTCAAGGCTAAAGGACATGCTAACATTTTCCTTGTAAGACCAAGCTTGACACTTGTTTAAAACATGTTCTAGATCAACTTTTACATGCTTAAAAATTAATTAAGAACATTGTTTTGGTGTTTAACAAAAAATTTATATGTTTATGGTGAATGTTTTCAAAGTTTGCAACTAAGACAAAGGGGTTAAATGAACACCACCTCATTTTCCATTTGGGCTTAGAAAATGAACTCACCTTTCTAAGTTTTTTGTATTCACTTAGTTATTTAGATTATTTTTTTTTTGATAAAAAGAGGGATGTTGCATGTATGTTCTTCCATTTATCCCCTTTAGGGAACCTTTATAATCAAAAGTTCCATTCCTATTACAAGTATCCTAGTCCAAGGCTTAGAAATAATGTTGTCTAAAAGACTCCCCAAAAACTTGTTAATGTTTGGGTGATCTTAAAAATGACCTTAAATTCTTTCTAATTTCATTTTTTCTTTTTTTTTATGCAAACTTAGATTAAAAGGGGGATGTCATTACCTCTCATGAGTTCTTTAGGGAAGCTTTGACCTAGGGTTTCACCTCTTAGCATTGACTTCATTTGAATCATAATTGGAATTGCACATGGGACATATCTACATTTAGACATTGCACTACACTGAGTGAATAATAGGATGTATTGGTTGTAAAAAGGACTAGACCTTTTTAAAACTATCCACTTTAGTGGTCACCCAAATTTTGTGCTTGTCTTTTGCATCATTTGTTCTGAAAGTCATTGTGTAATTTATTCCCCTAGAAGGATAAAAAATTTTCTAGTTTAGTAGACCCCACTTTACCATAACTTGTCATTATCTTACTTGGTCTTGATTTGTGTCTAAAACTACTTGTTAACTCATTGAACTTAACCAAAACCCATTGTCCTCAATTTTCTTAAGCAAGGGAGGTGTTATGCTATCTAATTAGAAAATTCATCTTTTCCTTATTCAAATTGTTATCAAAAACTTTGTGCCATGTCATCCACTTTGGCATAGTCATGCTAACTAATTAAGTCTATATCGTTCACCCAATTTGTTTAAATCCTTCATTTATAATCCATTATTTCAAATTTAACCTTTCTGAGTTCTAAGGGTTGGTGTGTCAAAGTGGGTTTGCCATTTGTACACTAAACTTGTTATAACTTGGGTTCAATTTTCCATTTGGATTGAAGGTCTTTTATTAAGACTCAAAATCACATTATCATCTTGGTGGACTCAAGTCATCATATGTATCACTCACACTATAAGTCCTAGAACATATTTTATCCTACTAGGATCATGTGGTGATGTTGTGCTACCTAATTGGTCCTAGATTTATACTTAGTGATTCACGTATGTTTTTACATCTTTAGTTTCTTGGTCTATTTTGTCTTATTTGTAATCCAGAGAGCTTTCCTCTAAACTTTTAGGGTCAACTTGTCAAAGTTGAAATTAGCTTTTATAGTATAGGTGTATCACAAAGATCTAGGTATTGGTGTACTAGTTTTCACCTTGGGTCTTTGAGTTACCTTACCCTCTTATGATATATACAATTTAAACCTTACCAAAGGTTGAAAAAAGTCATGAACCAAATCTTATAAATTGTGTGTGGTTTCAAACCACTCTCCCTTATAGTCTCATTTGTACCTTGGTTATTTATTTAAAAGAGAGCCAAAGCATACTTTATTTGGTTGCCAAGAATTTATCCAAAGTTAGTCAAACACATATAACAGCTCTTTTAGACATGACTCAAAGGTTCACTCATAGTGGGGCATCTTAAGGCCTTATTTATGAAGATGATCAATTTTATGATGGTTAAGATAACCCCATTGTTTTTTATGATATACTCATAATAGTAGGATCTAAATATGATTAAAATGAAAATCAACCCTAAGAAGATAAATATGAAGCCCTTCTTAGATTGATAAAATTAGGTGCTAGACTACCTTATGACTTTCCTACAGAATAATTACATACCTTAGCTAGAGAAGGATAACAACAATGGAAAGAGCAATATTTTGCATGAATAGACATACCTTCTTCCTCTAACAAAGGAAAAGAAATAAAAATAGAGTCAAAACCCACAAATCTAGATCTTCTAGCTAAGTTCAAGATAATAAGTCAATGATATGCATATCAACTTGTCACAGACTTAACTAAATCCCTAGTTGCCACTTTAATTCATAATGATTCTTTGAAAGAATAAGGAAATATGGTTAAAAGTATGCAACAAATATTAGATGGTGACATTACCATAGTGGATCAAGGTAATCTGAATGAATAGTTAAAGTCATAAGAGACCTTAAAAAGTGTTGCATTTGACATGAAACATAAATTATTCAATCATCAAAAACCTCTTGTTACTTTAAAAACTTAAAAATGCAAACATTCAATTCAAATTGAGGAAATCCCTCAAGACAATTTGGCTAGTTCTTTTCAACTAACACAAAAATTGCTAAATAAGCATAGAAATTTCCAAAATCAACAAAGTAGGAAATAGCCAAATTCAATGAATGTTTTACAATCCAAGAATCAAGGACCTATATTCTCAACTCAAGTAACAAATTATAACCAAGTCATGGATTAAAAGGTATAAACTCCCTATAGATCCACACAAAACCATGGGCGCATTCCACCCCAATAGCCGAAAAACCACGGGCACATTCCACCCCAACAACAACAAAACTAGGAGCACATTCCACCCCAACTTCTTATTCAATACAAAAATGCACCAAACATGCAAGAATGGAACTCTATGAAGGAAATCATTCAAATATTGGATATGAATAATAGAGTCAAAAAGTAAAAATTTGATGAGATATGCCCATATTCATTTGATTTATCTATTCTCCAAAACCCCTTTCCACCTCATTTTGAGGCACCCAAATTTGAAAAGTAAGAATGAAAAGGAGATCCACACGAATACATACAAACATTCTTCATCTTATGTCAAGATGTTGCTTATAGTAACAAGTACTTACTATGACTATTTCCATGATGTTTAGAGAGACAAGATCTTGATTGGCTACTTAAACTACCCAAGGGATTAGTTTCAGATTGGAATGACTTATCAAAATAGTTCATTAACCATTTCTCATATAACATAGAACATGAATTAACCATTATTGACTTATGCAAATCCAAACAATGTGATGGTGAAAGTTTCACCATATATCTATAAAGGTGGAGAGCATTGGTAGACCACTTTAAACATAATTTTCTAGACAAATAGCTGGTTGATGTCTTTACATATAATTTGCATTATAAATTTGTTCATAATTTATGGCTAGATTGTGCTAACTCATTTCAATAAATTATTGACAAAGGAGTGCAGATTGAGAAGGCTCTTATTGCTAAGGGCCTTATTAATATTTTTAAAAAAGGTCAAGTGTCTAATCAGACTAAATCACTAGTTCAAATACTTATGTAGGATAAGCCTAAAGGCTTTATCAAAAATAAGAACATGGTTGGAAATGGAGTGACTAAAACAAGACATGTACAAATGGTATAGGCTAGGCCTCCTCCAAATGTATGATTAACTCCCCTAAATACACTACCTACTTTGTAGAGACAACCTCCATGAAGGACATTTCATAACAATTTTAGATTCTTTAGCAAGTTAGGAGAATTACTTGAAATAGTATTACAAAAACTCATTATAGCTAATTTAATTATATGGCTAGTATCAAGGCCATTTCCTCAAGATCAACTAAAACCATATTAGTACAAAGAGAATGAATGATGTAGATCTCATCATGTTGCTGGTCATGGTGTATATTATTTCATTCAATTATGACATATTATTGAGGACTTTATTGAAAGTGGTAAACTAGAAATTAAGTTGGTCCCTAATTAGGACATAAATCAAGATATGGGAATCTACAAAGACCCCTTTCCTTGACATGATCCACCACCACCAAAAAATAATCAAAATGGTCACAATCAAGGATAGAGGTAGAATTAGAACTCACAACAAGGTCAAAATTTTAATGAGCATAATCAAGATCATAATTCCCATAATAATAATGTGGCTTATAACAATGTACCTTATGACTGTAAGAATACTATGGGATGCATTTTTGCATCCCACATTGCTACTATTAATATAAAACTATGTGGCCAATTTCATGTTCCTTGCAACATGGGACCCATCATTATAGGGTCAGCACCCTCTCCCCCTAGTAATACCATGTCAGGTTTGCATCATCATGTTGCTAATCCATTTACATGGGTTACTAATCTTGAACAACAACACTTTTTTCTAATTATAAAGGCTCCTCATTGACCTAAAATTTTATAAATATAGTTAGTCTCCTATGTGTCACCATCCAAGGCCCTTTTCCTTTCTCTTCTAATTATTATAACTCCTTACCACCTCTATGTTGTGCAATTGTAACTAGGTGCCTGTGAGTTACCATCTAGAGCCCTTCACCCACTTCTTGCATAAACCCTAATGAGACCATTGTGACAATGGTTCCAAAGCCAAATACTATCCCAACAAAGACTAAAATAGTTTAATCCACAATTCAAAGGCCTTATATTCTAATGGATCAATTAGATAAAACCCCTGCACAAATTTCTATATTAGAAATCTTATAAACATCTGATGTCCATAAAACCATCTTCAACAAACTTTTGTAAGAGTCTATTATGCCTAATGATATAAACCTTAATTAGTTCTAGAAGCTAGTTTGACACTTGTATTCATTTTGGCAAATCACATTTGATCAAAAATACATGTCCACCCTCAAACCAAACCACAATAACCCACTATACATTAAGGTAATCATTATAGATCACAAGATCAAGTGGGTCCTTATAGATAATGGTTCAAGGTTGAGCATCATATCTATTAAATTGGTATGATGATTGGGCTACATGGATAAAGACATTCATCTAGAAACTATTACAATCAAGGCTTATGAAAACATCGAGAGGGAGTCATCTAGTACAATTTGGTTGCTAGTCATTGTTAGGTCTATTTTTCATCACACATTATTCCATATTATGGATATTGAGCTTCCTTATAACATACTTCTTGGTCATCCTTGGATCCATGAAGTATAGGTAGTTCCATGTACTCTTCACCAATGCCTTAAGTATTCCCATGATGGAATCGAGGTTACTATTTTCATTGATCAACAAACATATCAATACTAAACATATCTTGAAGCAAAGTTTCATAATTATAATTATTTCCCAAGTTTTTAATTCATTACAAAGAAGAATGAATCCATCATTTCTCATTCATCTCCATCTAAATATATATACCCTAGTTATCAAGCCTCTACTTTGATCGATCCATTTCCTATAGCTCTACCCAAGTAGGTTATTATTAAAGATGTAGGCATTTCCATGTACCATTTGAAAGAGGTCTTCCATATTAAAAAATTACCAAAATACCCTAATTTTTTTTGTAAGCCTAAAACATCCAAAACTCCTAACAAACTTGATTAGATTTGGAAACCAAAGAAGAAATAATGAAAACCTTCTATGGTTTTTGTACCTACAATTGCACCAAAGAAAGATTGAGAGGCTTTTACCAAGGGAGATTGGTTATATTCTAAAGGCATTGTTGATTGTTTATAGAATCTAAAGTATCCTATCCCTAATAAGATAATGGATCATCTTGACTATATAGGGAAAGGCCTTGGCCCATAGGTGCAAAGAATTTTAGAACCCTTATCAGCTAGAGTTATCAATTGGAATCATGGTCTTAGATTTAAACCATCGAAGGATGACCTCATGACATTTTATAGTGACTCTTCTGAAGTGACTAGTAAAGAGACTCCTAGCAGTGACAAAACATCCCGTTATAGCCTTCTTAATGAGCTTACTGACTCAAATTTGTTTGATTAAAATACCATATTGACCATAATGCTTCTTATATCTTCCCATCTTCAAGTAAAAAACCATCTTAGTGGTGTTTCCCTTATTAAAGTAGGACATTATAGATTTACCATTGGCACTTCCCATCCTGAAGTAAACCCTCCATGTAACCTATACCTTTGCCATCTTGAACTCATATATTGGGATCAACAAAATTTTGTCATATGCCTCGATGAGTTCCAAAATGAAGAATCAATTATATTATATGTGGGCCTATGAGATTCATTCCCCATTAGTGATCATAAGCAGGGTTTTGATTTTTCATTAGATCCTTCTACCTACTTTGGATAGTAGGAAAAATTTCTTGGTCATAATAAGGAACAAACATCAAGATCTTTAGGTGAAAACCTCTTTGTGGAACTTGTTGATAAGTGAAAAAGTAAATAAAAAGACAAGCTTTTGAGTGAAAACCTATTTTAAGAAATCCTAAGTAGGAAATTTTGATCATCCCCTTAAGACATAGAAATACCTCCTAGCCTAAGTTCCATAGCTAGTTCAAGCATCTCTTCAGAACAACATCAAATATTTCAACATCTTTCTCTTGAGTTTCTAAAGGTTTTTACCAATTGGCCTTTGCCTGAGAAGGTAGATTTTGATTCTTCATATTATCCAAATATTTGGGAGGAAGAACAAGAAGATATAATAGAGGAAAATTATCATGACCATACATTTCCTATAATTATAGAAGATGGATCCACACTCCTTATATAGAGCACAACAAAAGTGAATTTAGGAACCCATAAAGATCCCAAAATTGTTTATCTTGGAGCTTCCCTAACTGAAGCAAAATGTGAACATATTATATCCATTCTTAAGGATTATATAGACATATTTTCATAGACATAATTTGATATGCCAAGATTATACCTAGATTTAGTTGTGCATCATCTTTTTTTTCACCCTAGTACTAAACTAATCAAGTAAAAATTAAGAAAGATGCATCCATACATCGCCCTTTTGGTTAAGGCTAAGTTATAAAAGTTGTTAGGAGTCAATTTTATCATACCAGTGGATTAATCCAAATGGGTTTATAACATAGTACCAGTGAGTAAAAAGACCCCAATCATATGTATTTATATTGATTTTCATGATATCAACAAAGCATGCCCCAAATATGACTTTCCTCTGCCCAACATTGACATGATCATCAACTCAACTATTGGGTACAAGATGTTATCATTAATGGATGGATTTTCCAATTACAATTAGATCAAGATAGCCCCTAAAGATCAGTATAAGCTGCATTCATCACTCTGTGGGGGAAATTTTATTACCAAGTCATGCCATTTGGTTTGAAGAATGTTGGACCTACATATTAGTTTTCAATGTTTACCATTTTTCATGACATGATGCATGAAATTTTCAAGGATTATGTTGATTATATACTAGAAAAATCAAGAAAAAAAGCTAGACATCTTGACATTCTATGAAGAATATTTGAGAGGCCTCATGAATATAAAGTCTACTTGAATCCTAAAAAATGTGTCTTTGGAGTCACATCAAGAAAATTTATAGAGTTTATTATATCACAATGAGGGATCAAATTCAACCCTAAAAAGTTCAATGCTATTATGGAAATGCCTCCACCAAACAATCTTAAATAGTTTTGAGGTCTAAAAGGAAAGATCCAGTCTATATGTAGGTTCATTTCTCCATTGGAAAATAAGTTCAACCCATTTACCCATATCTTAAAGAAAGAGGTAAAATTTTAGTGGGTTGAAGAATTTTAGATAGAATTTGCAAATAATAAAACATACTTGGCCAATCCACTAGTCTTATGACCTCTAACACAAGGAAAGCCACTACTTCTTTATATATCAACCACAGAACATGCACTAGGGGCACTTTTGGCTCAACATGATCATCATGGTAAGCAACATGTTGTTTATTATTTAAGCCACACATTGGTAGCCTATGACCATAATTATATGCCTATTGAGAAGGCATGTTTAGTTATAGTGTTCACCACTCGAAAATTGCAACATTATATGATAAATAACAAAACTATTGTTATCACCAAGGTAGATCCTCTCAAGTTCCTCTTATCTAAAATAGATATTCAAGGATGCATGGATAAGTATATTATGATCCTTAGTGAGTTTCATATTAAGTACCAAAATCAAAAGGCAATCAAAGGACAAGTTCTTGCTAACCAACTTGCAGAAGCTCCTATTATGGCCACTCAACCTCTCAAATCTAACGTTTTAGATGATTCTATCATGATGATAGAATAAGAATCACAATAACTTGAATAGTGGATGTTCTATTTTGATGGATCCTTCATATCTTAAGGGTCTAAATCTGGCATATTGTTGATCACACCATAGGGGGATCAGATCCCCAAAGCATTCCATATATAATTTCATTGTATAAATAATATGGCCAAATATGAGGCATTGGTTGTAGGGCTCCATCTTGCTATATAGTGGGATATTCCAAGCTTAAAGGTTTATGGAGATTCATAACTAATCATAAATTAGACAATTGACTAGTATCAAACAAGTGATGATAAGTTTGTTCCTTACAAGCAAATTATTGATAACCTCAAAAAACATATTAAATCTCTATAGTTTGAGCAAGTTTTATGAGTCAACAATATATCTACCAATTCCATGGAAATAATTGGTTCCATGATTCAAATACATGATAGTGCTAAAGAGTATCAGTTCTTGATTGAAAATTTTCTTCAATCGACACATATTCTATCAAATTTAGAGAGGATATGTACCATTGTTGATCTTAATCCCTCACTTGAGCTACCATGGTACCAATATTTTTATAACTATTTCCATAGTCATGTATTTCTCACCAACCTTTCCAATAACCAAAAAAAACCTATTCCTTCACTGCAAAACATGTTATATCCTCCTTGGAAACATGCTTTATCATAGAGGCTATGATGGAACGCTTCATCATTATTTATCTTTGGGAGAATCCAAGTGGGCACTATAAGAGGTTCATGAAGGAATGTGTGGGGGCCATACCAATGGTGTAGTCCTAGCAAAGAAACTCCTTAGAACAAGATATTATTGGCCCAAAATGGAGACAAATGCTTGTAATGATGTAAATAAGTGTGTTCTTTGTTATAAATATGGCAACTTCATATATGCACCTTCTTTACCATTACAACTGATTATAACACCATGGCCATTCTCAACATGGGATCTCAATCTCATTGGGAAAATTAATCCAACATATTTATATTGCCATAAGCACATTTTGACTACAAATAAGTACTTTACCAAGTGGATTGAGACCATTTCTCTCACTTATGTTATCAAGAAAAAAATAGCCAAATTCATTCATTACCATATCATTTGTCAATATGGCATCCTAACCCATATTATATTCGATAATGGTAGATCCTTTGTGAATAAAGATGTGAAATCTCTTTGTGTAAAATTCAAGATCAAGCACAATAAATCCACTTTGTATAATCCATAAGGCAATAGATAAGTTGAGGCATCACATAAAACCATTCTAGGCATCTTAAAGAAGATTTTCCATGATGTTGGTTGTAATTGGTAGTTGCAACTCTTTCCTACCCTTTAGGCTTATAAAAATAATCATTGTACCCCAACTAGAGCTATTATGTACTCCCTTATTTTTGGCACTAAAGCTATCATCCCAGTCGAGATTGAGATCCCATAATTAAGAATATCACTAGAGCACATTGAAGGTAATGAAGACTATAGAGCCTCACGACTACATGAACTAGAGATTCTTGATGGTAAGTGTTTGGACACCCTAGAAAACTTGTAGGCTTATCAGAATAGATTATGGAAAAGCTAAAAAAAATGCATTCTCCCTTGAGAATTTGAGATTGGTGACTTAGTTTTCAAAGAGAACTAGAAGAATATGAATGTTGAACCTAAAAAGAAAGGAAATTTTTAGCCTAATTAATTAAGACCATATATTGTCACAATAAAATATGGATCAGGAGCATATTGATTGGCTAAACCTAATGGTGAATAAACTCTAAAACCCATGATCATCATACACCTTGAGAGGTTTTATGCATGAATAGCTTTGAACCATTGTCTACAAGACCCCTGACTTGGGAGCAAATTATGTAGTCATAATTTTATCCCATCCTTTTATCTTACCTTAAACACATTTTATACTACCTTGGTCTACTTTTCATGATTCCTAATAGTAAAGAGTTTGAATCCTTAGCACTCTAAATATATTCTTCATCCCATTCTGGATTACTCTCTTTGAGAAGCATATTGTTTTTTATGTCTAAGGCATGTTATAAGCTTGCATACTTTTTATCCCTTGACTAATTATGATCTCGATTATGTCTCATGAACATAATGAACATTCTTAGTAGTAGTTTTATAAAGTAGTTTAGCTAGGATAATATTATGTAGCTTCAGACAAGTGAATAAAAACATCTTCTCAATTCCAAACCATTACTACATTATTATAGAAAGGTGAATGATGATACTTATTTTTTACTTTAGGTTGCACATTATTCTATATCACATGTGTTGATCTTTATTTTTTTATCAATATCCTCACACTTGCTAATTTGTGAGCATGGACTATTGAAGCTAGCTTAGTTATCTTATTGGAACATCTACACTTAGGATGTGCATCTCCTCGACTAGATGGTCCCACTTTGTGCATATTTTATCCCAAAAAACACCAAAAATATTATAAATACTTTTAAAATACCAAAAACATTAGAACATGATCCACAAAAGAACAAAAACATTATTTCACACTTTTATATAGATGTACATTCCCATTCCACCATGTTACACTCTTTCCATTTTTCAATCACAGAAAAACCAATTCATTTCATCTTGTCCCACACACTTGCCATTTTACAAGATCATTCTTTCTCATCTCATTAGCTTCTTTTTTTCTAGACCATTCTTGTTTGTTTGTCATATCTTCCATTTCTTCTATAACATTAATCAAGCTAGTTTGATCATCATTTTTATGCTATCCCTTTTTATGTTGGAACATGCATCCATCAAACTATATAGGTAGTGTCCACTTAACTTATGTATCTAGAGTCAACTTAGCCAACCCCTTCCTTTTCTTCTCTTTTCCCATTTATTATATTATTGTTATTCTTTAATTAGGGAATATTTGTCATGTCATTGCTCTTTGTTACGATGTGGTGGAAAGTAACACCTCTACCGCACATACATGAACATTTGTCTTTAAATTGCACTAACTTGGTTTGTGTTTATGTGTGTTTATTTGAGTTTTCTTGGTGTTTTTTTGTGCTTTGACACCTCTCCTTTTATTTCTTTTTATTTTTCTTACTTCTTGTCTCATATTGGTCTTGTGTTTTCCTTATTTATTTTTGCTTATCTCTTTTGTGTTTTAGAACATCTTGATAATTCACATGGATCTTGATTATTTATATCTTGGTCCTATGTTATTACATTATTCTTTGACCATTTTGTTTATTTGATTATTATTGGTATCTTATTTTTCTATTTGATTTTGATTTTCTCTTTTGTGTTCAAGAATGCCTTGATGGTCCACATGGATCTTGATTAATCATATCTTGGTCTCATGTCATTAAGACATTCTTGACTTTTATTTTCAAACATTTTGTTCCTACTTAAGATAATATCTTGATTTCAAGTTAGGTTCATTTATGTTTGTATTTTTCTTTTTTATTTAAATGTAAATCACTGTAACTCTAGTTTTGGTCATTATTTTACCATCATCCTTAGTTATAGGTATTCACATTTGAATTGGATCAGCACAATTGAAATCTTATGTCATTCTAAGTTATTCATACTTATGATGCCAAATTTCTTTTACTATAACAAGTACTTTGTGCTCAGGTCTCAACATCTTAATGTCAACATCAACTCTAATGAATGATTCTCAAGAACACTTTACAACACCTAGGCTCATGATATGGAATTAGGCTTCTAGGTAGCATGCATTTTAGGATTCTTTCTCTATTCTTAGATGTACATCTATTTGTATACATTATAAGTTTAATCAATTCTTGGTCATTTTTCATCATTCCTCATTCCATTATCTCCCAAACATGGGTGAAATACATTGGCCTAAAGTTCATGTTATAACCTAATGCCATGGAACTATGTAGGTAGTGCTTAATTTTTATTGAGGTCAGCTTAGCTATCTCCATTATTCTTTTCATCTCTCTCATCACTTTGTGCATTCTCATATGCTTGGTTTTATATGCATTTCTAAGCCATTACAACATCGCATGTACATTTGTGCTCACTCACTTTAACCTATCTTTTTGGTTATATATTTGAGATATTTTTCTTTATATTTGCTCATGCTGGGGCATAACATCTAAACCATGTCTAATCAAATCAGCTCTAGAGGGGAAAAATCATTCTTTATTAATGATCAAAATTTACCCTATTAGGGCAAAACTATTTTATCATGATCACATTTGCTCTACTAGAGTACTTATTATTATATTCTCTTTGGAGACCCCATTCTAGTGGTGCTTCCCTTCCTGAAGTAGAACATTCTCTCTTTTCCTATAATTCCAAGCTCTCTGCATTAAATCTCATGATGTTAATATTTTAGTGTGCAAATTATCTCAAGATTGATAAATCCCATAAGTGTGTAGTTTGTACTCTCAAATTGGGTATGTTTAAAGTGTGTCCCTTACATTTATGGATTGTATATTTCTCATTCCCCCCATCTCTAGTGGCTATTATACTCCTAATTATATTTTTATCATTGATGGTAATCATGTGTGAAAGTATTAGCTCATCTAGATGTGATTTAGTTCATGGGTTAATCTGTCACTTTATCTCTCTTTTCAAGAGTCCATCCTTTTCTTCCATCCTAGTATCTCCTCTTGAGGGGGAATCATGGGTATTTTCCAATTTCTTATTGAAACCTTTTTGTCTTTGAAAAGATGTTGCTTCACCTAAATGTCTCACTACACCTTCTCAAATAGGGATAAAATATAGACATCCAATTCCTAATAGCATTTGTGTTGAAATTGCAATCTTACTCAAATTGCACTCAAATGCGCATTTTAGGCCAAAATCCATAAAAATCCCTCAATTATTTGAACTTGTCACTTAAAAGTGCTAGTTTAGGTCAAAGTATCACTAAATAGGGAAATGTATTTTATGGGCTAGCTAACTTTGATCAGATCATTTCAAGTCAAAATGACAAATTCAGCATTTAGTGCTCTGGATCACTCTTTTCTTCTAATTCATTGGTACACATCACATACCTTTATTATTTAGTATTAGCAACATCCTACATGGGAATATATCTTCAACACATCTAACATCACCTTTTAGTTCCTCTCCAGTCAAATTGCAATCTAGTAATATGACTTTTTGACTATTTTGATTAATTATGTACCAATTTCCAAAGAATTACACTAAACTTGAAAAAACTTACTTAAGCTAATTAATCCAATTTAAGAGATTAAATAACAATTCCATAGATCTTTTTGAATATATCATTATTGAAAATTGATTTTAAATATCTGCATCACCTAATGACTATCATTTATGGGGTGGCATCCATCAAGCCATAAGTGCATAAAATATCAAGATTATGGGTCACCCATGCCTAGTTAATGCTTCCCATGCCTCTTTAATGCTTATTTATCTTCAAGATATTTATGAGTTTAATTCTAAATATTAGGATTATCCATGGCCACACATCTCAATCTTGAGATGGATGGTCATGGTTGATCCTGAAGAATCTCAAAAATATATAAATTGAGAGGCCATGAACATGAATTTTAAGCTTAAATATTGGAAAGTTATAATGTTAAAATGTTTCCATAATACTTTTCATTTGATCATTGATTTTTTTAAAGATTCATTGATAAGATAGTTCAGTGATTTGGAATCATGAGCCTAGGTTTTATGGAGTGTTCTTGAGACGTTGGAGGAGTTTTCTACCTTTGTTGACAAAGACAAGGATGCTTAATCAAGGGAGAACATGATTTTGAGCCACACGGGTATGGTGAATCTATTTTGGAAGGTAATATGATGTTACTTTCTTTCATTTTATTTCTTGTTATCCTTTTTAATTCACATAGGAATAGATAGGCTTAGTTAGTTAGTTAGTTATGAATTTTTCATTATTTATGGACTAATGTTTGACTAACTTACTTTGTTATCCTCTCTAAACCTCTGTTATCCCTCCCCCATAGACTGGGATGCCAAATAGGATCCTACCTTTAACATATTTCAAAATGATGGTGTTATTATTGAATATCTGGAAGTAAGGACTTTCATGCCATCTAGAGACCACAACAAAGGATTCTCAATCAATCTATGTGAATCAAAATATCTTAGAGAACAAGAGTCAATAAGTGCACAAAGTGATGATGAAACATCTAAAGTAGAATGGGAATCTTCCACAAAACCTAAAAACATTCCAAAAATTCCCCTTGAATCAAAAGAATATATAGATGTTAATACTAAGATGCTAAGAATTACTACCTCTGATATGCCAAAAATTAAATACCCCCTTATCTATTAGAACAATCTCCCTCCCTCATTGAGGAAGCCATATAAATAAATATTAGAACTGAAGAAAAACCTAAGATCATGAAATTGGGGGCATCTCTTATGAAATTGAAGAGTGAAATTCTCACTGCCTTGCTTAAATAATTAATTTATGTCTTCACTTGGAGTTATGAATATAGATTGGACCCTTCACTAGTAGTCCATAATTTTGATATCCATTCTAATGATAAACTAGTCAAGCAAAAATTGTGGAAGATGCATCCAAAGGTGGCATTTCTAATTAAGGAAGAATTATTAGAAAAAATTGGATGTAGGATTCATTCATCTTATTGACTATTTTGATTGGATATATAATAAAGTCCTCTTTAAACCACATGACGAGATTTTGATATGCACTAATTTCCATGACATGAATAGGGTGTGCCCCAAAGATGATTTCCCACTTCCTAATATTGATATGATTGTAGATTCAATTGATAGTTATGAGATGTTATCTCTTGTGTATGGATTTTTAGGATACAACCATATCAAAATTGCTCCCAAAGACTAGCATAAAACAAAATTTATCACTCCATGGGGCACATTTTGTTATCAGGTCATGCCTTTTGGCCTAAAGAATGTAGGGGAAATATATCAACAAGAAATGACTATTATCTTCCATGCCATGATGCATGATATTAGGGAATATTGCATTAATGATATCTTGGGAAAATCTCACTCATAATTTGATTGTCTTATAGTCGTTAGTAATATCTTTGAAAGACTATGATAATATAAGGTACACTTGAACCCAAAAAGTGTGTCTTCAGCATAACATCGAGAAATTTCCTAGGGTTCATTATCTCCAAGAGAGGTATTGAGGTAGATCCAATAAAAGTTTGAGCAACCACTGAGATGCCACCTCCTTGAACACTTGAACAACTTCATAGTCTTCAAGGTAAGCTCTAGGTTATTAGGTGTTTTATCTCATAGTTAGCTAATGTGTGTTGTCCATTCACTCACTTGCTTAAGAAAGGAGAAACCTATCAATGGGATGAAAACTTTTAGAAGGCTTTTGAAAATCTTAAGCAATACTTGGCAAATCTACCTATCTTGTCTCCACTTGCTCTAGGCAACCCAATGTTTCTATACATATCTATCACTCCCTACGCTATTAGAGCCTTACTCACATAACATAATGATCAAGGAAAGGAACAAGCCATTTATTATCATAGTCATACCTTAATAGCATATGAGTTAAATTATATACCATTTTAATGAGCATGTCTAGCTATGGTCTTTTCCTCCCAAAAACTCTATCATTATATGCTCAAAAATCAAGTACACCTAATTTCAAAGATAGATCCTTTAAAGTATCTCTTATCCAAAGCAATAATAACAAGTCATGTGGCAAAATGGATCATGTTGCTTAGTGATTTTGATATTGAATATGTCTATAAAAATTCCATCAAAGGACAGGTCATAGTAGATCAATTAGTAGAAGCTCCACTAGAAGTAGCGGAGCCACTTACCTTTCCCTTTATAGATGAATCCATTATGAGCACCTCATAGGTGGAAAACTGGAAGTTATATTTTGATGTTTCCTTCACCACTCATAGATCAGGGGAAATAATCCTACTAATCACCCCATAAGGTGATCTCATTCCTAAGGCTTTTCATCTCGCATTCCCTTATATGAACAATATCTCAAAATATGAGTCCCTTATAGTAGGACTTCACCTTGTCATACAATGGAACATCTAACATTTATAAGTATTCAAGGACTCTCAATTAATCATAAAATAAGTAAATGAAGAGTTTCAAATAAAGGATGAGAAGTTTATCCCATATAAATAACTGGTTGACCAATTAAAAACCAATTATCAAAATATCACCTTTGAGAAAGTGTTGTGAGCTAATAGCAAGCCAACTGACTCTATGGCTACCCTAGGATCCCTCAAGGATCTCCTTGAAGGAGTCTTAGAGGGAATATTTTTGATTAAACAATTGATCACTCTAGATCATCATTCTTTGGCTCCTACACAAATTTATACCATTAATAATCTAGTTCCCCTTGGTATCATGCCATCTACCAGTACCTCTATGACAACATCTTACCCCCTAATCTCACTCTCCATTAATAAAAATCCTTTCTGCATCAAGCCACCTGATATACTATTCTATGTAGCACACTCTATTGAAGGGGTTATGATAGAACCTTGTTAAGGTGTTTAACCTTGGAAGAGATATCTCAAGCGGTCAAGGAGGCCCACAATGACATTTTTGGAGTGTACATCAATGGGATGGCCCTATCCCAGAATCTCCTCCAAGTTAGATATTATTGACCAACCATGAAACATGATGTTTGTCAATATGTGTAGAAATGTGAAGCCTATCAAAGGCATGGAAATCTTATCCACACACCAGCATAAGAACTACATCCAATCATGATCCCTTGGCCCTTTTCTATATAGGGCCTTGATTTAATTGACAAGATTAATCCTACTTCCTTAGATGGGTATAAGCTTATTATCATAGCTATAGAATATTTTACAAAATGGGTAGAAGCCATGCTAATAACATACAAAACTAGCCTCCATATATCTATATTGATTCTTAATCAAATCATTTGCCACTCTGGCATTCTTACCAATATTATCCCAAGCAATGGAAAATCTTTAAAGAATTAGGATGTTGAGGCCCTTTGTCAAAAGTGCCACATCACACAACAATTCTCTACCCCATATTATCCCTAAGGTAATAGACAAGCTAAAGCAACCAATAAGACCCTAATCAAAATCCTAAAAAATATAGTAAATCAAGCTAGACATGATTGGCATATTCAATTATATCCAACATTATGGGATTATTGCACTAATGTCCACACACCCATAGTGTCCACCCCCAATGCCTTGTTATATAGAGCTGAACAAATATTACCCATGGAAGTGGAGGTCTCTTCTCTTCATTTCTTATTATAAGGCATAATTACTAACCATAATCACCAACAAGATTACCTACAAGAGTTAGAACTCCTTGACAAAAAATGATAACAAGACATGAATCACCTACGATCCTATCAAAATAAGCTCAAGAAATAATACCACAAGAAGATATAGGCTTGGGAGCTTGATGTAGGTGACCTAGTCCTAAAGGAAAATTAGAAGAACACTAATGCATAAAGAGACAAGAAGGGAAAATTTGAATCCAATTGGTTGGGTCCATACATCATTATTTCCAAGTTTGGCTCTAAAGCATATATGTTGGCCACACTTGAGGGAGAGGAATTGGAAAATCCTATGAACATCATGCATCTCAAACCATTCTACACCTAGTCCATGTATCCTCCATCTATAAGACCCATCCATCCCATCTATCTATATATTAAAAAAATAAAAATAAATAAAAAATAAAAATCATCCAATGGTGAAAACCAGCTTGGTGGTACCTTGGGCAAGTACCATGGTGAAAACCAGTTCCTAGTACCATGTTAAGGATAGCCTAGCCCTAGTCTCAATACTTGGGAATATATAGAAAGGAACCAATAACTTCATCTCAAAGGTATTAAGGGATACTTCTAGGGCATTTGTTGGAGAAATCTTCTCAAATAATCTACCTATCCTTGGAAACATTATCCATATCCCCAGGATCCTCTATCACCACATCAATCTATATCCACTCTTTTAGCCAAGATTCCTATGATAGATATGTCTCCTATTAGCCCCAACTATATAATAATGAATCCTTATCATCCATGCAACCATACATTCCTACTATCATTAGCAAAGCTCAACAAAGCATGGGGGTTACTATAACTATTTCTTGATAGGATAGTCCATGCCCCTTTATTTTGGGCTTTTTGATTCAAAACTTGTCCATATGCACTACATTCCCATATCACCTATAACTATATATCCATCACTACATCAATATCATCTATTTTCCTAGTCATCAACATCATCATCATCATCATCATCATCACTACTTTCTCACCATTAATCATCATCATCATCATTTTCTCACCATTAATCCTCATCATCATCATCATCATCATCATCTAGCCAAAACTACATCAGCCTGAGGTATTTTAGACTATGTAGGTAGCACTTAGTCACATTTTTGTGCCTAAGGATGGTTTGGATGATATCACACCCATCTCTTGATCATCCCCACCCTTGGCTTCTATCCCTATTTTGTAACCATCTAGAATATTTTGAATATATTTTCGCTTAAGCGTGTATGTGTGTTTTTTGCGATTAATGTAAATGTAATTAAATTCTATATTTTTGATTAGTTTATTACACACACACACACACACACACACACACACACACACACACACACACACACACACACACACACACATATATATGTTTCTAAACTTTGGGAATGAGGATGGCCATGGTTGATCCTCAAAGTAAATACTTATGAATGGCTCACCCCATTTTAAATGGATTTTTTGCTATGAATATTTAATATAAATGTCATGGCCTTGTCATGGCCATCAACATATCTCATAAAGATGTGACATTAACATAGATTTAATATATGCTTGACAATATTACCAAGCCCCAATCCTACCAATCGATCCTAAGCAATATATTCCTAAAAATCCTAAACCAAAACATTCCTATCCATCCTCATCCCATAGTCCTTGAATACAATGATGAAATAATACCAGACCATAAAGGAGAATCATGAAATAGGAGCCATATCCATTATAAAAACATAAATTAACAAAATCCTATCATATACACCCATCACAATCATATGCATCCTAAACAAAAATCATAAAAATATGCACATCGGTCATCACATGTTCCATATCATTGAATAACATAACATTGTAAATAAAATTGAGTACATCACCATATTCATCATCATAATCAATAACATATCCATTAAACATCACAATGAGACATCATAACTAATATATATCCCATCTCACACATGGCATAACATGAACTAATAACAACTCAATCTCATCATATCAATATACCATAAACACCATCACATCATCATCACATTGCATTTACCATAAACAAACATAAAATATCACACCATAATCATGAAATAATAATATACATCACCATAAATAATTAAAATCAAGAGATCATCATCATAGACATAAAGAAAATAATCATCATGAGTCATCATGAAATCACATGCAATCACATCAGTATACATAACCCTCATAGCACATGAATATAAAAAGAATGAATCATCATCATCATCATATATATATGGGTTGAGGCCACCACCGTCACCATAGCTATGATGGATGGTTTTGTGATGTTCCTTATGAGGAATTTATTATATATATATATATATATATATATATATATATATATATGTATGTATATATATAAGGTCTCATGTATAATATATAAAATAAAGTCCTCATAAGGAACATCACAAAACTATCCATCATAGCTATGGTGATGGTGGTGGCCTCAACCCCCTACTCCTCAAGGGCGATATCACTAATGATTATCTCACCTAAAAATATATTTCCCTATAGTCTAAATGTATTTCTACCTCATAAAGAGTTTGGTAATACTGAGCCTCTCGTGTCAATAACATGATCTAGTCCATCATCCCCATCATCCCCTATCCTTGAAAGCCTACACTTATATCATCTTGAGCCCTCTTATCCATAGCTATCTCCCCTTATTAAGCCTAAATCCATCTATGAAATTCCACTAGCTATCCTAGAGACCCATCTACCTATCCCTATAAAGTTATAATTTGTGATTGTGCCTACTCAAATTGAGTATCCTACTTACGTATTTGACTTTGTAAACCTCCTATCTCTACCCACAACTGGAATAACTCATTCTCTCATTGATCCACCTACACCTATAAGCTATAAATCTATCCTTATGCCTGGATCAGTCTCCCATCCTCTGATTCCCTCATGACCTATAACTATGCATGAAACTAGTCTTGATCTTTACTAATGCCCTTAATCTCAACACACTCAAGCCTAGAGCTCTACCTACAATCTAAAAATCAATGCCTCATCATCAATAGATTATCTAGGGTGATATGGTCCCACTCCTCTAGATGGCTACCTAAGAATTTATAGCACTTAAGATGGTCCTACTCTTCTTGATGGCTACCTAGGAATATATGGTACTTAAGATGGTCTCACTCCTTTAGATGGTCACCTAGGATTTATGGTGCTTGAGATGGTCTTGCTCCTCTTGATGGCTACCTAAGAATTTATGGTGCCTAAGATATACCTACTCCTCTAGGTAGCCACCTAGGTGCCTTTAACACTAGTTGATCTAGACCCTATCCATACCCATTGCTTTAGGCCCTATCCTTGCCCATCATCCTATACCACTAGCTAATCTAGACCCTATCCCTACCCATTAATACCCACATCAATATCCATCACATCTTAGCATGGTCTTTATCTTTGCTATCGTGCTTGCTCCTAAATGTGACATTGTGCTACTATAACCCTTTGTACCACCCTCTTCATCATCACAAGAGGTTGAGTTAATTACCTCATAGTCATCCCTACCACCATGCCTGATACTTAGTTGTGACCCCTAGCTCTAGTATAATTGTCACAAAATCCCATTAGAATGGTGCCAAATATTAATAATCAAAGATAACATTCAATCTTGCCACTAGTCTCCCCTAATGTGGTCTCTCTCACACACTCCATGCAAAAATATTCTTAGGATAAGGCACATCTTGAACAAAACCAAACTGAGGATGGAATCAATCTAGTCTATATCTCTTAATCAAATAATCCTATCTATGGACCCAATCTAGTCTATATCTCTTAATCACATAATCCTATCTCCTAGTGATATAGCAAGGGGTAAACATGAACTGGGTACATACCTCATCTCCCTACTCAAACGTAATGACTTGATATGGCATCCAAGTAATCTTCTCAAGCTATAAGCTATTAAATGTCTCCCTATAAAAGAGGAAATCCCTTGCATGCTCTTACACCACACCTACTACCACATGCCATCAACATGCCATCACCTATCCTATCTCTAAATTAGCATTAACACCTAATGGCCACTAACTTATAATATGCTCCCAACTCCATATATATAACAACAATGATGGACCAAAGCTCTATGCATCCCTATAAGCACCAATATGTATCTCCCTATATAAGTGAGACAGCATGATAGGTCCCCATGTAAATACTTAATGATCATGAACCATGTCTACCACCAAATCTCTTAAGCCAAGATGAAACCCTCTTTCACTCTTATCTAGTAGTAGAGTGCTAGATATAAGAGCCATAATCATTAGTGTCAATCTATCCAAAGACCCATCCCACCAGCACTAATCAAGGTCAATCGATCCATCATACACATCAATCTATAAACTACCACCTAGTTAGTACAACATTTAGATCATCATCCATGACCTCCAATAAATCCTAGAACTAGTCATCAGCAAATGAAAAATCCTATAAACATCCTCCAAGGTAATTTCATCTCCCTAGTCATAAAATGAAATGAACTAGTCTCTGAGTGCCACCACTCCACCAATGTTATGATCAATGCTTAGTTAATTTAATTTGGTAGCATGGTTGCTACATCATGTAGCCCTATCATCTCTAGAACCTTATACTTCTCACCCATCACCTACCACATCTCATATAGTACCTTTTGGTGCCTCGATCAAGACACAAGTATTCCTAAGTACTCTTATATCATGAACACTTAATCAGTCCACTCATCTCCCCATTTTCCCTATTTACCTCATATTGCCATTATCATATTTACTTAGCCTAATTCCTTGGCCAAAGACATCTACTCCCTAGCTAGTCCTCCCTAATCCATTTGCCCATCTATCCCATATCACAACCCCATTAATCTTTCTAAGAAACCCCAAGTAGTGGTATTGCAATACCTCTACTTTTCAGTCATGGTATTATAATAACACTATTCCCCTCTCTTAAGATTGAAATCACATGATTACTTAGTAGTAAGATTATAATCCCACTACTTCCCTAATAGTGGGATTGCAATCTTTCTATTCTCTATATACATGATTACAATATTATTATTTTCTACCCAAATCCTGCTACTCACATCTATAATACCATGACTATGATCATAATTCACAGTCACAAGATTGTAGTATATGATACCCTAATTGCTCTCTACCCTAAAAAAACCAAAATAATCTACAGAAATAGAGAATTAGAGATACACTCACTGGTGGTCCTACCTCAAGTTCCCACTAATATGTCTAGACTTGCTCACCACAATGTGAAGATCAAGGAATATGGTTCATGGTTCTTAGCTTGAGCTTTGGATCTCCACAAATAAATAATGCAAATGATCTCCCAAACTCACCATTAGTCTATATCAAACCCCCCACCCCCCTCCTTACCAGCCTTTCCATTCACCTAATCCAACCTATATTCCATTCCTCTCCAATCCTAGCTAACCCTTATCACCCTCTAGCATGATCATTTACTTGAGGCATCATCCTAATCATTTTGTCACTTGATCATAATCCTTACTCTTTCTTGTCATCATCATAATATTGATCAATTTTAGCCTTGAGCTATACCTATCATATCTTATCAAATCATCTTATCCTAGCCTATATCTCTCCCTTGCATGTAGCTTTACTCAAGATACATCTAAATATTATGGCCTTATATCCTATCATCATCAAGTTATGGTTGATTCCCATGCATGTGTCCTTGATCGAGATGTGTGTACAACTATGACCCCCATCACCTCTATTCCCTATGCATGTGTCTTTATGAGGGACATCATTATTAATTTATATCTCATTTCTCATGTTGACCTCATCCTCTTAATTCTCCTATCCTACATTTAGCATCACAACCCCTTATCTATCCATTGCATCCCACCCTAAATTTATTTTATTGAGTGGCCATCCAACTCATCCTTTCCCACATATCCCCTCGAGGGGGCATCGCATCCCTTAATATCAACTACTAAAAATCACCCACTACATGGTTTTCTTTGAAATACCATTATTATTTCCACTCATAATTCCCTTTCAAATAGGGGTAAAATGTATACACCTAAAATTGCTTGCTCCGTTATAGCTGACTAATCAACACTAATTTCACTTCATAGCCATAAATCTAATATCCCCTTCCATTAATATACATTTCAATAACCTTATCCCATCCCATCACTCCATTAATTCCCTCTAATCTACCATTATCCTAATCCAATCCTAATTATCTATTATATGCAAATTTTTAATTCCCATAAATCCACCTAACCACCTTCTAGCCTATCCCTTAGGTATTCCTACATCTCTAGGAATCCTAATCCTATTATTAGAAACCTATCATCTACTAAACATATCCCTAATCCCACTTTCTAATTAAAAATTCCAAAATAATCTACCTACCCACCCACCATCCTACACTAGCCTTTCTTATACCCCTAAATCCCCATGAAAAGATCTCTAGAATTAGAGAGTTTTATAAATTTATCCATTCTAGCCATAATCCTCTAGAATTATCTATTCTAGAGGATTCCATAGAATTAAAAATTCCATGAATAAACCTCCACCCTAGATCTTGATGGCCCAAAATTCAAATTTGGACCATAAGATCTCCCTCCATGAATCTATAAAACCAACACACCCTCACTTGCTCAAGCTAATGAAAAAATGAATTAATTAATAAAGAAGTGAAAGCATAACACAAGCAAGTCATCTATCAAGCCTATCCAAGTAATTGTGAAGAATCTCCAAGCAATCCAACAATCATATTCAATCATACAAATTTTGGATCGAAGCTATGAGAAGGTAAAAATGATGGTAAGCATGCACACTACATTTTGATTCACCTTTTATATCCCTTCCTATTGGTGTCATTATCTTTGGGTTTTCATTATCTCTTTGACAATATTTTGTTTAAATCCCAAATTTGGTAGATAGGAAAAACTAATTTACAAAGAGGTAAAGAAGTTACTTGATGTAAGGAAAATTTTTCCTATATGACACTTGACATGGGTTACCAACCTAGTGCCAGTTCAAATAAGAAAGGAGAAATTTGACTTTGTGTCAATTTTTAATACTTAAATAGATCTTTTGAAAAAGATAATTACCATTTTCCATCTTTGGATTAAGTCATACAATTGGTAAGTGGCTCTAAAATTATATCATTCTTATATGTATTTTTAGGCTACAACCAAGTCCTCCTAAACAAGACTGATATGATGAATACTATGTTCATGAATAGATGGGGAATGTTTGCCTACAAATGAATGCCATTTGGGATTATCAATGTAGGATTAATTTTCTAATGAGTGATTGACCATGCATTTCATAGACTTATTTGTAAATTCATTATTATTTACATGGATGATCTAATTTTTTTACTAAAAATAGGGGAGACCACACGATGCATCTAGAACAAGTGTTAGAGATGTGTAGAAGGTATGGCATTTCCTTGAACCCTAAGAAAAGAATCCTTTATGTGACTAAAGGTAAACACTTAGGACATGTGATAAATAAAATAGGTATGACCATCAACCCTAATAGATTCAACTCAATTTCAAATGTAGAAGTTCCAAATAGAAAAAAGAGGTAAAATCTTTCTTTAGTAAAATCAACTTTATGAGAAAGTTTATTTCTAGTTTTGTAGAGATTGTGAGACCACTCAATGCAATGATAAAGAATGATGCTAATATAAAATGGATAGATAAGGCAAAAAGGCTTTCCAATACATCAAGGATATTATTGTTTAATCCCATATCTAGATAAATCTTGATTTTAATAAATATTTCTATCTATACTCTTTTGTTTTTGATCATACTATTGTTATTGTCTTAACATAGAAAGAAGATGACAAAGAACACCCCATATCCTTCATGAGCACTAATTTTGAGAATAAAGATATGAACTATCCTACTCTAGACAAGCAAGATTACGCACTAGTAAAAGTTATAAATAAATTCATATACTACATCTTGAGAAATAAGACATATGCTATAGTGTCTGATCTAGCTGTTAAGTTAATGCCAGGATAGAATGAACTCAGAGAAAGAAGTGAGAAGTATATGACAAAAATTTAAGAATACAATTTAGAGATAAAGTCTACTAAATTAGTTAGGGGTCAAGGCCTTATCCAACTTGTTGCAAATACTAACCCTCACATTGATATTCTATAAGTTGAAGCAAAGTAAGTACCTATAGGAGATTGGTACAAAGACATTATTCATTACTTTCTACATAGAGCATGTACCTCACACCTTAAAAGAGACTAGAAAATATCCCTCAAGCTAAGATCAACCCACTTTATGATCAAGCTATGGGTCCTCTATAGAAATAACTATGAAGGAATTTACCTGATGTGTGTTTCTAAAGTTGAATCCAATGAGATCATGGATAGTTTTCATAATAATCTGGGAAGTGGCCATTATTCAAGATAAAACTATGCACACAAGATATTAAAGGTTGGATATTATTAGCTAGCTATTTTCAATGATGAACATGCTCATGTGTAAACATGCCACTAGCATCAAGTGTTTGATCAAAGATAAGTAAAGCCAACCATGCCTTTAAAACTATTAATCAAGGTAAATCCATTCCCATAATGGGGTCTCAATTTTATGGGAGCAATCAATCCCAACTCCTTTGTGGGACACAAATTTATGATCACTGACACAAACTATTACACAAGGTGGGTTGAAGCAGTGGCCACCATGAATAGTAGAATAATTGATGTCATCAACTTCTTAGAAGAAAACATTACCACTCAGTTTGGGATGCCCTTATCTTTTTTCTGTGACAATGGCCCAACCTTTGCATTAGCTAAGCTCACTAAATGGGTGTACGAAAATTAGATCATCATCAAGTTTGCTTCAAAATACTACCCTCAGGGTAATGGAGTGGCTGAATCCACCAATAAAAATGTTATCAATGTCATTAGAAAATCTTCAAAAGAGAGACCAAGATAGTGGAAGTCCTTATTGAAGTTTTCTTTATGGGTAGATAGGACCAAATACAAATAGGCACTAAAGGTATTCCCATTCTTACTAGTTTATGAGAAGAAGCCTATATTTCCCATCATGTTGTGGCTTTCAACCTATGATTTCATGGTTGAGTACATGGATGATGATGAAAGAGTGTAGTTTAGGATATTAAACATCATCCAAATGGAGGATTCTATAGATGAATCTTTAAAAAATTTCAACAAGCATCATGATGTTGTAAAAAGATGGTTTGACAAGAAAGCCAAAGTTAAATCAATCTCAATCTCAGGCTTAGTTCTACTATGGGATAAGTACCATGAGAAAAAAAGACAACATAATAAATTCACTTGATTTTATATTGGACCCTATCAAGTAGTATAGATACTTGGTAAAAACACATTCAGACTTCAAGACTTACAAGGAAATGACTTAGCCTTACCAGTCAATATGAAATACATGAAGCATTAATTTTCAGCTGCTCTATCCTAAATTCTATGAGAGTAAGCTTGTTTTGAGTTAGAATAGATAGGATTGGAATAGCTTTATTTTCTTTTATTTTATTTCATGATTTCCTTCTTTATTTTCTTGTGTTGTTATTTCTCACTTTTCATTTGTTTATTTATTGGGGTGTGTTGTAGATTAGCAATAAGTCCTCTAGATAGAAATCTTTGGCTCAAATTCATGTTAACCCAGTCCTAAAAGTGGAATAAGAGATGGATGATATTAAACATTGGTAGTCCAAAGTTTGAAATCCTTTAGCATTATTCTAATTCATAAAAGCTAGGTGGGGCTAATTATAAATTGGTTTTATTATAAATATCTTAGGTCATTTTAATGTTGTAATGTAGTGTAAATGATTAAACATTTGCTTGAACAAGAGTTTTAACCTATGTATACCATCACATTACCACTCAAATCCATTAAATGAATTTCCTAATGTAGTCATATAAAATACAAAATTGGATAACTTAAGCATGGCTAATGAAACCTAATCCATAGGTCTTCCTACTTGCTTACACAACCCTTCTAGGCTATTCTTTCAATAATTCCCAGTCATCCATAACCTTTTGGACTTAATCCTTTTAGACCCAAGCATCTATTTTAGGCCCAAATCCATCCCCCCAAGTCTCATTTCATCTAGACAACAATGCCCAACTTAGATAGGAGTGTTGAAACCTAGGGTGTCCTAATTTTGGCACTATTATCTAAGTGAAAAATTGGTCCTAACAGTTAAATTATTTTATATCCTTATCCTTTTTCTTGTTAGCCCAAAAAAAATCATTTAAACCAAAATCATTAATTCCCTTATAAAACACCATTCAAAGTCCATTTAGAAGGGTTGGCACTCATTTACAAGAGAAAATCAAGAATACAAGGAAGTACACTCAAGCACTCTTCCCTATTCTCTATATATAGCCTTCAAAGATCATTTCAAAGTTATTCAAACCTTTACATCAGTCCCTAGCCATCTTAAGTACATATTGTTTTGCATCTAGTTAAATTTACCATACACAATTGCACCAAGCACTTTAATGGGAGAACTACATTAGCTTCATCCCTCCTCAGAGTATTAGTATGTAGGCAATGTGCCTACACATGGGGTGTGCAGTGCATCCAATGTATCCTTTACACACTAACCCCTTCTCAAAATTTTCCAAGTTTTCATTCAAGTTTAATTACAAATATATCTTAGGGTTTTAAAGATTAAAAATAGATGCACAGTGTGCTCCACAGGCTTCTAGGCTTTGATATTTCATTGACAGGGTAACACAGGCCTACCAAACAAAACCTAGAAAGCTCAAACTACCTATACAATAGGAACAGAAAAGGACTATAACACTGAATAGTAAGGTGTCCCACCTTCGGTGTGAATATCTAATCTAGAAACAAACCTTAGGATCTAGTTTTTGATAGTTTCCCAATTTAACTCCTTTACTATTAGACCATGTCTTAGTCCGGATCATTTAGAATAAGATAAGTTAGATTTCTCTTATTTATTACTATATTTAGAAAAGGAAAAAATACAAATCTATTTACACAAATTAGTATCTTAATTCTTACATATTATTTACTAATTTACTTTTCTTAGACCTATTTATTTAATTAGAAATAAAACCCCATTGTTCTAAAAACAATAAAACATTTGGTGAACCTGACTTCAAATTTCACACAAAAACCTTAAAAACCCTAGGGTAAATTATTTTTGATTTTTTGAAATAATTTCCTAATATTACCTATATTTATAAAATTATCTATAATTTAATTTCAAAAATATCACATATTTTGTTAAAACCCTGGTTTGCACATACTAGGTCCTCCTTGCATACAAACACATTCAAAACACTAGGAAAAATATATTACTAATTCTAGAAATATTTTTTTATTTTTCCTATGATTTTCAAGAAAAATTATACAAATTGTCTATAAATTTTTAAAATTATTACATTAATTTTAAAAGTTCATTCAATATTCCCTAGATTGCATCAACTAAACTCCTAGTTACTTTCCAGTACTTTTCCAATCATTTTCTACATTTTTAGTTGCATATCAAACTTAGAAAATCAATTTTAAATTAAAAAATTCATAGTATTTTGCATAAATATTTTAAAAAAATCCTAAGTTGAATATACTAGCACTTATTTTATTCTTGAGGTATCACCTTACATGTTTGGGAGCTTTATATCCTTTCTATTCATATTCTAGTTCTTTATTTAGTTTATATCAGTTTAATCTTTTCTAATATCATCCAAGATATTTTCCTTATGCCACCTAAGTTCATTACATCTCTTACTTTGAGATGAAGTGTAAGACTTAGTATCAATCCTTAATTCACCCAGAGTCCTACAATTTAGCCATATACCATGGATAAACAACCAATTCAGGTTCTAGTCATAGATTCTACACATCTAGATTGCACCAATTTCAATGAGGATAAATTTGACAAAGATTAGTATGAAAATAAAAATGATGATTTACACACAGATGCTCATGTTCCACCATATTGGACTACTGATCCACTTCCACCAAATATTTGTATTGTTCCTCAATGATAATTATTGATAATGAAGTTGTACTCAACAAAGATTTCATTTTACAAAATTTTAGAGAAAGACTTAAGGAATAGCCTAAATATCATACCTAATATTGAAATCTATCATGGAAATTAAAAAGGCTAAGCAAGTTGAGTTTTCCATTCCCATAGAGTAACTAGTTGAAAATGAGACTATAGGGGCAACTATGTCCCAACAGCCCCATATAATAGCCCAAACTTTTTCTATGCCACTATCTATATCTAGTACATACATAAATCCTAATGTGACATCCCTTATTCAAGAGATAAGATATCTTCAATCCAATGTGAAACATCTTGGGCAAGGTACCATTAGACCTACATAAGCTTTGGATTCTTTTGCTCTTATGCATACACCATTGGCATGTCATATTGCTTCTACACCCTTACCACAAGGTTTTGTTCAAACTAAGCTTACTCTATATGATGGTAAGGGTGATCTAGAGACACACTTGAGATCTTTTCATGTAGCATGCTTGTATTACGTACACAATGACTGGCTACTTACCAAGCTATTTTCACCGAGTCTATAGGATTATGCTTTATAATGGTTTTACAGTCTATAAAATTAGTTTTTCAAGACATTAAATTCTTTTTCAGACATGTTCATTACACATCTTACTATCAACATTAGTGATAAGTTTTCTTATGCACAAATTAATCAGTAGAAACAAAGGTCAAATGAGCCCCTCACATATTATGTTCTTAGATACAAAACTATTTTGGCTAAGTTAACTAGCCCCATGGATGATCAAGAGTTACAAGACATCTTTAAAAAAGCCTTCTATTAGTGTTACATGAATTTATCATGTTCAAAAGATTATCTTCCTTCATCAAATTATGTTATACACTCAAGGAAAGAGAAGTCAATCTACTTTAAATGGGCAAACTTAAGAGCTCAAGTATCTCAAATACAACAAACAAGAGTAATAGAAAAGTCCCATACAAGGTCAAAATCAATGACAATAAGAATCATAATCAACCAATAGTCAATGTATATTTAGATCCCCCTCATCATGTGGTTTTATCATCACCTCTTCATCGTGCATTTACCAATCTACAAGTTTCTCCATCTAGGGTTTTATAGCAGTTATTGGAATGTAACATCATCACTCTCCCTCCTATTTGGTAAGTTGATCTAGCAAAGCCTCTTCCATGGGGATATGATTATCATGCATTTTTAAGTTTTCACTGGTTAGTAGGCCATATAACAAACAAATGCACTAGTTTGAGAGATAAAATACATGACTTGATAGACAACAATCTACTTGATTTGGGAACTTCAATTAAGCCTCAAAAGGTAAAGCTAACACAAGATAAAGCTTTTAAAATATTCTTAGATCTATTTATAAAACATTCTAAATAGGAAAATAAGACACCTCAGGTGTTCACTATACATACCATGCACATCCTCCACTAGCTACATACCAGGCACCTTCAGTTGAGGCACATCCTTTGAGAGGTATGATAGGTGTGTATGAGTACAAAGTTATAGCTAGACCTTCAATATATATTTTTTAGTGGATGATATTATAGGTTGTAATGCACTTTTTATCAGACCACATATTCATAATCAACCTATTTATAGTGTGCTTATTGACAATGGTTCCAACCTTAACATGTACACTTTGACACTATTACAACATTTGGGCTACTCAGAGCAGGATATCACTCTGACAGACATAGTTATCAATGGTTTTAATGGGCATATATAGAGTTCATTAGGGAAGATACTACTTTCACTATAGGTTGGTCCTACATATTTGGCAACACCATTCACTATAGTTCCCAGTATAGGAGTTTGCAACAACATATTACTTGGTTGATCATGGATTCAAAAACTAAGAGTAATTTACTATATAGTTCATAGATGCATGAAATTCATTCACATAAATCAAGTTATTATAGTCAATAGAGTTCCTTATGTGTCACCACTCCCCACTTCAAAACCATCTACCAACATACAAACACTAGCTCTAGTTATTCCACCTATTTTAGTTTCTCCTCTATTTTTAGTTTTGCTTCTACTTTAGATCTAGCCATAGTTGTGGTATCCATCGCTAGTAAAGAGGGTTCACACACCTCCATAGTTTTAGGATTCTAGATAGCTTCCAGCTACGATGTTCACACCTAGAGCAGTGAAATTAAGGTCTCATGTATCTACATAGAGATCACCTATTCAAGGAGATTATTCTACTTCTATATGGATCCTTAATAGCCCTATCGTTTCATCCACTTCTCATAGTTATAGGGGGGCCAAATTCAATTTCCACTTCAAAGATTTTAGAGTAGTTACAATGTACATAGATTTTAGTATCAGAATCTCAAACATTCAATCATGCCTCACGATCATGCACAATTCATTTAATTTATAAAGGAGACCATGATAGGAAGTCTCATTCGAGACTAATTGGTTAGTATCATTTCTTCCCAGTTTTACCTGTACATAACGTATATCAAAATATAAAAATAATACAAAAATTTCAAACTACATAAAAAATTTAAATATGTCAAAAATACCAAAAAAAATTTGATTGTATGTATCGTCCATGATTTTTATTATTAATATCATTGTAGGACTTGTATTTTATATTTTATGCTATTATATGTCAATTTTTATACATTACCATGTTTCACTTGATGTTTTTTGAGTGTGTGCAATGACATCCATCTACTTGATTACTTCACTCTACCCCTTAAGGTGGGATTCCTACTTCTACATTCAAGACACACATTTATACCCACCCATTATGGGCATATTCTACATGACAACACCATCTAGGCTATGTCATTCCTACACTACACACTTTGAACTATCACGCTGATGTAAATTCCTTTCTAGATTATATAGATTATTATATCAAAATTTCACTAGTATCTAGCATTTGTGTATTTATTATCATATATCTAGTCTTGTACTACATATGTTTTGAATACTTTCACATTTTCTTTGCTTAGTTATATGTGATTCTACCTTTCTAGTTATTACATGCTTTCTACTCTTGCTTAGCATAGCTTATGTGATTACATTTCCAATTCCTACTTGTCTCCTATTTGTGTCTTAGAACATTTACCAATGTCCTTTACTTCTATTCATATGTATACTTTAGGACATTTTCCAATGTCCTTTGCTTGTACTCTTCCATGTTCCGATGGCCCCTATGCCAATTTTTTTATTTCACTTGTATGTGTATGTGTCATTTGAACATGCCTTCTATGCTTACTTTCTAGTTTGAGTGACATATGTCCATGTCCCTTATTTGCATGGCCCTTTGGCCATCCTTATATGCTTCTTACTTCTAGTTTTTTGCTTGATTTATTTTTTGCCTCTTAATGTGTGCAATGCCATGATCCACATCATGCATTTCCCTTGCTTTCTTAGATGCCATGATGGACATCATGCTCCATCCCTCCAACTAATAACTAAAATATAAAATTTATGGTTCTAATTTAGTACTTTACACATGATTTTAAATTATTATATCTATCTAGGCATACCCCTATTGATTTAACAATCTATCAATACCAACATTGCTATATCTACAAATATCTTGTCAAATATCAGTTTTATATCATATATTTATACAACTTAACACACTTACAGGACTCTTTCTTCTAAGGGTAGTCATTTCAAGTTAATTAGTCCTACCCTAAGAAGAGGGGGAAAAGACTTGGGGTTTTTTCATGGAGAAAAAACAATAACATTCAGATCACCCAGTTTAAAATCTAGAGATCAAACTAGTTAGAATAGAACATAAAATAGCGATAGTTCCATATTAATAACTAATTTTAGCATATGAAAATAGTGTTAGAAATGGAAAATAGTTTGAAGAAAGGGGTTTTCTCATTTGGAACTCCTGTTTAAGCATAAAAACGCTTAATTTTTTAAAAAATAGGGAAAAATTTTAGTTTAGACACAGTTTTCGCACATCTAGATCAGTCAAAATCAGTAGTTTAATATAATTTTCTCAGAGAATCCAAATATAGGGGTTATCATGTGAAACATGATTATTCCCACTTCCATTTTTAGATTAGGTAGATGACATAAATTCTAGATTAGAATCCATCTTTTAGACAACAGTGATTGGGGGTAATGTGCATGGCACATTGGTCCTATTTTATTTTTGAGTTCAGTTTATTATCCTAGCATTCTCAGTAGTTTCATGCCTTACTCCATCTATATGTGGTTGGCATCATTTTAAATTTGAAATTTTGTACAAGTTTAACTTTTTTAGTACCCAAGTTCTCAATTTGGATTTCATATAATCCTAGTACATCAATTTTGGAGTGTCTTTCTTACAAGCCTAACCTCCATCTTTCAAAATGGCCAAGAGTGGTCTAGTTTTTAGCATACATTCAAGCTATCCACACCACATTGTCATATTTACAAAACATCCATGGGATCTATGAGAAATCTCATATCACATATATTCTATATTGGTGTCACTTCATAGCTTCACTTCACAGGGAAATGATGGAGCCAAAGGGCCAGCCTTTGTATTTTTGAGCCACCTATTTAGAGGGATCAGACACATAGTACAAACAATGATTGACACAAACATGATTCATTAACTTCACTCATTAGGTGATGATGAATCCAAAGGGCTTGCCTTTTCATTCTTGAGCCACTTCTAAGGAATTAAGCACTTATCTTTGTTCATGATATTACTTTTGGTACAACACACACCCAACATAATCTAGCATCATGATGGGTTTTGTATTTGTTCACATACTAGGTAAGGTGTATTCTCTCCTTTCTCTTCCTCTTACTTAGATTTTGTATTTTCTTATTTTATATATAGTGTATCTAGTAATAACTGATCTACTTTTATGTTTTCATTGTAAATTCACACTTCACAATGTGCTCTCTCTATGCACATCTAACATCACATAGCTTCATGAGATTCTCCCTTACAAGTAAGTTTAGGTATGATTTTTACTTTCTCTTGTCATAGTATTTAACTTTGTTTCATCAATAGAATAAATGGGGGGAAATCTATTCATACAAAATGTGAAATTAGATGACTTAAGTATGGCCAATGATACCCAATCCATAGGTCTTCCTACTTGCTTACACAAACCTTCTAGGTTATTCTTTCACTAATTCCTAGTCATCCATAGCCTTTTGAAATTAACCCTTATAGACCTAGGTATCAATCCCTATATCCATTCCCCTAGGTCTCAATCCCTATAGACAATAACACTAAAATTAGATAGGAGCACTAAAACCTAGGGTGTCTTGATTTTGGTGCTATTGTCCAAGTGCAAAATTGGTCTTAACGGTCAGATTCTTTTAGATCCTTATATTTTTTCTTGTTATCCTAATGTGAACTAATTTAACCCATGATCATTAATTCTCATATAAAAGGCCATTCAAAGTCCATTTAGAAGGGTTATCACTCATTTACAAGAGAGAAGCAAGAATACAATTAGGTACACTCAATCACTCTTCCCTATTCTCTGCATACAAAATTCCAAGATCATTTTGACCTTATTCAAACATTTGAATCAATCCCTAGCCATTCAAATTACATCTAATTTCACATCTATTTGTATTTATCATACATAATTACACAAACCACTTTAATGGGAAAATTACATTAGCTTGATCCTTCCTCAGAGTATTGGTATGTAGGTAGCATGCCGACACACAAGGTGTGAAGTGCGTCTAGTGTATCCTTTACACACTAACCCCTTATCTATATTTTCTAAGTTTCCATTTAAGTTAAATCATAAATAGATCTTAGGGATTTGAAGATTAAAAATAGAGGCATAGTGAGTCCTATAGGCTTTTAGGCTTTGATATTTCATTGACAGGGTAATACAGGCGTATCGAATAGAACCCATAAAGCTTAGACCACCTAGACAATAGTGCCAAAAAAGGACTATAGTTCCAAATATTAGGGTTTACCACTTTCAACACTCCTATTGAATCTAAAAAAGAACCTCAAGATCTAATTTTTGATAGTTTCCCAGTCCTTCTCCTCTACTATCAGACCCTATTTGAGTCTAGATTATTTATTACTATATTTAGAAAAGTTAAAAATAAAAATCTATTTGCACAAATTAGTAGCTTACTTCTTACATATTTTTTACAAATTTACTTTGATCAGACTTATCTATTTAATTAGGAACCCATTATTCTAAAAATAATAAAACATCTAAATAGAACTTTCTATCTGAGAGTGGATAACATTTAGATTATGTCTTCACACAATCCTTACACTTGGATATTTCTCATTCCCAACCATTCTAGTTTATGAACACACACACACACACACACACACACACACACACACACACACACACATGATACACCAATGAAGTGAAATCATAAGCTACTTCATATTTAATGAATGGTGATTTAAGAAACCTCTACTAGGGATACGGACACCTAGATGGAAGTAGATAAAGTCTTAGAGTAGAGCTAAAGGTATCTCTGTTAAGGCTATGGATGCTTAGCTAGAAATAGAGCAATGCCCAAGCCATCCCTAATTTAGCAAAGAATTATTATTTAAATCTAAATAATGTTTAAGTCATTTCATGCTCTGATGTCTTGAATCTTGAAAGTTATCATTTATAAACCCAATGATAATGGTCAATGAAATTCAAAGCACACACATAGTATGATTATTTATAAAATTTATACTCTAGTTTTAGCTTGTGAACTTTCATTAGTTCTGAAAAGTATTTTTAATACTAACTAAAAATCATAGTGAGATGATTGATCTTTGATTCATATTTTAACAATAGATTTCAATTTTAACATTTTGAAATGTTTCCTATAGAGGTCACTATTTGTTGATGCTCAAATACCCCTTATTCCTAGAATGTGGACCCTCCTATTTTAATTTTCCAAAATTGCCCAAGACACCAAGTTCACTAAGTCATTTGACTATATGGTAATGGATTTAATACTTCCTAGAAATTTTCAATTGAAATTGAAATATAGATTATAATTTAAAAATATTTAGATTACTTCAAGATTGATTTGAGTCTTCTCCAAGTTTCCAATAAGTATTTAACCATGAATGGATTCAAAATGTGCAGACAAGATTCACCCAAAAATTTCCATAAGATTCTTCATGAGATCTTACTACATTAACAATTATCTATGTTTAAATAATTTCCTTACCAATTTTTCTTTAAAATTCTTATTATTTTCTTATGATGGGCATCTGACATTTCTGAGTATAACTTAGCTTCTCACATGACTTTGTAGGATGTCAACATAAACACAATAGTTTATGATGCCTCATGGGATGCCAAATTATATATGAGATTATAAAAGAAATTATCCCCATGCATGACACTTGGAAGAATATAATAGACCCAAAAGATACCATGTGGAACCATACCAAGAGATCATAAAGGAACTAGCATTTAGAATTCAAATCCGTGTGCTACATGTCAAGATCCTAGATCTGACAAGCAAACCCATATAAATCTAAGTCACCATGCATCCCATTATGATCTAGTAGTCCATGAGATGATTCTACATGTCCGAAGTGTAACTCAAGTAACCTTTTGAAGTGATGGGTGTCTCTTTAAAGTCATCTAAGACTAGAACATATGAACACCATGTCACATCCAATCCAAAGCTCATGAGAGATCACTAAATGAACACATGGATGTACATGAGCCATTCAATCAATGCTTTATGGTATCTATCTATCTAAGCCCATTTCTAGAATAATAAGTCAAAAAATAACAAATACAAGATCATAAGAATGATGTGTTTCCCCCTCAAATCTTCATGATGATGACACTTGTCATCCCTCTATTGCTTTTATCTAAAGAACCACTTGATCACCTCCAAAAGCTTACCAAAGTGGTGGATGTTACCACTAGACCTATGAGATGATTTTGCATGTCATTCTCATAAATATTCATCCTCAAATCAACTAGATTATCATTGATATAGACACATGGATCCACTATAGACATACATTTAACACAAAATTGCCAAGAACTATTAATACCAATCAGGAGGTGATACCTATCAAAATAAGATCATGATTACCCACAAGATAGAAACCTATCCACGAAAGGTCATGATTACTTATAAAAATGATAAGTGGCACTCTCATAGATGATCAAATTAAAGTGTCCCACCCTATAACTCACCATAAATCAAATATTTAGATGTGGCACTAAATAAGTGAGTCATCTCATAGAGTCATATCCATAACACCTAAGATCAATTAGAAAGTGTAATCTATCTTAGTTTAAACAAACTAAGTATCCTAATCTATTTTAGGACTTGAAAGTTCCTATAAAAATATTAGGTGGCATGCCACATGTCAAATGGTGGCAAACTTTAACTTCAAAGCTAAAATTGATGGCAAGTTAAAGGCAAATCAGTGCTAAGTTTTGAATACAAAGGTGATAAGCTTTCCATTAATGTGTCACAAACCATAATTACCATCCAACCTTACATTAATCAAGGAAATATTAAAAAGGTTACTCAACTCAATCATTTCTACATACACTTACATTCAAATCCCTAAGCATTACACTCTCTACTATCTACATTCTCAAAGTTTGACCAGTCTTGAGATCTTCCCATATTATGCCTAGACCACCATTGTTGTAGCTCTAGATTTGTATAGAAGTATAAGAATATGCTAATTTTTACCTATAGACACTATAGAAATGGCATAGGTAGGACCTTCCACTTATGGTAAGGGCATTTCCTTTGGAAATGATGATTTATTATTTTAATTTGTCAATTTAGTCATCTTTAAAGATATAAAGTTCCTTTCTAACACCATAGACATAGGGGACAATAATTATAACAATGTTTATTACAATGTTGAATAATTCAAGGACCTTGATGATTCTAAGACAATTCACCATGTTATTCAACTTGCTTTTGATATCCTAAGAATCTAAGCTGCCAGCATTTACAAAGTTACAACAAAACCAAAGGTCATATTGTGTGCATACCTAATATATGACATCTTTTGGATTTCAAAGTGTGAAGATGGATTACTCAAATCCATGCACCAAGAACTTTGAAATGCCTTCATTATGAGGCCAAGTTTTAAAAATTATTATGACCTACCTCTATAAAAGGTGGAGTATAACCAGAGCATCATCAAAAAATATTATGAGGTGCACACTCTAGATAAAGTCCTGGGCTCATGGGTAATTTACCGATAGGGGATTATCTACATGAATGACAAGGGAGAACTACCCATCCAAAAATTTAAAAAAGGTGCAAGGATTGACATGGCCTTACTAATAATGATATTTAAAAATACACATATTGGATATATAGACATAAGGATTATCCCATTACTGTAACTAATTATAGAGGAGCAATATATTCCCCCACTTGGGGATATCATTATTGATAAATTGATTACTGCTATGAATGACACATGCTAGAATAGAGTCCTATTCTATATGATGAGCTATCTATTAGATTCCATTTGTTAAATTATGTAGTTGGTTCTAAATATGTGGTCCCCTAAGAAGTAATAAGTTGTGCCCCAATATTTTTATGAGTTATACATCTACCACATTAGGAAAAATATCAAGATAATATTAGAGGACTTCTACCCCCTATCTACAAGTCAATTAAAGAATTTGAAATGCAAAGGGTTCTATTAAAGGTCAGAATGACACTAAGAGACATAGGTAGCTTTTGGTTTTACCCTAATTGTATAATCATTCAAGTAAAAGGGATAATGGTAGATCCCTTTAGGCTACCAAGGTATTTGCCAATGAAGTTGGTAGAAGAAGAGATAACATATCAAATGCTCCATGGAATTGATATCCTCTTCAAGAGAAAGAAAAATACATCCCCCACATAAGGCTCCTTACCAGTTGGGGAGATCTAAGATGAAATAATGGAAAGATGTAATAGTGGTTGCATGGTATAGGGATTCATACCTATTACCCAAGGATTACCATATAATGTGGGATCCAAACCAGGCCATTGCCAAGTACCTCACCAATATTAAAATGGATATGGTTATAGAGTATAAGCATCAAGATGAGATATAGAATTTGATATATGTCAATGCAATTAATATTGAAGTAGTCCTAAGAAATGCTACAAGTAAGAATATAACACTTGAACTAACATTTGATCAAGAAAGGGGGAAAGAGGATATAAAAAATCCTTAGCTCCCTCCAACACATGGGAGCATGTTCAATGCATATTACAAAGAAAAGGAATAATAAGTATAAGAGGATGATACTCCTCTCATCAAAAATAGGACCTATAGACCCCCACTTTAGGCTACTCTATGTGGGTAATACCTACCTCTAGGCTCCAATCAAAGAAAAGCTAGTGACTACTCTATCCCCTCATAAGAACTTGTAATAACTATTTTATTTTCTAAGGAGGCTAGCACAGAAAACATGAGCCAACTAGGTCCCAATATCATTGATATTTAGGAAAGGTCCCTATAGTTAATTGAAATCTCATTATGAGAACTATAATTGATAGCAAGGAGGACTATTGAATGATTTTATACAAGGACAAAGTCTAATAGCACCATAATAAGAAGATCAATGTCTCCTCCACTAGCTTCCCAAACTCCCCATGTAATTACTACTCCCTTACATTCATTTCTAATTGTTGACACATTCACAACTACTCCTACTTAGGCTACTAATCACACTCTTATGTTCAAATTCCCCACTACTACTTCCTTTAGAGGCACCATTCCCCAATTCATATCCCATTCCATATCTAAAATTCCACCTCCACCTAGCTCCCAAAGCACTAGTATTAGACAAACAATGGGTTCTACCCCTTCCCAGGCTACCATAGCGAGTGCATCACTCACCCTTGGCCCCCTTACATCTACAAAGACACTCAAACCCATCCAAAAATCATTCACCTAGAAGAAACCACCTCATCTCACCCCAATAACCAAAAGGATTGGACCTCCAACACTTCCCTCATTTATTTTGGATATGGTCCCTACCAAGTCCTTATTTGATCCTCTTAACCAATTGGACACAGCCTATATATATATATATATATATATATATATATATATATATATATATATATATATATATATTCTAGCTACAAGCTTGACTTTTTCTTCTACCTAAGTTATCCCATTGTAACAACCTCCATTGTAGTCAACTTATACATATGCCCTAAATTGGTTGAGGGACATGATTCAAATAATAAGTGAAAGGAAACCTTAGGCAAGCCAAATTATAGCTCAAATTAGTATGATATTTGACCCTACAACTATAATTATGAATAAGGTGATGAGAAGGCAGGTAGAACAACCACATTCAAGCTTGGATATGATATATTAAAGTGAAGAACCACTCTTCACTTTGATTAAGAAGACAAAAATAGGCTTTAGAGAAGTGCAAGAAAAGACTGAGGACCTAGTGTCTATATTACAAGCACAAACACAATCCACCATTGTTATAATGAATGGAATGTAATAAGAGTTGTAAATTCTAATAGATAAAAAAATACCTATAATTCCAAATAACACTTTAAATTCAATAATCAATGTTTTCATCCTCTACATAGTTATAAATAAGAGATAGGGAGATGGGATCCAATAAACCAAAGTGGTCACAAAGCTTAACCAAAGTCTTGTCCACTATGACACCAAGTTAGTAAACTTGACAAGAGTGGAAAGAATTAAAAAAAATCTCAATCTCAAAGTTTTAACTTTAGAATACATTGTGCCTAAGTAAACCATCCTCATGAATAGGAGGAGAATTTTGAAGACATGGTTTGACTAACTCAAGGATGAAAACACATCCTTTGAGAAAATTGAATTCAAAATAGCCCACTTACTGAAGGATACCATGATTACCATAGTGACCAATCCTAATGTATCTTTCATGGACAACCAAGAGTTTAGGGCATATATGAAGGTCTTCATTTCATGGTTCTAGCAATACGTGGCTAATGCCAAGACAATTATACAAGTAATAGACATTGTGGCATTCACCAATTAAAGGCTACAAAAGGAAGAGGTAATTAAATAGACACTTAGGTCAATCCTCATAGAGCATGGTAAATTTATCCAATACATCCTTGATTTAATTAGGTCCATGATCCTAGACTTCTCCTAGATAGACAAAGACTACCAAGCCTATGCCAAAGTTTAGATCAAAGAGGAAAATAAGATGAAGCCACTTGGTTTTATTTGGGCATCACTTATGGGTCCACTTGAACACATATTAGGCATTTTTTAAGCCTATAAGTAGGGGTCCTCCCATCATTTTTTAATAAAAAACACTTGTTGAAAAAATTAATATGAATAACTAAAGAATTTGAGATTTTGTTTGCATTGTAATTTTATGTAGTTTTGTGACTATTGAATTCTCATGTTTTATATGTCTGATAGTCTCCTTTCTAAAAGATGATTTGTCAATTTCATTTCATTTATGCATCTATTAGTTTGATCTTAATGCTAGGATAAAAAATTTGATATTATACATGCTTTTTTTTTCCTCTCATTTGCTATTAGATGTGCTTATGCAATTTTTTTGAGTGAATTATCTTTATACAATATATAGTTTTAGACATATGCATTTTCTTTCCTCAAAATATTTGACTGTATTTATCTAGACTTGAGAAATTAAGCTAGGTTAGTAGATGATAGTTTAATATGTTTTACCTTAGAAGTTAGAAGAATTGGTAGTTTTATGCATCTCAAGCACAATCTCTTTTCTTCTTACCTTACTCTCTCTTAGATCCACCTATGACTCACCTTAGCTTATATCATGTTATACATGTCCATTGTTCATTTACATTTTGGGAAATAATTGTCAAAAATTAAGAGAATTCACAAATATGAACTATAAAATGTGTCACTACATAACACCTATTCTCCCTATAGTAGGGTCTACTTTCAGACTTTGAAGTGGTGTTCACATCTCTACTATTTGTGTTATTTCAAGCAATAGTTGTATAGACAACTCAAGCCCCAAGTCATTCTAAGACTTTAAATTAATTTTACTACTTTCCCCTTGTTCCCTAGTGATATAAGGATCACTAAAAGTGCATCAACACAAAGATATTTCCCCCAATATACTTTAATCTTGCACTATGAATGTAGATTAGTAAAATTGATCTCAACTCAATGATTTTCTAGTAAAAATGTTTCTGCATGGAGGTAAATTGCCATGATTTTCTAATGGTGGATGAATAGGAGGTCTACTATTAGACACTACTAATATTATTCACACTATAAATACACCTAATAAACATTTACACTTCATGAGATCTATTAGAATAAATATTACTTACATAATACATATAGGAGCAGAATGGAAGCAAGGAGAAACAATCATCACTTGTCATTCAAATGGACTAATTGACATACTTAGGAAAGAATTTTGGAAACTAAACTAGATTAATAAATTTATTCAAATATAAAACAAGATTTAAAACTTGTATGGCTTTCCCATACTAATTATGGACCATTTACAATGCTAAAATGGCTTCAATATATAGACCAATAAGAGAAGAGAAGAGAAAGAAAGAGTGATGTTGGAGAGTCAAAATGCCAAGTGTCAAGTCTTGAATACCAGTTACAATGTAATATAAAGACTTATAAAATAGATAATTAAGTTATCTTGAGTAGGTGTTAATCTAAAATATGACATCCTCTTAAAGTTTGTGTAGGGATACTTCATTGTCCTTCTTGAAACTACTCTTCTTGATGAGGAGTCCTCTAGCTATCTATAACTACCTTAGAGGTCATGGACACATATTTACTAACTTTATAAGGTGTAAACATGATTAGTGTAGGTTATTATGCACCCATCCAAATAATAACCTTATCTTTGCCACTTATTGTTTACTTCCTTGAAGTAACTCACTATCCCTCTAAGCCTAAAATCTCACACTTATCACTAGGGTGACTTTCCCACACTCAAGAGACTTAATTTCATATATGTAAACCACATCTTAATAGCTTATTTTTCCTTTGGTCTATCATATATACTCCAATGAAACTCAAAATCAAACTTCTCATATCCGACATGGAAGTTACATTGCTTCTCAATGTTCTATCCAAGATTGCTTACAAAAATTAGATTGGAGGAGTCTCCATATAGGACAAAGGTGATAATGGGGTTTGAGGAGTTATAATACATCTATACACACCTTCCACCATGAATTTCACCCATCTACTCATTTGTGTACCTTAAAATCACTTCAAATATTATAAAAAACATAGAATTTGATCCATCTATATAAGTGATGGTAGATAATAATTGAGTGTTGAGAATCATGTGAGAGTTAAAATTAGTTCCAAATCATTTTTGAAGTCACTTTAACCTTTTAGATGCATTTTTATTCATCTTTTCCTCATCGAGATCTTATGAGGGTTTTAGGTAGTTTAGGTTCTTAGAAATGGTTCATAAAGGTTATTCCCCTATCCTTTGAACCAATTCCACTTAATTTAATTAAATTACCAAAATCAACTATCCCTAAGTTCTCAACACCCCATCAATATTTTTTGTACATATGGGAGTAAAAGAAGTTATCTCTTAGGAAGTTATCTTACATTTTGGATGCCCCTGAGACAAATTGACGGAAGAACTAATCAATCTAATTTTTTATCTAAAAACTAATGAGTATCTTCAACTTTTCATTCTCCAATGAAATATCTCACATTTCTTGATAAGATCACATTATCATGGGAATAAAGTTATAATCATGAGGTTAATGACTATTTCTAGGCCTCAAAGGTGTGGACTTGGTTTTCTAAGTATGTGACCACCTCTAAGTGGTCATAATGACTATAAGACTTTATAGATAGTTATTAATCTCCAATTAAACCATAAAAATCATCCCATAGTGTCTCAATACTTTTTTATTCATCCTTTTACCATTAATGCACTAGGTCTACAAGTTGCATTGCTTGTGGATTTCTCAGGTCTAAGATAAAATAGTGAGCACTTTCACTATTAGTCTGACCTAAAGGAGAATAATAAAGTTTTTTTAAATGAATAATAACCCTATATATAAATTTTCAAAGTCTCATAACACCCATAAAGGCCTTAACACTTCAAATTGTCAAAACTAGTTATAGGCATATGACTGTGTGTAGGGTTCTGATTGACTGAGTATGAGGTTTTGAAACCCAAATTGGATTAATATTTACTCTTTTTTATTTACCCATGAGAATCACATGAAAGTGTGATATTATCAATCTGAAAGTGATTTCTACTTTATCATCTCCATATTATACCTTTCCTACCTTCCAAACTTGCATTCTTCATTAGCTTAGGCTAGTCTATCTCCTAGGCCAAACTGTAGGTTCTAATTTAAGGTAAATCAAGGTATTATTTTAGGTGATGATACATGTTTGAAGACTATACTTTACACTTTTGGATCATACTGAGGTCAATAGGGCCATATCACACTTTAATGGATTTATTTATACCTTAAAACAATTCTCTTATCCCTTTACCATCAATATATTATAGGTGTGCAATTTGTATTTATCTAAGTTAGTTTTTGCCTAATGGAATTTTAGTTATCTAGATAATTCCATTAGGATATTGACTAAGTTGAAAACCCATTCAACCATCATTCGCTCCTAGCCTAACCACCTCTTCATATGTTAATATGTTAGCTCTAGCCCTAGGTTAAAATAATGAAGATATTAGGTTTTCACAAAGCTCATATAATTTCACCATGATATTATATTGTGTGGATCATAATCCATTTTTTAATAAACTAAGGTAAACATTCCCATTTTACAACTTTTCCTCAACTCTATGAACATATATCTTAGGTGTTTGATATTTAACCCCATCTTAGACTATGACGCTTGGGATATACTCAATATAAACCTTTAATGGATAATATAAACAACCATGCTCTGAGAGGTTTAAAAAAACTATATTATCCTTGACTTTAAGCCACTCATAGAAGGGTAAACTTTGTAACTATCAAGCATTGTTTTCAACTTTCATTGGGATTGCATAGGTAGTTTGGAGGTACTAATAATCTTAATGATTGTTCATAAATAAAAGGCCACTAATATTGAAAATATGAAAATTAAATGGAAGTTCATAAGGAAATATAATATACTCCATGTGAACTCAGTCCAACTCCTCTTCTCCAGTCCATACAAAATGAAAATCATTGACCCTTTTTGAGTTGTCCAAGAGAGTGACAGGAGATATGAAATGGTTTTCATTAATTTTGGATATTTTGAAACCCTTTAAAATATAAAATGACTTTTATTAATGCCAATACAACTTCAATAAGCATTCAAACCTATAGATAAGTCACCCCAATCTATATAAACACCTAAAAGTAACTTTTTTATAGGTGATATTTTTTGTGTGTAGAACCTACAATATTTTAGTTTCAAATACTTATCTATTATATGACATGAAATACATTAGAATACTTCTTTAAATTTTTACTTTTTATGAGCTTCATGTACAATTCCTTAATATGACCAAAAAGGTGACATAAAAAGACATTAAGAAAATAGACAAATATGACAAAGGCTAAAACATGATGTATGAATTTAAAAGTATGAATTGATCTCATTTATGACCATGGTGACCATTTTAAAACATATATAACTTTATGGAAAGTGTGAACATGTAAGGATTGACATAATTTGACCTAAGGTAAAATATTGGTCAATATTTTGGCAATTTCTAGGGGTAGCATGCTTGTTATGCTAAGCATCAGTTTCCTTGACCTCCCATTGGAAAATGGAGTCACTCATATTATATAATTTAAACTGATGTGCCTATTAAAATACTCTAAAATCACACCAATCACAAAAAAAACACACAAAACAAGACAAAAAAACACACACATTTTCTCTCTAAACACTTACGTAAAACACACAAACACATCACACCAAACAATGTGCCCAACACTTATGAAAAATACACACCTATCCTAATATATACAAGACCTCAAAACACTTGAGTTGAAGGATAACTTCTTCATTACTTCAACCAAGGTCGAAGACAATTTTTCTAGAATCACTTCTACTCCATGAAAAAAAACCATCATATGATGAATGTTTATCAATGAAAACATACTTATGAAGATAGTCAAATGACTTACCATTTTTGGAGCTTCTATTAATTGCAAGTGTATCACTTGTAAATCTCATGAACACTCCATCTATATTTCCTAGAGGTTTTTTTGCTTTTATAGCTTGTTTGACCTTTATCATGTCCATTTTACACTCCTCAATCTGATCATTGGGAGTCATGAAAACCTTCCCAACTTTAAATATATTTGAATTAAGATATGCTTATTGTTGGGATTCATCAAGGTTATCTTCTATTTTACCAAACATTTCTTTGTATACCAAAGTTGTTCTCTTCTTGGTAGAGATCCCATGCTCCTTTTTTTCTTATTAGGTACATGATTGACCTCATCATCAGGTCTATCTTCTTTTTAAAGAGTTACAAACCTACTTACCTCTTCAAACTTTTTCACTATGGCATTGAATTGTTGCCACATATCATTTACCTTTTCTTGAGGTTCATAATTATGAATATTCTCTTCTTTGGCAAGTAAAACTGAATACTCACTAAGATTATCATGCTCCATTACAACTATAATATGAACATCATCATCAATGTGTAAAAGGTAGTTTCCCCACGTAACGTGTCTTAAATTGTCATCAGAATTCACTTCAAGAGACCCATTACATTATTCATGGAGGATATATATACCAAGACCTATTTCTTCAATTTTATCATATGGATCAAATCCATACTACTCCACTTTCCATTCATTAAGGTATAAGTAAGATATGAAATCAATAGGTATTAGATGTTCTTGATCATGAGGATGATCTTCTTTATCACTTATGTTACAATTCATGTTTGATGTATAAGCACATATAAATCTACATGGAAATGAGATAGAGGTTCATATTTTATTGATATTTTAGCACCATACCTAGTCTTAAATTTTATATAGGACCAATCTAAAGGCAAGTATCCTCAAATCTTGGCATTAAAATATCTCAACAAGTAAATGGAAAAGTGAGGTGGCACATCCACAACCATAACATCTTGAGGAATAATGAAATTAGGGAAAACATGAAGAACAAGTTTCAAACCTTTGGTTATGCTAATTATCTTGGTAGTTGACCCATCCAATTGCAACACTCCATTTGAATGAGTTTCATACTTGAAATTAAACTTATTGTCTAATTGCTTGGGCATGACTAAAGTACTTGATCCACTATTAATCAAAAAATTGTGAACCAAATCATATCCAATGATGATAAATATATAAAATAGAGGAGGTTTATCTACTTTCTCAATTTTATTTGGTTATCCATCACTATGTTTAAATGTGTTTGTCAATGCTACCTATTTCCCACTAGGTTCCTTGGTTACCATGTTGAGTCTAAATAGCTCTATGTATCCCACAATGATACACTTACATGAGCCTACTTCATCTACTCTATAATGTTAGTAAAAGAGCCACTAACCTTAGCTTGTCCACTAATAGGAATGGTGTTACCTATAACTTGAGAATTATGAGTTGTGAAATAAATCTTAGCATTATGATTTATTTGATCTACTTATGCATTATGGAATAAATTAGACATACCTACCCTTTAGAATGTTTGAAATCTCATTAATGGACCATTAATAGCTGCTTGAATCTCTTCAATTTCCTTTCTCTTTGACCTTGTGTTTGCATTAATAAGATTTGAGTATTTTCTTAATTATCATTTAAAATTCGTAAAATATGAGTCTTTTTTATACCAATTGATTAAAGTATACCCCACTTGAGCACTCTTTCCATTATTTTGTCTTTCAAATAGTTCTTATCAATAATGGCCACTTTATAAGCATTAGGCAATGTGTCCCCTATCATAAATTGTACTATCATGGAAATATCACTATCAAAAGCCTTAAGATAATAAATGAAATCATGATGTATAGTAGGTATTACCAAGACTAGGGTACTATCCCATGTCTTCTAAAACCTTGTGTTGAAGTATAAAATAATTTGTTGAGATGATCTCCTTATGTTGGTCAGATGCTTAGTCAATCACAAGTTATGACTCTTATTCTCAAACATTCTCCTCAAAGCATCACCCAACTCATCCCATGCAGTGATAGATTCAGGAGGAAAAGCACCATACCAATCAAGATATTTAACAATGAAAGAAACAACCAATAACCTAATGGCTATATTCTCCTCAACCTTATGATGTATTTTTCATAAGTTGGAAATGTTTTTTTATTTAGGTTAAAGGGTTTTTTTTAATTAGTAAGGTCCCCAAACCCTAGGATAAGTTCAAGTAAAAAATTAACAAAAGGCTATTAAATCCAAACAAAAAAAATTGGACCAACATAGTCTAGAAACATCTATAAAATAGCCACAATATAGCCATAAAATAGAAGAAAAACTAATATAATTCTAGGATTTGAGACACATCTTCCCCACATGCCTTCATTTTCTTAAGATTCATATCTATTTGGATCAATAAAATTTCATGGTCTACTATGTCTTGAGCCATACTACTCTTCCCCTTTTTACCCTTACCTTTCCCGACATATCTGGGTTCATATAATTCTCTAAGATCTACCCTAAAATTTTCAACATTTTGAATACCTTCATACATCACAACCTTACTATAATTAACCAAAAAACTTATATTATTTTGAAAATTCTCATTAGCTTGTTCTAGTAACTCCACTCTAAAATTTAGGTGTTGAATCTAGTTGTCATCCTCTCTCTACCAAGGTTTGAGACATTTTAGCACTCTCCTACTAAATCACATTAATTTTTCCTTTCAGATCCATAATGTCATGCATAAAACACCTCATTATGGATTTATAGAGGTTGATTTATTCCATGATTTTATGTGCATTCTCTTTAGCGTTGACTGAGGCCATCAAATTATTGAACACCATGTTTTTTCCTTTTGGTCTTATATTGACTCTACTTTATTCAAAATTGTAGTCTCCTCCATCTCTTTCTTTTTCTTAGCAATTATTTGGACCTGATCTTACACTCTATTCTTTTCTCCCTCTTTACTAGGCTATTTAAACTCCTCATTATCTCTATCCATGATAATGACTATCTCATATCCCTCTTTTTTTGTGCCTCCTATAAGCTCTTGTTGCCCTAGTTCCCCTATGTTTCTTTGTTGTGTTTAGAGGTTTGTGATGCACATCTAAGTCTCTTTTTAATATTGTCCTACTATTTTTCAATATTTTTCCCTTTCTTAACAATTTCCTTATCAATTTTTTTTTCTTACTCCTCAAAATCTTACCTGGGCTCCCTAGATATTTGATCCATACTTTTTAATATTACTTATATCTATCAACCCCTCCTCTAGCTTCTATTTCTTGTTCTGAAAGATATCAAGCATGATTTGGTTCATGCCTTTAATTTATTTGAAAATAAGAAAAATTACCCCCTCATGTCTTAGAGTGTAATAATTTACATTCTTAAATTTTAGTATAGAAGTCTCCATATATTTGAGAATAAAGAAAGGAAGGCTAAAAGATAGCCCATGCTTAAAATAATTAAGCATTCTAAACATAAACCATCTCAACACATTATATCTACCCTCTAAAGTAATGAACTAAATTAAATTAAAATATACCTCAATGAATGGCCTAGGAAGATATTCCTTATCAAATCCATTATGTAGTTACACCAACTACTCACCATCTTTCATAAAATAATCTTTATCTAGTATGAATTATCTTGTTGTGTAGTATCTCTTAGTCCCCTATTCCTAATGTGCTCAATAGAAGTAATGGTAGTCTCACCTGTGTATGAAGGGACACTTTTGAGGGTTGATATGGGAATGCCATCATAATGGGAAAGTATTATAGGAATATATTCATTGAAAGCAACAAAAATTAGGTTCTTTACCATGATAGATTTAGGTTCTCACAATATTAGGACAATCACAAACTTTCTTATAGGTCTATGATCAAGGTATGATCTTTTTGGGTCAGGATGGGTGTTATTAAATATGTATGATTTAATTGAATAGTAAGGAAGATCTTGGAAATCAAAAGTAATTATTTTAGTATGGGATATTGTGTTTTCCTTAATCATGAAATAATGCACTAGTTTTCCATGAAGAGTCAATTATTGGAGTCACTACATATTGTAGGAAGTAGACTATTACAACCTCTTTTTTGTCAAGACCAATATCCATCTTGAACAATCTTATTGGACCTTAGTCCCACTAGGCATGCAAAAACTATTATATCCCAAATTTTCACCTAGATAATTCAATTAGACCTTCTCAAACTTACGATAACATGGAACTATCTCTGAATATAAGTAGATTGCTACAAGAGATAGACCTCTAGATTATGGGCTAGCTCCCTTGATCTAACTATTTAGGTTCTCAACTACATTAATCTAATCACTTTTGGGGGTGAAAATGGATGAAGATAGAATGAAAGTAACATATACCAATGGATATGATATACCAAATATATCTCCATCAACATACTTGAAACTTGCAATATGAAGGTAGATTACTAAAATGAATCTCAACTCAATGCCTTTCTAGTAAAAGTTATTTTACACGGAGGTAGATTGACATGCATTTATAAATTTGGATGAATATGAGTTATAATATTATACAATAATATGATTTTTCACACTTCAAATATAACTAATAAACATTTATGATTCATGAGACCTATTAGAAGAAATATTACTTACGTAATGCATATAAGAGAAGAATGGAAGCAAAGTGAAATAATCATCACTTTTGATCCAAATGGAATACTTGATATACTTAAACAAGAATTTAAAATACTAAAAAAGCTTAATAACTTTATTCAAAGTCAAAAATAGATGTTAAACTAGCAAGGATTTTCCATACCAATTGTGGACCATTTATAATGCTGAAATGGATTCAATATATAGAATAATAGGAGAAGAGAGATAAAGAGTGATGTTGGAGAGTCACAATGCCAAGTGTAAAGTATTGAATACCAGTTAAAATTAAATATAAATAGTTATAAAATATGTCATGAATTTCTCTTGAATTATTTTCAATCCTAAATATGACATCCTCTTGAATTTGGCATAGGGATACTTCATTGTCCTTCTTGAAACTGCTCTTCTTGATGAGGAGTCCACTAACTATCTAGAACTAACTTAGAGGAAATTAAAACATATTTAATAAATTGAGAAGGTGGAAACATTATTGGTTTATGTCATTATGTACCCTTCCAATTGATAACCTTCTCTTTTACAGTTGTTGTTTACTTCCTTAGAGTAACTCACTAGCCCTTTAAGTCTAAACTCTCACACTTGTCACTGGGGTGACTTGCACACACTCAAGAGAGTTCATTTCAGAGATTTAAAACACATATTTATAAATTTTTTGTCCCTCATTTATCATATATACCCAAATAAATATAAAAAACACACTTTACATATCCAACATGGTAATTACCTTGCTTCTCACTATTCTATCCAAGACTGCCTACAACAAGTAGATTAACATAGGAGTATTCATAAATGAATAAGATGATAATTGCATTTAAGGATTTATAATACATATATACACACCTTCCACCATGAATTTCACCCATATGTTCCTTTATGTAACTTCAAATCACCTCAAATCTTGTAGAAAACACAAAATTTAATTCATCCATATAAGTGATGGTATAAAATAATTAAGTGGTGAAGACCTTGATAGAGTGACCAGTAGATATAAATCATTTTATAGGTCAATTAACTCCTTATATATTCATTTATATTCATCTTTTCCTCATCAGGTTCTTATGATGATTTTAGGAGGCTTTTATGTAGTTTAGGTTCTTAGTAATGGTGCATAAAGGTTAGGCCCCTAAACTTTGAAATAATGGAACTAAATTTAATTAAATGACCTCCATAAACTATCCATAAGTGATCAATACTCAATTCATCTTGTCTATATATATGGAAGTGAAAGAATTTGTTTCTCAAGTAGTTAGGTTTCATTCTAGACACCCTTGAGACAAATTGAGGCCAAAAATGATCAATCTGAGTTATTCTTTACAAAATTATGAGTCTCATCAACCCTCAATTATACCATTAAATATATCACATTTATTTTTAATATCACATTATTATAGTAATGACTTTAGAAGCTTGAGGTTCATGCTTAGTTCTAGGTCTCAAGGGTGTAGATTAGGTTTTCTCAATATGTGACCACCTCTGAGTGGTCATAGTGACTATAGGACCTTCTCAACACTTATTCGTATCCAATTCAACCATAAAAATCATACCAAATTAATTTAATCCTATGTTAATCATCCTTTTACCATCAATGCACTAGGTCTTCAAATTGCATTACTTATGGAGTGTCTTAGGTTTGAGACAAAACTATGAGCACTTATAATATTAATATGACCTAAAGGAAAGAAAAAAAGTTTTTTTAAATACATCATGACCCTATATATAAATCTAAAAAGTCTTATCACACCCATAAAGGTTTTAACACTCCAAATTATCAAAACTAGATATAGGCTTATGACTGTGTGTAAGGTTCTGATTAACTAAGTATAAGGTTTTGAAACCCACCTTGGATTAATATTTACTCTATTTTTTTCTTATGAGAATCACATGAAATTGTGATATTATCACTATGAGAGTGATTTATACATGGTCATCTCCCTAGTATACCTATGCCTACCTTCAAAACCTACATTTTTCATTAGCTTAGGTTAGTCTATCTCCTAAACCAAACAATAGGTGATTATTAGGTAAATTAATGGATTCATGTAGGTGATGATACATCTTTGATCACTTTAATTCATAATTTTATTTCTTCCTAAGGTCACTAGGGCCATCTCACACTTTAATGGATTCATTTATTCTTTGGGACCATGTTCTTATCTTTTTACCATCAATGTACTATATGCATAGAAGTTACATTGCTCTATGTTCATATTTGCCTAATGTCACTCTAATTCTATGGGTACTTCAATTAGGAACTTGATTGAGTTGAAAACCCATTCAACCATCATTATCCATTGACTTAACCACATACTCTTATTTTAAGATGCTATGTCTATGCCTAGGCTACAATAATGAAACTATTAGGTTTACATAGACCTAATATCACCATGAGATGACACTATGTGGAGCAGAATCCCTTTTCATAGAAACTATGGTAAACATTCCCATTTTGTAACGTTTTTTCAACTCTATGAACGTATCTCTAGTGTTTGATATTTAACCCCATCTTAGACTGTTACCCTTGAGATATCTTGAATATAAACCTTCATTAGAGAATTTGACCAACCATGCTTTGAGTAGTTGAAAATAAGTGTATTATCTTTGACTTGAAGCCACTTATAAAACAATATATTCTACAACTATCAGACACTATTCTTAGATTTCATTGGTTTTCAAATATAACACAAGAGAATGATTGTGTCTATATTCCATGGCCACATGTGCCAAACTATATTTAAGTCAGTGTGAAATGGGTGGATATGCTCTACAAGTCTGCATACATTACTTGATTTACATAGATCAATCTCCAAAGTGTAACCAAATGAGTAAAACTAAGCCATTGGAATTGCATAGGTAGTTTGGAAGTACTAACAATGGTAATGGTTATTAAAAAATCATGAAATGGAATATTAGAAGGACCTTGAACATTCCCTAATTTCACTCACTCTAACTCCTCTTCTCCAGTCCATACCAAATTAAAAATGTTGACCCTTTTTGAGCTATCCAAGAAAGTGATAGGAAAGATAAAATAATTTTCATCAATTTTGGATCTGTTAAAACCATTTGAGCCTTAAAATTACCTATGGGGATGCCAATTCACCCTCCTTAAGCATTCACACCTAAACATGAGTCACCTCAATTTGTACAAATACCTGAAACTAGTTTTTGTAGGTGATATTACTTATTTTATATTGAACCTACAATATTTCAATTTCAAAGCCTTCTCTAACCCTTGTTTAACAATAAATATGATATCTTTCTTCATAAAATTTGTCTTTTTTATGAGATTCATGTACAATTCCTTAAAATGACCAAAAAGGTGGCATAAAAGGACATTAAGAAAATGGGCAAATATGACAAAGGCTAAAACATGTTTTATGACCTTCAAAGTATGAATTAACCTCATTTAGGACCATGGTGACCATTTTAAAACCTATATGAGTTTATGGAAATTTTGAACATGTAAGGGTTGACTCAATTTGATCTAGGGTAAATTTTTGGTCAACATTTTGGTAATTTACAAGGGTAGCATTGTTGTTATACTAAGGACCATTTGACTTCACCTCTTGTTGGGAAATGGAGTCACTCATATTTTGTAGTTGACACTAATATGCCTCTGAAAAGATTCTAAACTCACACCAAAACAATAAGAAATAAACACATAAAAGAAGATAAGAGAACACACACATGTGCTCTATAATCACTTAGGGAAAACACACAAACAACTCATATAAAATAATGTACCCATAACGTATGGAAAACACACACCTATCCTAATATATACAATACCTCAAAACACTTGAGGTGAAGGAAAACTTCATTATTTTTACTAGGGTCAAATACAATGTTTCTAGAATCACTACTGCTCCATGAAAATAAACCATTATATGATGAATTTTTATCAATGAAAACATGCTTATGAAGATAGTCAAATGACTTACCATTTTTTAAGCTTTTAGTAACTAAAAGTGTATCACTTGAAACTCTCATGAACACTTTATATATCTTTCCTAGATATTTTTTTAGCATTGCATCTTGCTTGACCTTTATCATGTCCACTGGCACTCCTGAATCTAATCATTGGGATTCATGAAAACATTCCCAATTTCAAATGTATTTGAATCAAGATATCATTGTTTTTTAGAGTCATCAAGGTTGTCTTATAGTTTACCAAACATTTCATGGTCTACCAAAGTTGTTCTTTTCTTGGTATAGACCCCATTCTCTTATTTGTTCTAATTAGGTACATGATTGACCTCTTCATTAGGTCTATATTATTTTTGAAGAGTTGGAGGCCTATTTACCTCTTAAAAATTCTTCACTATGGCATTGAATTGTTGACACATATCATCTACCTTTTCTTGAGGTTTATGCTTATGAATATTATATTCTTTGGCATGTAGAACTAAATTCTCACTAGGACTATAATGCTTTGTTACAGCTATAATATAAACATAATCATCCATATGCAAAAGGTAGTTTCCCTATGTATCCTATCTTAGAGTGTCATCAGAATTTTATTCAAGAGACCCATCACATTATTCATTAAGGATGTATGTACCAAGACCTATTTCTTCATTCTACTCTTATGGATCAAATCCATAATGCTCAACTCCCCATTCATCAAAGTATAGATTAGTTATGCCAACAAGAAATGTTAGAGGTTATTGATCATTAGGATGATCTTCTTCATCACTGATATTAAGATTCATGTTTGATTTATAAGGCACATAAGGATTTACATGAAATTGAGATAGAGGTTTAGACTTGATTGATAATTTAGCACCATACCTAGTCCTAAATGCCATATAGGACCAATCTAAAGTCAAGTATCCTTTAATCATAATAGTAAAAGATCTTAAAAAGTAAAAGTCAAAGTGAGGTTGGACATTCATAACTAGAATATATTGAAAAATAGTGAAAGTAGGACAATCATGAAGAAAAAGATTCAAATCTTTGATTATGATAATTGTCTTGGTAGATGACCCATCTAGTTTCAACACTCCCTTTTAATAAGGCTCATACTTCAAATTCAACTTATCCGTTACTTAGTTGGGCTTGACTAAAGTAGTTGTTCCACTATCAATAAAATAATTGGGAACCAAAGCATATCCAATGATGATAGAGAGATAAAATAGATGAGGTTTATCTACTTTCTTAAAAAAAATTGGTTTTCCCTCTCTATGTTTTAATTTGTTTGTCAATTTTGTCTCTTTCCCACTAAGTCTCTTTGTTTCCATGTTAAGTTTAGAAATATATTCTTAGATTAGATCTACTTTTCCAAGTATTAATAATGTATCCCACATTGATATACTTACATTGTCCTTCTTCATCTTCTCTAAAATGTTAGTGAAAGAACCACTAACCTTACCTTATCCACTAATAATAATGGTTCTACCTATAATTTGAGAATTCTAAGGTGTGAAATAACTCTTAGAATTCTAATTTATTTGATCAAATTATTAATTTGGGACTACATTAGACATAAGTTCCCTTTGTAATGTTTGAAATCTCATTGATGGACCATTAATATCCCCTTGAATCTCTTCAATTACCTTTATCTTTGACTTCATGTTTTCATTTATAGGACTTGAGTATTTTCTTGATTGTCCTTTATAATTCATAGCACATGAGTCTTTTTACTATCAATTTACTAAATTAAACCCAACTTGAGCACTCTTTCCATTATTCTCTCCTCCACTAGGTACCTCACCTTGAGTCATGGCTAGGATTATTCCCAAATGTGCTATGAAAGCTTGATTGAAGGACTCATTAGGAAATTTAGATGGATCATGAGTTTTATCCCATGGAGGTTGAATTTCATGCTCTTGATCAAGTTTATTTTGAGTAGGCACTAATTATTTTACGGTAGAGGTAACATTGGTATTATAACCACTATATGATCTTGCTTGAACTAATTGTCCTTAGCCTTAAATATGACCTTGAAAGGGTGATATATTTCCTTAATAGTTTGGATAATACTAATTGTGTTGATAGGAATTTTGGAAAGGTATCCCTTAATATTATTGTATGATTATTTTGAGACCTAAAATCTCTTGCTGAAGAACCTTCGCTCTTTCTACCTCATTAGTTTTACTTTACTGATTAGGGGTAGCTAGCTTATTATTTAGTGTAGGGATGGGAACAAAAATAGATATATGGGTATATAAATCAATGAATAGAGGCATATGTAATGTTGGAGCAATATTCTTATCTTGAATCAAATAGTTCTCAACCCTAAAGGCCACTTCATAGGCATTAGGCAATGTGTCCCCTCCCATAGATTATATCATCATAGAAATATTACTCTCAAAAGCCTTAAGATAATAAAGGAAAGAATGATGCATAATAGGTTTTACAAAGATTGGGATCCTATCCCATGTATTATGAAACCTTGTGTTGAAGTCTTTAAAAACTTCCTAAGGTGATTTCCTTATGTTGATCAGTTTCTCAGTCAATGATATTTTTTCACTCTTCTCCTCAAACTTCTCCTTAAAACATCACCCAACTCATCCCATGTAGTGATATATTTAGGAGCCAAATTACCATACCAATAAAGAGAATTACCCTTGAAAAAAACAACCAAAAACCTAATGGCTATATTCTCCTCAATGATGTAATGTATATTGTAGAAGTTAGTAATGTTCCTAATGTGATCAATAGGAGTAATGGAAGTCTCACCTATGTATGAAGGGACATTTTTAAATGATGATATGGGAATGTCATCATAATGGGAAAGTCTTAGAGTACTATAACCATTGAAAGAAAGAAAAGTTAGGTTCCTTGCCATAATAACTCTAGGGTATTACAAGATTAGGCCAATCAAATTTTTTTTATAGGTCTAAGTAAGATATGATTTCTTTGGTTAGGATGGGTGTTAGCAAATCTATATGCTTTGACTAAATAATAAGGAAGATCTTGGAAATGAAAATGAATGCCTTTAGTATGAGCTATTGTGTTTATCTTAGGCATGAAAAAATTCACTATTTTTCCACCAAGATCAACTATTGGAGTCACCAAATACAATAGGAAGTAGACTGTTATAGCCTCTTTTTTGTCAAGACTAGCATCCACCTTGAGGAGCCTTCTTGGACCCTAGTCCCATTGGGCATGAAAAAATTGTTATAGCCAAAATTTTCACCCTATATAATTTAATCAAATCTTCTCAAATTTTGGATAACATGGAACCATCTATAAATATAGGTAGATTACTACAAGAGGTAGATCTCTATATTATGGGTTAGCTCCCTTGATCTATCTATTTAGGTTATCAACTACATTAGTCTAATCACTTATTGGGTTGAAAAGGGAATAATGGAAAATGAAAGTATCCTATACAAATGGAGGTGATACACAAAATATATCTCCACCAACATAATTTAAACTTGAAATATGAAGGTAGATTACTAAAACTGATCTCAAACAAATGCTCTTCTAGCAAAAGTGTTTCTACATGGAGGTAAATTTCCATGAATTTCTAAATGTTAATGAATAGGAGGTCTAATATTAAACACTACTAATAGTATTCACACTTCAAATACACATAAATAACATTTACACTTAATGATATATTTTATAAGAAATATTACTTACACAATACATACAATAGTAGAATAGAAGCAAGGAGAAACAATCATCACTTGTCATCCCAATGGACTACTTGAAATACATAGGAAAGAATTTTAGAGACTAAACTAACCTAATAAATTTATTCAAATTCAAAATAATATGTCAAAATAGTAGGGCTTTTCTATACCAATTTTGGATAATTTATAATGATAAAATGGCTTCAATATATAGAGTGATAGAAGAAGAGAGAGAAATAGTGACATTGGAGAGTCATAATACCAAGTGTTAAGTATTAAAGACCAGTTATAATGCAATAGAAAGAGTTATAAAATATATCATGAAGTTATCTTGAACAAGTGTCAATATAAAATATGAAATCCTCCTAAAGTTGTCATAGAGATACTGCATTATCCTTCTTAGAATTTCTCTTCTTGATGAAGAGTCCACTAACTATACATAACTAACTTAGAGTTAATTAACACATATGTAATAAATTGATAAGGTGGAAACATGATTGGTTTAGTTAATTATTCACCCATCCAACTAATAACCTTCTTTTATCCACTTGTTGTCTATTTCCTTGAAGTAACTCACTAGCCCTCTAGGCCTAAACTCTCACACTTGTCACTAAGGTGACCTACACACACTCAAGAGAGGTCATTGTAGAGATATAAAAAAAATATTAAAAACTTATGTCCTCTGGTATATGATATAGACCCAAATAAAACTCAAAATCACACCTCATATCCAACTTGGTAGTTACATTACTTCTCATGTTCTATCCAATACTGCCTGCAAAAATTAGCTTAGTAGAGGAGTCTCTATACATGAATAAGGTGATAATGGGGTTTTAGGAGTCATAATAAATCTATACACACCTTCCACCATGACTTTCACCCATATTTTCCTTTATTTACCTTAAAATAACCTCAAATCTTATAGAAAACATAGAATTTCATACATCTATACAAGTGATGGTACAAACTAATTGAGTGGTGAGGAGCCTAAGAGAGTTATAAGTAGATTAAAATAATTTTAAAGGTTAATTAAACCATTTTTGATGCATTTTTATTCATATTTTTCTCATCAAATTCTTGTGAAGGTTTTATGAGGGTTTTAGGTAGTTTAGGTTCTTAGTAATGGTTCATAAAGGTTAGGGCCATAAACTTTGAATCAATGACAATAAATTAAATTAAATTAAATAAATAAACTCTCCATAGGTTCTCAAGACCCCATGCATCTTATTTGTATAGATGGGAGTAAAATTAGTTGTCTCTCAAGAAGCTATCTTGCATTCTGGACACCACTAAGATAAATTGAGGCCAAAAATGATCAATTTGAGTTGTTATCTACAAATTGATGATTCTCATCAAGCCTAAATTCTCCAATTAAATCTCTCAAATTTATTGGAAGTATCACATTATTATAGAAGTGAAGTTAGAAGCCTAAGGTTCATGCGTAGTTCTAGGCCTCAAAGGCATAGACTAGGTTTTCTTAGTATGTGACAACCTCTTAATGGTAATAGTGATTGTAGGACCTTATAAATAATTATTAATCTCCAATTAAACCTTAAAAATCATCTAATAGTGACTTAAGACTCTATCATTCATCATTTTGCCATTAATACAATACTTCTACAAGTTGCATTGCTTGTGGAGTGTCTCAAGTCTGAGACAAAAGAGTGAGAACTTACACTTTTAGTCTAACCTAAAAGATACCATGGAAGTTTTTTTAAATCCATCATGACCCTATTCATCAATTTATAAAGTTTTATCACACCCATAGAGGCCTTAACGCTTCAATTTTTCAAAACTAGTTATAGGCCTGTGAATATGTGTAGGGTTTTGAGTGACTGAGTATGAGGTTTTGAAACCCAAAGGACTATTTTTGATAATTTGGACTTATGTATATAAATTATATGGGAGATAATATTTTAAAATGAATAGTTTTGGGTCTTACTATCAGAGTTGTTGCCAGAATCCAAATAACGTGAGCGCAATGGAGACATGATCACATGAGATGAAGCAAGTGCACACCACATAGATGCTAAAGCAATTTGAAAATTACACAAGAAGATAAATTGTACAAGACAAAATGGAGAAAACCAAAATTTGATTAACATGAGATGGCCAAAGTGAAGAATACATATAGGAGAGTACGTAAGTAACTCCTCCATAAAAGGTGAACAAGGCACCCCAAGAATATATTGTAACTCCTCCATGAAAGGTGGTGACAAGGTGATAAGAATAGAGAAGTAACTCCCATCAAGAGAGTTATTTATGACACCTATGACACATTTATGACACACACCTCCACATAAGCTAGCCTTTCCCACAAATGTAGGAAAACTCCATGTATGCATAAGAAATACAATTTCCCTAATTAAAAAATAGGGAAAAATAAAAACCACACTAATATCCCCCCATAAGCACATCTTAGGTGGGTAGTGTGGAAATATAAAATGGGTCCCATAAACTAGGCCTGATGAGGTACCCATGTACAAATGAAATCTCCCATAAGATAGAGAAAAGGAGAAAACTCATAGGAAAAAAACTCCCCCCCCAAAAGAGAGACATAAAAGAAAGAAGAGGCTAGAAGGCCCCCCTGAAGATGATGCTACTACAGATGTAGACTGCACCCTAAGAAGAGCTTGTAGATGAATGAACTTGCTCTCGATGAAAGGTTTGGTGAAGGTGTCTATAACCTACTCCAAAGACTGGAAAAATATCAAGTCAATGACCTAACTATGAATAAGCTCCTGAATGAAATGCATGTGAATCTCTATGTGCTTGGTCTGTTGGTGCTAAACTAGATTCTTGAAAATCTAAATGGTACTTTGGCTATCATAATAAATGATGGTGGGCTACTTGATAGGAATGCCAAACTTAGAATGAATACCTTGAAGCCAAATAGCCTCAGTAGCTACATTAATAGCTTCCCTATACTCTACATCTGTGGATGATATAACAATAGCATTCTACTTCTTGCTAGACCAACGGATAGGACCAGAACCTAGAGAGAAACTATAACTAGAAGTGGACTTGTGAGTCTATGAATTGCTAGCCCAGTCTAAATCTATATATCCAACCAAGTCAACCTCTATGCCAAATCTGTAATGAATCTCGTATCTCTATGAACCTTGTATGTAATGCAAGATCCTCTTAGCTACTTTCCAATGTAGCTCATGAGGTTCCTACATGAATTTGGACACAAGTCCCACTATATATGATATGTTGGGCTTGGTGTGAGTGAAGTAGATGAGACTAACAACAAGTTGTTGATACTGAGTGGCATCAACCAATGGTGAAGAAAAATTAGCCTCAAGCTCGACTCCTAATAGAAAGGTAGTCAGAGATGGCTTGCAATCAGCCATGTGAAATTGAGCCAATAAGTCAGGAGCATACTTAGGCTGTGCAAGAGAAATCCCTAAATTTGACTATGAGATCTCGATGCCAAAGAAGTAGTGTAACAAACCCAAGTCTGTCATATCAAATCTATCTTGGAGAGATGCCTCCACTACTACAATAGCTGATGAAGAACTCTCAATGATCAAAAGGTCGTCAACATACAGAACCAAAATCAAGAGCGAATCATCATGCCATAAGAAGTAGGCATTGGGATCAAAATGGAACTTAGTGAAACCCAGTGTGAGAAGGAGGGAATCCATCTTGGCATACCAAGCTTGAGGGGATTGTTTAAGGCCATAGATAGATTTCCTAAGTTTGCATACTAAGGAAGAATCTTGAACAAATCCTAGCAACTGCTCTATGTAGATATCCTCCTCTAGGTCTCCATGAAGAAAGGCACTCTTCACATCCATCTAATGCACATCCCAAACATGTGTTGTGGCAATAGCCAAGGTGATTCAGATAGAAGTCATCTTTGTAATGGGTGCAAAGGTCTCTGAGTAGTCAATGCCTGCCACCTGTGAGAAACCCTTGGTGACCAATCATGCCTTGTACTTATCAACTGACCCATTTGCTACAAACTTGGTCCAATATATCCACCTACATCAAACCATATTTCTTCCCTTAGGAAGTGAAGTCAAATCCCAAGTGTGATTTTTGATTAAGGAAGAATATTCTTCATCCATAGCACTATCCCACTTAGGTACCCCTGATGCCTCTCAAAAAGTCTATGGATCTGAAATTAAATCAAAGAAGGCATGTGGATCTCTCTAAAAATCCCCCTAGTACATCTATCATCTATAGGATCTCTTACCCAAGTGCTAGTACACTCAAGTGTCTATCTAGCCCAAAGTGGCCTAGAAGTGGGTGAGTCAGGTGCTATCTCCTCATCCTCTGACTGACTACGGGTGGATGACTCTACATCATTGTCCTCACTGTCTGAACTCAAAGAAGAAGATGTCTCAAGCTCAAGAACCTATTGTGGCTGATCTAAATATGATGAGGAATCATCATGAAGAAGTAGATCCGATGAGGGAGAAGTGTCAAGTGTTGAGTCTCTAGGACTCTCCTAAAAGTGGACACTTCTCTTGATGAACAACTCATGATTGATTGGATCTAGAAGGTGATACCCCTTAATACCATTCAGATATCTTAAAAAGATGCAAGGTTTGGACTGACATTCCATAGCTTTGCATTTCTTCTTCAGAATGAGGGCCATGGCTAGGGATTTCAAAACCCTAAGGTGGTCAACATCAGGTTTCTTTTTATGCCAAGCTTCAAAGGGTGTTATACCTTTCAAAGTTTTGTGAGGAACCCTATTTTGAATGTAGCAAGCACAATTGATGGCTTTGGCCTAGTATTATGGTGCTAAGGATTTGGAGTGAATCATATATCTACCCATCTCTTTTAAGAACCTATTCTTACATTCTACAACCCCAATATGGTGAAGGACTATAAGTGACTGTGCATTACATATCAATTCCCTCTATGGTGAAAAATTGATCAAACCTGATGCTGACATACTCCCCTCCATTATTAGTTCAAAGAACCTTGATGGATTTCTCACTCTGTTTCTCAATAAGAGCCTTGAAGTATATAAAAATTTCAAACACTTTAGACTTTTATTTGAGAAAATATATCCAAGTGTACCTAGAGAAATCATCAATGAAAGTGAGGATGTACTTGGCCCTTGTGAACTAAGAAAGGGTCCCAATACATCACTGTGGACTAATTTAAAAGGTTGTGAAGCCCTCCAAGATTTTCCTTTATCAAATTTTGCTTTGAGATGCTTCCCAAGGAAGCACCCCTCACAAAGTCATTTTGAGAATTGGACACGAGGCAAGCCAATGACCATGTCATGTTTGCAAAGTTGCTCAAGGTAGCGGTAGTTAAGCTGGCCAAACCACTCATGCCACAATTTTCTAAATCCATTTGAATGAGTCACCAATGATGTTGGAGAAGAATTTGATGCAAAATGTGAGGTGTATAACCTTGCTTGGTGATCTACCCTACCCATTACCACTGTAGTGTCACTATTCAACTCCCTAATAGCCACTGAATCTGGTGAAAACTCAACTCTCATGCCCTGACCAATGTGATTGATTTGGTACACTGATAAGAGATTGGTTGAAAGAGAAGGAACACTTAGAACATTATTGAATGTTCTTCCTTCCATTTTAACTGACCCTCTCCCTGTGACAAAAATTGATGTGTCATCACCCAAACTAATTGAAGTCATGTTACAAGGCTCTAAAGATGAAAACTCAACTAGTGAAGAGCCCATGTGGTGAGAAGAACCTGAGTCAATGACCCATGAAGATGTAGAAATTGTTGTAGCTACAAGGGCCTTGCCCTTTTCTTTCTCCTTACCCTTACCTTTTGCCTTGGTAGAATCTTAGGTAGATGAATTATGCTTGATGGACTCAGGAACACCTATGTTGTTCTTCTCTAGAATATGAGTTAGGCGATCTATTTATTTCTTCATGCATTTGTGTTCATCATGCCCTGTATTTTTACAATAGGCACACTTAACCTTCTCCTTCTTAGGTTTAGCATTGGACGATGAAGACTCAGTGTTGTTTTTGGTAGGATTGTTGTTTTCTTTCTTCTTCTCATGGTCCTTGTTCTTTTTCTTCTTCTCCTTTGTTGAAGTCTTATCCTTACCATTTCTAGCTATCAAGTCTTGGGGTTGAGTAGACTTCATTGCACCCATTTGAATTAGCTTATATTGCTCCCTATTCAAGTTGGCAATAAATGAATCCAAAGAAGGCATTTTCCATGTAGTGCCAAGGGAACTTTTTGTGGCATCAAAAGTGGAGACAAAGACTGAATAGCTTGGACCTAACTTTGTGAGAATAGAAAGGATGAGTTGATCATCTTTCTTATCTATCCCACATTATTTCAATTATAATCTAAGGGACTTAAACTTAGTGAAGAAGTCCTGCAGGGTGTTAAAGTTGCTAGGACTTAGACTTATGAGTTCATTTTTGAGCTGATTACCTCTCATCTCATCAAGCTTTCCAAATAAGTTTTCTAAGGTGTCCCATATGTTATTGGGAGTCTTGGAGGTTTCTAAATATAAGAGAAGTTCTAGAGACATAGAAAATCTTAGTAATCTATAGGCTTCATCACTACAGTTGTACCACTTGACCTTTTTAGCATTAGTGTTGGGTTCTACTTCAGTACCCATGGTGATCCTATACAACCCTTTGCTTCTAAGAATGATTGACATTTTAACTTTCCATTCATGATATTTGAAGGGTGTTAGGGGTTTAAGTTGAAAATAATCCATTTTTAGCTGAATTTAGGTGAAGTTGTGTTGATTGCAAGTTGTGAAATTATGCAAAAAGGAGAATGAAAGCAAAGATTTGCAAGTTGTGAAAAGCAATCACACCCCCCTAAAATATTGAGCCCCCCCCACCAAATATGAAAGTTCATGCTTGAAAGATGTTGGACTCAGTCAAGAATGTGTCTTAGAGTAATCAGTGCAAGACTAAAGCAAACAAGACATTAGACTCAGTCGAAAATGCATCCTGAGAGACCCAAATTTTAGGCACTTTATAAACTAGTGCATTTTTGAAAAATAACAAGCCTACACTATGGAAAATTGAATTAAAAATACTTTTGCAAAAAATGGCACCCAAATTTGAGCTATTATTTGTAAGATATTAAAGGTTTAATTTTCCCGTAAACTAGTGTTTTTGCAAAAAAAAACACTAAAACATTAAAAAAATGCCTGTTATGAGAGAGAAAGTGGCCTTCTGACCATTCATTGGATTTAGCATAGAACAAGGAATCCAAAAGAGGTTTGTGTGAGGGGGAATTGACCTCCTGCCAACCCGGGCCTCACCCTTCATCTTCGTAGGTTGAAGATACAAGTTTTAAATGAAAACCCCCAATTTTCTAAACTGTCTAAAAAACTAAATATTCAGTAAAATTGACTAATTTTTGTTTTACAAGTCAATTTTAAACTAAAAAAAAATAAAGCATAGATAGAATGAAGGATTTCCAAGTGTCCAAGGGGCACCACGTGGGATGCCAAGTAAGGAAGGGGCACCAAAAAGGCACAGTCCAGAATTTAACTTGTAGAAAAGACAAAAAAAATGCAGACCTACTGGAAATCGTACGGCTGATGGTGCCTTGCTGGAGAAAGGACTATGGCGTGGAAGAACTAAAGGCACCTTGCTGGAAGGACTGTGGTGCCGTACAACTACTGACTAGAAGTTAGGTACAAACTTGCAGAAGTTAGGTACAGACTTGCAGAAGCTAGGCACAGACTTGTAGAAGCTAGGCACGGACTTGTAAAAGCTAGGCATGGACTGTGTGAGTGCTGCTGACCAAAAGAGCTAACTATGAGGAGTGTTGACTATTTCTGAGTGCTTCTCCTCCCTTTGCTGCTCTACACAATAATGGCACCCAAGAACAAAAACAAAACCAGCCCCTGAAGTGAAGACAGCTAAGAAACCCAAAGGCCAAGAATCCCAAGATGCAAGAGATGATACCAGAAATGATATTGAAAGTTTTTTTTTTTAAGTATCAGATCTAGAAATAAAAAACAAAGATAACTCCACTCCTCTTGATTTCAAAATAAACTAAAAGCATAACCAGACACATGATTATCGAGTTTGCTCTTATAACATATCAGAGTTGTTGCCAGAATCTGGATAACGCGAGTGTAATGGAGATGTGATCACACAAGATGAAGCAAGTGCACACCACATATATGCTAAAGCAATTTGAAAATTACACAAGAAGATAAATTGCACAAGACAAAATGAAGAAAACCAAAATATGATCAACATGAGATGGCCAAAGTGAGGAATAGATATAAGAGAGTATGTAAGTAACTCCTCCACAAAACATGGACAAGGCACCCCAAGAATAGACTGTAACTCCTCCATGAAAGGTGGTGACAAGGTGCTAAGAATAGAGAAGTAACTCCTATCAAGGGAGTTACTTATGACATTCTTATGACACATGTATGACACACACCTCCCCATAATCTAGCCTTTCCCACAAATGTAGGAAAACTCCATGTATGCACAAGAAATACAATTTCCCTAATTAAAAAATAGGGAAAAATAAAAACCTACACTAATATTACGTAAGTTCCATATAGAGAGTATGGTAATAATTAGGATCTATTCCCCATTTATGATATTGGAGGGAACTTAAAATTGTAAAATTTTAAATAATGTAGGAATATTATTGATATTTGTTTTTAATTTGGACTATAGAGAAGTCCAAATTATTTGAAATAGTCCCTCCCAACTTGGATCAATATTTAATCTATTTTATTTGCCTCTAAAAATCACATAAAAGGGTGATATTATCACTCTGAGAGTGACTTCTATGTGATCATCTTCATTATATACTTTTGCCTACCTTCCAAACCATCATTATTCATTATCTTAGGCTAGTATGTCTCTTAAACCAAACTATAGGTGTTTATTAGGTAAATCAAATTATTTATATAGGTGATGATACATGTTTGAACATTATAATTCACACATTCGGTTCCTCTTGATGTCACTAGGGCCATAACAAACCTGAATCAATTCATTTCTACCTTGATACTAGACTCTTATCCCTTTACCATCAATGTACTATAGGTGTGAATTTTGCATTGCTCCAAGTTCATTTTGTCTTGATGGTACTATAGTTATCTGGGAACTTTCATTAGGATTTTGACTGAGTTGAAAACCCATTCAACCATCATTCTCTCCTAAACTAACCACATCCTCTTATGTTAAGATATTATCTCTAGGCCTAGTTTAAAAGAATGATGCTATTAGGTTTAAACAAAGCTCACAGACTTTCACCATGATATGACACTATGTAAACATTCTCATTTCATAGAAACTAAGGTAAAATTTCACATTTTTCAAATTTTCTTCAACTCTATGAACATAGATCTCAGGTGTTTGATATTTAACCCCATCTTAGACTATCACCCTTGATATCTCTTTAATACCAACCTTCAATGGATAATCTAACCAACCATCTTTTAATAAGTTGAAAAAAAGTGTATTATCCTTGACTTGAGGCCACTCAAAGAAGGATAAACTATGCAACTATCAAACACTATTCTCACCTTTCATTGGTGTTTACTTCTAACACAAGATAATGATTTTGTCTATCTTCCATGGTCACACATTCCAAACCATATTTTAATCAAAATGAAATTTTTGGATATGATCTACAAGTCTTCATACATTACTTGGTTCACATAGATCAATATCTAAATTACAACTAAATGAGAGAAACCAAGCCATTAGGATTGCATAGGTAGTTTGGAGCTATTAAGAATATTAATTATTGTTCATAAAGAATAATCCACAAATATTAAAACTATTAACATGAAATATAATCTCATAAGGACCTATAACATTCTCCAAGTTCACTCACTCTAACTCCTCTTCTCTAGTCTGTACCAAATGAAAACCATTGACCCTTTCTAAGCTATCCAAGAGAGTGATAGGAAAGATGAAATGGTTTTCATCATTTTTCAATATATTATAGCTAAATTATCCTTAAAATTACCTATTTGTATTTCAAGAAACCTTCCCTAAGGATTCACACATATAGATGAGTCACCCCAATCTGTACAAACACCTAGAACTAGCTTTTTTGTTGGCGATCTTATTTGTTTTACATTAAACCTAAAATATTTCAGTTTTAAATCCTTCATGTATCCTTAATAACATTAAATAAATTATCCTAATTTTTAAAAACTTTCCTTTTGATGATATTCATGTACAATTCTTTAAAATGACCAAAAATGTGGCATAAAAGGAGATAAAAAAACTAGACAAACATGACAAAGGCTAAAACATGTTGTATGACCTTCAAAGTCTAAATTGACCTCATATAGGACCATGGTGACCATTTTAAAACTTGTAATAATTTATGAAAAATTTTAATGTGAAGGGGTTAACCCAATTTAACTCAAGGTAAAATTTTGGTCAATAGATATCTCTTAAGTAAGGACTGAATAATGCAAATTTCCCTTATAGGACATGCATTAGAACATGTTTCACATACTCAAATATAGACTCATGGGATTAAAATTTTAGGTGAGTCTAGGTAAACTTATTTTTCCTTTATCCTAGTAATTTCACTTTGTTTCACTTGTATAATAAATGGGGGGAATGCAATCACCTAAAAGTGACACTTGAGTTCTAAGAGTGATACTTGAAACTGTGTATCACTAGCTTAGCCCTAGATCTATCTTAAAGCCCTTTTTCACACTTATCCAGCCTTTATGTGGGCCATATGAATCCATAATCATTCATAAATTGGTCCCAAACCCTCATTATTACATCCTAGCCCTTTGTACCTATGGTCATACCACTTGCACATTAGTGTCATAATAGGGATAGTAGTGCCACATGGCATTAGTGTCCCAATATTGGTACTATTGTCCATTCCCTCTCTTTCTCACCAATGGATATATTTTGAAATCTTAGACCTCTTATGGTCAACATGTAGCTCTCTTATCACCTACAAAAGAACCAAAATTATATATATATATATATATATATATATATATATATATACATGAATTTTATCCCTCTAATCACTAGATGGAAAGCAGATGCAAATTCCTTATGCAAACTTTGAATAATTTGTGCACATTCAAAGAACTCAAGTCATCTATCCTACTATATTAACTTTCACTTGCACTGATACTTATGTGGGGAAAAATACATTAGACTTGATCCCTATTTATATTATTGTTATGTAGGAAACTCTCAACATAGTGGGGTGTTGAGGATGTCCAATCTACCCCATTAACAAACACACTTTTGTGGTTGTATCAATAAGATGCCCTAGAAACATGGAGGATTAATTTTTTATCATAAATATAGTCAAAATAATCCATCTATAGTATTTCATAACTCATGAACATTGGAACAGACCACATAGATCTAGATGCAAGTTTACTTAACAGCTTAGGATAGTCCCATACAGAGGGCACTAGCATAAAAAAAGGGACATTAGTTCCACATGGTGCTACTATCCAATTATTTTAATATTGTAA
>JARHVA010001453.1:0-257500 GCA_037957365.1 Torreya grandis | reverse complement strand
GTAAGCATAATCATTGATTATCTTATAGGAAATGAAAAATAAAGAATGAAGCATAGAAACTATTATACTGGTCTACAAAATCAATGTCAATGTCACAACATATAAAACTAGCATATCCATGAAATGTAATACTCTAAATAAATAAAATCCAAAAGAAAAAATGTGTAAGAACTACATATATCTATACATGATAAACACAAAGGTCATATAAATAATATTCTCAACAATATATCTTATGGAATTGAGATGACCCCTCCACTAGCATATAAATTGGGTATATGTGTATGCACTAAATTATTCTCTCCCTACTAATTATACTAATTTTATACTAATTTAGTCTAAATCCTATAATACCTACCTTAACTAGTCAATAACCTAAAAATCCCCATCTCATTTCTATATCCCATTAAAATACTAACAGATCCTATTACCTACTAACCTTCTCCCTAAACCAACTTGATGATTTAAAATTCATATTTATTAACGTTTCAACCTAGCCACCCCACCACTCTTGCCATTCCTACATCCCTATGAACCCTAAACCTCATTAATTCTTATTTAATCCCCTCATTATCCCCTAAATTAATAGAGAACTATCTATAACTATATAATTTCCTCTAAAACTCTAGAAGTTTCCGAACTAGAGACTTCTAAAAAAAAATTAATTCCTCCAAAATTCCCTCCATTTCCTATAAAAGGCCATGATTGGGCCATGGCCAAGATAATTGGAAATCAATTAGAAAGTCATTAAGCCATCACTTTTCCACTATCACTAGCATCCATAACAACACTATAGCACTTAACTTCACACAAGTATTTGAAATCCATTGTCAAGATTTCATCAAACAATCCAACATTTCAAAATTTGACATCAAATTGTTCAAGTAGAAATCCTAGAATGGAGGCATGAAGAGGTAAAAATGATGGAAATCATATTCCATTTATTTTGATTTATTTCTTCTATGCATTCCTATTAGTTTTATTTAGTTTTAGGTTTTATTTATTATGTATCATAATATTGTAAGAATCTAAAATTTGGTGCATAATAGGAATGCCCTATTGTAGTCATATAAAATGTCTAAATTGGTAGTTTGAGTGTGGATTGTGACATCCTAGCCATAAATACTCTTTTCATGCTCTTATGACCCTATTAGGTACCTTTTTACTTATTCCTAGTCATCCATAGCCTTCTAAATGATCATTCCAGCTCAACAAGACTCTATTTCTAGGGCCAATTATACCCCCTAGGTCTTAAACCTATAGGATAGGGGCACATACTTGGACTATAGTGTTAGACCTTAGGGTGTCCCATTCTTGGTGCTCATATCCAATCACATTTTGATCCCAAATGACCATTTCCATCTTATTCATATCCTTCATCATGTTGTCCTAGTGCAAATACATCTAACCCATGATCAATAGTTCACTATAAAAGTTTATCTAATGGTCATTTAAAATGGAGGTGAAAAATCTTACAAAAAAAGTAAGAATACAAACAAACCAATAAGGCAAATTTCCTTATTATCTACATACAATCACCTAATATAGACGTAAACATATTGAAACCTTCACACCAGTCCCTAGCCACCTTAAACACTCTCAATTTGGAAAATTTTCACCCTCATTACATAATTTCACAAAACACATCAAGTGGGAGAACTACATATGCCTTGATCCTTCTTCAAATTATTGGTATGTAGATAGCATGCCCACACAAGGGGTGTGGATACACATTTAATGCATCTTACACACACTAACCCCCTCCCCCCCTCTTTCTCAAGTTTTATTCAAGCATAATGAAGGTCTAGGGTTTGAATATTAAATCAGCTCTACAAGGAGCTTTGTCGATATTCAACCCTTAATATTTCATAAGCATACTCATATGGGGACAACAAAAAAACCCCATAAAACTTAGATCTCTATGACTAGTTTAGACAATAGAGGTAAGTGTGGACTATAACACCTGAACCTAAAGTGTCCTATTTTTAGCACTCCAATCCTTTCACTAAATGAAATCCAGACTCTTATTTGAAACATTATCCCAATCCTACATATCCAATTTCAACCTCTATCTTAGGCATCTCAATCCAATTTTAAGCTAAGTTATATTTCTCCTTATTTATTGCTATTTTTAGAAAGGTTTAAAAGATAATAAATTATACAAATCAATATTACAATTATTGAAATATTATTTACCAGTTTATTGTTCTATACCATTAACTAGATTAGTAATAAAACTCTATTATCCCTAAAGAAATTAAATCATTTGGTGAACCTAACTTCATTTGTGCATAAAACCCCTAGAAACCCTAGGGAAATTTTCTTTCTAATTTTTTCCATTATTTTTCTAATTTTTCCTACATATTTAAATCCTAACTTCATATTAATTTAAAAATTTACCTTTTTAATTTTTAAAAAAATATTTCATTCAAACCCTAGTTACCTATACTAGGTCTTGGTTTTTTTTGATATTTTTATAAATTTTTCCTGCATATTTAAATAAAAAATTCACATTTATTATTATTATTATTATTATTATTATTATTATTATTATTTACTATAATAATTTCAAAAATCATTTTCTTTCAAACCCTAGTTGAATTTACTAGGGCCCTTTGTATTTGAGGTATCACCTTACAATTTATTTTTTTACATAAAAAATTACAAATGGATCTTAATCCTTTCAAAACATTTCTTGAAAATAACAAGGAGTTCATATTTGGTCCTACCATGTATATGAATGATGAAGTTTAACACATGTTAATGCAAAGCTTTATTCTTTGTATTTCATGCTTACTTTTTATACTATGGGATGATATTAAGAAATGTACTGCTAAACATGTTCAACTCCCTTTCCTTCAAAGCAATGTTTACCTTTCCTTAATACAAGGTTTCATTAATTCATTAAAATTATATCTCTCTAATATGTGCAATTCAATTAAGAATAAAATCCTTACATACTAAGAGGATCCATTGCATAAGCTAATGACCACCTGTCAATTTTTAATGTCATATCTTATGCATAAGAAATAATTTCCTTCTCCTCCTCTCCCTAAGAGTGTGATAGCTACTTTCCTTCTAACTAGGTCCATGCTATCACCCCTCCAAAAGGTGAGGCAGCCTATACTACTATTCCTAATACATACATTCAGCCTATATCTTATTCAAACCCTCTTCAACATATGTCGTTAAATGTTTAATCAGAAGCAACTAGGGTTTGCACTTGTGAGACTCTAAGGGATCAAATCACCAATATGAGAAAGTTAATTTCAAATTTACAAATTTAGAATCAACTATTACATGAAAATATCATAATAATAGAAAATAATATTACAACATAAAATCCTCAAAGGCACTGTAGTGCCAATCATGTATATACACCTTCACCTTGTCAATTAGTTGTAAGCAATATTACATATCAAAAAAAAAATACAATAAAATAATTATACAACTGGCAATTAAAAAATCATTTGAAGATCAAATAAGAGTTCAAGTGAGGTACTAAGGGAAATGATTAAATCTAAGTTGATCAAACTACCTCCTCTACATCTAGTGATAAGATCCAGATATTATTTTGCATACCATAGAATGCATGGGCATCACATAGATTCATGTTTGACAATGAAAAACATATACAATAGATAATTTCTAATGATGACCTTATAAAAGGTAATCAGTCAAGTAATCCATAGTGACATAGGAACACATTCACAAAGGGTCAAATTTACAAATAGTATAAAAGGGGTTACTAAAGCATAACTTAGAACAAAAAAAGGATCAAAAAGTAAAATCAGAGCAACAAAAAGTATCACAAGCATAGGTAAAAAATGAAAATGATGCAAATCTACCTCTCCAAAATAAGGCTCAACTTTCAAAGTAGTATAGGTTTGGTCAAAATTATCTAGAATAGTTTGATTATCAAGGTCAAGGGTTAGGAAAGCATGTTGAAGGCATCAATACTCCTAGGAATTCTATAAGTTGATAATGTTTTCACCAAGTTTTTGGATTTATTTATCATCCTAAGGCAAATCATTCACAGACATAATTTATCAAAGGAAAAGATCCGGATATGATAAAAGTCAACACTAGCATTCCATTAGTTATAAATCAAGATGATAATGATGGGTGGAAAAAAATAGGTTATTATGATTTCTAATATACTGATAATGAATATGAATATTTAGAGTCATATTCTTAGCCATTCCCTCATGCTTCAAAATTAGGCACAATTCCTTTGTTTGATATAGGACACCATGATAAGGAGTCTCTCATGAGACTCATTGATTAGTATTATTTGATCTTAGTCTTTCTTGTAGTAGCTTCTTTTCAGTTTCTTGTACATAGTTTCCTTATGATTACTTGTACATATATTATTTAAAAAAATATAAAAACACTCAAACATGTCAAAATACCAAAAATATTCAAATAACTCAAACACACCAAAAGAATTTCAACTATATGCATTATCCATGCTTTACATTTATGATACTATGTTAGACTTACATTTTGTTGTTCTACGCTATTGTATATCAATTTATCTACATTACCATGCTTCACTTGATCTTATTTAAGTGTGTGTAGTGACACCCAAATTTATTGCTTCATTCTACCCATTTAGGGGGCATGCTACTTATACATTCGAGACATACATAAAAATATCTACCCATTGGGGGAATCTTCTACATGATTATACCATCTAGGTTATGTCATTCATACATCACACAATATAGATATCATGATGTTTTATATTACTTACTAGCTTACATAGATTACTCTATTGATACTCACTAGTATATAATACTTGTGTATTTCTTAGCATATACCTAGTCTTGTACTACATGTTTTATATACTTTCACTTCTTTCTTTGATTAGTTAGATGTGATTGTATTTATTATATTTAAATGCTTTCCTTCCTTGATTTTCATATCTATATGTGATTACATTTCTCAATTCCTATTTTATCTCTTGTGTGTGCCTTAGGACATTTGCCAATGTCCTTTGCTTATACTATTCTATGTGCTTGTGGCCCTTGTGATAGCCTTACTTATTTTTAATTATATTTGTATGTGGTATTTGAACATGCCTTATATGCCTTCTTTCCTAGTTTTAGTGATACATTCCCATATCCCTTATTTGTTTATCCCCTTGACCACTCTTGTCTACTTCTTACCTTGTGTGCTTGCTACTTGTTTGCTTCTTGCCATTTGTAATGCCATTATTCACATCATGCATTATTCTTGATTTCTTGGATGTCATGATGGGCATCATGCTCCATCCCTCCTTGATAACTAACAACTAAAATTTCTAGTTTCAAATTACTATACTAGACATGATATTACATTGTTACATCTATCTAGGCATACCCCTGTTGATCTAACAATATCCAATACAAACTATGTTATATCTTGAGACATCTTTTCAATTATCATTTCTATATCATGTATTTCATATCATAACACACTTGTATTGATCTTTGTTCTAAGGGAATTCATTATAAGGAGTTCATTACTACCCTCAAAAGAGGGGGAAACAAATAGGGGTTTTGTCACAGAGATCAGAGCCTTCTATCAACCAAAAAACAAATTTTTAGAACACTTAAAATAGTAACAAGAACCAAACCAAGCAAAATAGACCAAGAAAATAGTGATGAATATAGAATATTCATCAAAAATAACAAATAAAAAGAGAACTATACTTGGAATACAACACTAAATAATAGGGTGTACTATTTTTGATGTTCTTGTCCAAATAGCAAAAAACCTTGATTTTCCAAAAATAGATAGAAAGGTAAGTTTAGTTATAGTTTTTTCAGCTATAATACAGTTCACAATCAATAATTTTATTACAATTTTTCTTAGAGAATATATATAGGAGGCATAATTCAAGACATGATGTCTCTCACTTCTAATTTTAGATTACGTAGTTGGCATAACTCCCAAATCATAATCCATGTTACAGACACAAATGATTGGGGGCAATGTCTACAAAACATTGGCCTTCTTTTCTTTCTAAGTTTAGTACACTACCTAGGCATTCTTAGTAGTTTCATGCCTTATTCCATATACAAGTGGTTGTCATCATTCTCAAGTGGCTTCCACATAGGCATAGTTCCTAGTTTTGGAGTGGCTTTCATACAAACCTAATCTCCTCCTTTTAAAATGGCCAATATTGGCCTAGTTTCTATTACACATTAGGCTATCCATGCCACATTATCAGATTATAAAGTATTTATGGGATTTAGGATCCATATCATATGACACACATATTGATATCAATTCATAACTTTATTTAGTGAGAAATAATGGAACCAAATGACTAGCTATCCTTTATATTCTTGAGACACCTACTCAAAATGATTAAACACATAGTCCAAACATTGATTAGCACATGTATGATCACATAGATTCACTTAATGGGAAATGATGGAACTAAGGGGCCATATTTTTCATACTTGATCCACTCTCATAGAACTAAGAACTCAACTCCATTCATGATATTACTCTTGGTTTTTCAAATAACCAACATTATCTAGTATCACTCAATAGCACAACAGGTTTTGTATTGGTCTATGTACTTAGTAAGGTGTATTTGTTCCTTTCTCTTCCTCTCTCTTTTACCTATCTTTTGTATGTTTTTTAATTTTATATATAACATATCTAGTAAGATCTGATTTACTCTTTGTCTTCTCTTACATATTTACACTTCACAATGTGCTCTCTCTATGCACACTTAGCATCACACATCTTCATGGGATTCACCCTTGTATGTATGTTTAGGTACACTACCTATTTTTCCTTTATCTTAGTATTTCACTTTGTTTCATCACTAAAATAAAGGTAGGGGGGTAAATGTAGTCATATAAAATGTCTAAATTATTAGTTTAAGTGTGATTTGTGACATCCTATCCATATCTCCTCTTTACATGCTCTTATGACCCTCTTAGTTACCTTTTTGATTATTCCCAATCATCCAAAGCCTTCTAAATGATCATTCTAAATCAGCTAGACTCTATTTCCTAGGCCTCTTCTATCCCCTAGGTCTCAAACCTATAAGATAAGATCACCATACCTGAACTATAGCATTAGACCATAGGGTTTCCCATTTTTGGTGCTCCTATCTAATCATATTTTGATCCCAAACAACCATTTCCATCTGATTCCAATCCTTCATCATGTTAGCCTAATGCAAATACATCTAACCCATGATCAATAGTTCCATACAAAAGTCCATCCAAATGTCATTTACAAGGGAGGTGACAAATCTTACAAAGAAAGCAAGAATACAAACAAACCACAAAGGAAAATTCCCCTATTCTCTACATACAATCACGTAGCACAACTGTAAACGTATTCAAACCCTCACACTAGTCCATAACCACCTCAAGCACTCTTAATTTAAAATTTTTGCATCCTCATCACATTATTTCATAAATCACATGAAGTGGAAGAATTACATATGTCTTGATCCCTCTAAAAAGTATTGGTATGTAGGTAGTGTGCCCATACAAGAGGTGTGGATACACATTTAGTGTATCTTACACATAGTAACCCCCCTCTTTCACATGTTTTATTCAAACACAATGAAGGTCTAGGGTTTGAATATTAAATAAGATCTAAAAATAGCTCTATTGACATTTAGCACATAATATTTTATAGGAAGACACATATGGGGACAATGAACAAAATCCACAAAACTTAGATCTTTGTGACTAGTTTGGACAATAGCAATAGGAGTGGACTATGTCAGCAGACCCTGAAGTGTCTTATTTTTGGCACTCCTATCCTTTAATCAAATTAAATCTAGATTATAATTTGTCACGTTATCCCAATCCTACACAACCAGTTTTAGCCTCTGTTTTAGCCATCTTAGTCTAGTTTTAAGCTAAGTTGTATTTCTCCTTATTTATTTCTATTTTTAGAAAGGTTTAAAAGACACAATAAATTATACAAATTAGTACTATAATTATTACAATATTATTTACTAATTTATTATTCTAGATCTTTAACTAAATTAGGAATAAAACTCCATTATTCCCTAAAAAGTTAAATCACCTACATCTATATATCAATGTATCATGTGTAACGTACATTTTCTCCATCAAACTCATATATATCATGAATTATGTTTTATTATTTTTGGAATATTGGAGTTATATTATTAAATAATAAATGGGATGAGAAATTTAAATTAGTCAATAAATATACAAGAATTAACCTACTAATTTGTGTAAATAGATTGTAGTTTTACCATTTCTAAATATAGTAGGAAGTGAGAGAGATTAAAACTTAGCTAATTTTAGCTGATTTGGACTGAGATAAGGTCTAATACTAGAGGAGTAGGACTAAGAAAAAATTAAAAATATGTCTATAAACTTCATTTCTTGATTGGATAGGAGCATCAAAAATAGGAGACCCTACTATCTGGTCATGTAGTCATATTATGGCATTGTTGTCCTGAGGTTGAATGTTTTTTGGGTTTTATTCATAATTCCTATGTTACCTTGTCACTAAAATTTTAGGGTTTAAGACCTCATAGAGCTCACTATTTTCCTATTTTAATATTTAAAACTCTTAAGAACTCCTAGTTCTTAAACTTGAATACAAACTCAGGAAAGAGAGAGAAGGGGTTAATGTGTAAAGGATACATTAGATGCACTTCACACCCTATGTGTGGGCATGCTCCCTGCATACCAATACTCTAAAGAGGATCAAACTAATATATTTCTCCTCTTAAAGTGTTTGGTGTAATTTATGTATGATAAATGCAACTAGAATTTGAAATTTTATGTGATTTAGCTAGCTAGGGACTAGTGCAATGACTTGAGTAGCCTTTGAATAATATTGGAAGGTTGTATGCAAAGAATAGGGAAGAGTGATTGAGTGTACTTGTTTGTATTCTTACATCTCTCTTGAAAATGAGTGCCAACCCTTATAAATGGACTTATAATGGAATTTTATAGGGAAAATAATGTTCATGTGTTAGTTGAATTCATGTGAGACCAATAGGAAAAAAGATAAGGAACTAGAAGAATCTGAATGTTAGAGGCAAAAGTGATTTTGGACAACACCAAAAATATGACACCCTAGGTTCTAGCTCTCTTTTCTTATTTGGTCACTATTGTCCTAAGGGAGTGAGACCTAGGGGGATGGATATGGGCCTAAAAGGGCTACCTAAGTTTGAAGGGATAATTCCAAAAAGCTTTGGATGATTAGGAATTAGTGAAAGAAGTAGCCTATAAGGGTTGTGTGATCTAACAGGAGGACCTATGGATTAGTTGTCTCAACCATACTGAAGTTGTATAATTTTGAATTGTACATGACTAAATTTTACACCCATTTTTTTAGTGATGCAATAAATTGAAATACTAGGATAAAGGAAAATAAGAAGCATACCTAAACTTACCTATAAGGGTGAAGCTCATGAAGCTTTGTGATGCTAGATGTGGATAGAGAGAGCAGATTATGAATTATGAATCTGCAATGAAAACATAAAGTAAATTAGTTATTACTAGATATGATATAGCTAAAATAAGAATTTATAAGATATGAGTAAGAGGAAGAGAAAGGAATGAATACACCTCATCGATTACATCAACCAATACAAAACCTGTAGTAATGCTAGATTATGTTGAGTGTGTGTTGAATCAAGAGTAATATCATGAATGGAGATGAGCACTCAATTCCATATAATGTGTCTCAAGAATGTAAAGGTTGGCCTTTTGGCTCCATCATTTCCAAATATGTGAATCTAATAAATCATGTGTGTGTTCATCGATGTTTGTACTATGTGTCTAATCCTTCTGAATAGGTGGCTCAAGAATACAAAGGTTAGCTAGATCTTTAGATCCATCATTGCCTCATGAAGTGAATATATTAAGTAATACCAGTATAGAATATGTCATATGAGATGGCTCATGGAGCTCATGGATGTGATATACATCTGATAATATTGTGTGGATAGACTGAATGCATGTTCGAAACTAGGACACTCTTGGCCATTTCAAAAAATGGAGGTTGGGCTTGTATGAAAGCCTCTCTGAAACTGATGCAAAATGCTTATGTGAAATCCAACTCAGAAACTTGGGTACTTGGAAAGCTAAAATTATATGAAAGTTTAACCAAATGTGATTCCAACCATCTACAAATGGAGTAAGTCATGTAACTACTGATAATTCTTAGAATAAATTGAACTTAAAAAGAAAATATCAATGTGCCATACACATTGCACCCAATCACTGATGTCTAGAACATGGATTTTGATTTGGAAGTTATGTTAACTACCTAATCTAAAATGAAAGCAAGAAGCATCGTGTTGTATATGATAACCCTCTTGTATCTGGATTCTTTGATAAAATTTTATTAAAATTATTGAATTTGACTAATTTAAAAGTATAAAAATTGACCGTAAATTAAACTTTTTATTTGTTTCTAGAATCCCTTTGTGTTTTTTTACCTAGACAAGAGTGCTAAAATGTGGACACCCTTGTGTTTGGTGATACTATCTATTTTTGGCATTATTTTCTACTATAAAAACTTACTATTAATATGAAATTGTCACTAATTTTCTACTTTGATTTGACTATTTTAACCTCTAGATTTGGTAATGAGTGTTTTAAATGATTCTATTTCAACTATTAAGAGGTTTTATCTCTATGACAAACCCCTATTTGATGTCTACTCTTTTGAGGGTAGGAATGATGAACCTACCATGACTATCCTCATAAGAAAAGGAGTCTTACAAGTGTGTTAAACTATATAGATACATGATAAAACATTCATATTTGACAAGATATCTCAAAATATAGAAATATTTTAATTGATGGATTATTAGATCAATAGGGGTATGCCTTGATAGATATAAAAATGTAAAAGCATGTGTAAATTACTAGACTAGACTAGTAATGTTAGATATTAGTTGTTAGTTTGTTAGTAAGCATGGAGGGATGAAACATGATGTCCATCATGGCATCCAAGAAGAAAGATAAATGCATGATTGGAATCATGAAATTACACACATTGAGGATCAAAAAATAAAACAAGCATACAAATCAAGAAGTAAGAAGCATAGAAGGATGGTAAAGGGGCCATACAAACAAGGGACATGGACACATGTCACTCAAATTAGAAGATAGGTATGGAAGGCATGTTCAAATGATACATACACATATAAGTGGAAGAAGAAAAGTTGGCATGATAGCCTCAAGCATATGAAAGAGTAAAAACAAATCACATTGGTATATGTCCTAAGGCACACACATGAATAGAAGAAAAGGACATTTCTAAATGTCTTAAGGCACAAGCATGAGACAAGATAGAACTAGAAATGAAATCACACTAGATACGCTAATCAAGGATTGAAAGCAAGAGTAGAAAATGGAAGATACAAACACATATAACTAATCAAACCAAATGTGAAAGTATGCAAAACATGTGTAGTACAAGACTAGGTATATGCTATGAAATACACAAGTGCTAGGTACTAGTGAAATGTCGATGTAGTAATCTATAAAGTAATGTACATCAGCATGAAAACCTAGAGTATGTAGTGTAGGAGTGGCATAACTTGGATGGTGTAGTCATGTATAAGATGCCCCCAGTGGGTATGTATATTGATGTGTGTCTCGAATGTAGAAGTAGAAATTCCCCCTTAATGGGTAGAGTGAAGTAATCAAAGAGATGGATGACACTGCACACACTCAAAAGAGATTAGGTGAAGTATGGTAGTGTATATAAATTAACATATAATAATATGAAATGGAAAATGTAAGTCATATCATGATAGTAGTAATGTAAACATGGATGATGCATACAATCAAAAATATTTTTGGTGTTTTTACATATTTTTAAATGTTTTTGTGTTGTGAAGTTTTATATTATTTTGTATTTTTGACAATATTTAAACTATGTAAAATCAAGTAGGAGATAATATGTACAATAAATGTTGGAAATGAATTATGTACAAGTATATATATCATAATATAAAAGACTAGGTTGGTGGTGGGAAGGGATCCAAAGATGGAGCCTATTGTGGATGAAAATGGAGGAAAGGATCTTGACCATCATCAAATGTATCAAGATCATCATCATAAGTATCATCATATGATACAAATGATGTGTTCATGATGTCATCATGTAAGAGGTGAACTGAGGGTTACTCTGATGGTAGAGATGATAATTCTAAACTTGGATATTTAGCCCTACTGGTAAGTGACTTCAGTGGAAGTGGTGGAGTTGGTGGTGCTATAATCTAAATAGTACCTTGATTTTATAGTTTATTCAATCTCTATTGTAACATTGTGAAAGATTTTGTATCATGGTATATAATCATATGAAAGGTATAGAATGGGAACCCATCCTAATGTGATAATCTATTGATATATTTATGTCATACTAAAGGTAATGTGATCAATCCATGATCAAGTAATAGCTGTGACATAAAATATGGTTGATACTATGTGCTACCTACTTAAATCTGAATAACTAGCTCTATATCCATAGAGGTAACTATTTGAAATATATATACCAAGTGAGCTAATTGTGGTCATGAATGTGGAGGATGTCATGAAAGTGTAGTGCAAAATGCTAAAAGAATTATAAGATGTGGTATGAAATCTGTAGAGTCATCTCAATACTCTCATGGGCTAACTAGTGTAGAGCTTAATCCACACAAATAATCATCTATAAGTGTGGGTGTCACATCATCATCTAAATAAGCCTTTGAATCTATATCAACATCATGTACACATGGTAATTCAAAGTTTACCACTTGGGGTAACTATGATATAGGAGTCTCATCATTTGTAATTGTAGAATATGGTACTACTACCAAACTATATGTAACTAGTGGAGTAACTATGGAATCAACTAAAATTTCTAGTGCTACTATTACTAATGGTGGATGTGTAATTGATGATTGAACTATGAATGATAGATTAGCTAGAATGGTAGAAGTTTTTATAGCTAGTGAAAGAGTTAGTGTTGATGGTGAAACTGTATGTGAAATAGTGCAAGAAGTACTAGTCTCTCCAACTTCATATGTATGTATCTGATCAAGATAAATGCTATGAAGTGGTGGATATACTATGATATATGGTGTCCCATCTAATGAAATAGTTGAAGATGACTTTGCAAGTCAAAACTATGTAAACTATTAGTTGTCTATTGGACATGTGTATAAATATCCCTCATGGAGAAACTTAATACATTGATGGAGAGCAGAAGGAATAACACCCATGGTATGTATCTAAGGTCATTTGGGTAAAATAGTATAGTATAGAGGACCTATCTTGATCTAGAACTATGGAGAGGTTTTTGGTCCCACCATGATATCCAAAGTAATAGTACCCAAAGTCTGTCATGATATATCATCGAACCCTTGGATGTACTTATATGTTTTTGGCATTTATGCCAAATTTAGACCCATGGCCTATAACAATGTGATATTAAATAAATTTATTCTAAAACCACTATCAATAGGAACTCTCTTCACTACATTGGTTTTGACTTGTACTTATATGAATAGTGGAAATTTTTGATCAATAACCATCTGAGAAGGCATGTTCTCATTATCAAAATAAATTGCATCTTCTATAGTTTTTAGAGTATTGATGACTTATGTGAAATAAGAAGGATCCAAATTAAGAGGCATATAATTTTGAGTGAGTGCCTAATAAATAATGTCCTTGAATATATTATTTTTCTAAAGTAGTTCTAACATGGAAATTTTAGTTGGAGTGTTTCTCAACTGATCAACAATGTCATATGCCCTATGTGAATCTACCTATGCTACTTAGTTGAGCTCAGGATGGGTTGGAATAGCAAGGTGATGAGGCTCCTAGGTAGGTGGAGGAGGCATAGCTACACGTTGAGTAATAGCTCTAACCACATTATCTACTATCCATATAGGAGTTGTAGTTGTTATCGGAAGAGAGTGAAGATAATCGATAGGCCAAGGAGATAGAGGAAAAAAAGGTGTCAATTGGGCTCTCTAGAGATCAGTAGTGACCTAGGGAAGAGTAAGATTAACCATGCAACATGACTCCTTATGGGGGAAAGGCTCTAAGGGAGGTGATGCATGAGATGGATTAAAAATTTTAAGAACAAATTGGTTAACATCATCCCATATAATGACAAATAAGCATGAAATGTAGAGAATGAAAATTTATACTAAAATTTGGACTTCATCATTCATGTACATGATAGGGCCCATTATGATTTCATTGTTATTTGCAACAAATGTAAGAAGAATTTGGAAATATCTAAGCATCATTTTTGCAATCTGGCTATACATGTAAGGTGATAACTCAAGAAGCAAAAAGGAGCTACTACATCCAACTAGGGATTTTTTATAAATATTATTTACAGAATAATATGAACTTTTGAATTTGAAATTGATTTTTTTAGTTAGATTTGCAACTAAATTTCTAAAAAAATGATGCAAAAAGTACTAAAAATTAACTAAGAATGTATTTGATGCAACTAGGGTTTTGAATGATTTTTTTAAAAAACTAATGCAGTAATTTGAAAATTTTTTACTATGAATTTATAGAATTTATCTTGAAATTTTTAGGAAAAATCTGAAAATATTTTTGAAATTGCAATATATTTTTCATAGTGGTTTGAAAGTGTTTGTATGAAAACAGGACCTAGTATGTGCAAACTAGAGTTTTGGGTGAATTTATTGAAAATAATTCAATTAATTAATAGTTTTACAATTTTTTAAATTCAGGAAAAAATCATAAAAATATTGTAAAAAATAAAAAATAATTAGCCCTAGGGTTTCTAGGGTTTTTGTATGAAAATTCAAAGTAAGTCAAGTTCACCAAATGTTTTATTGTTTTCAAAATATTGGAGTTATATTCCTAAATAATAAAGCGCCTGATCAATGTAAATTAGTGAATAAATATGCAAGAATAAACCTACTAATTTGTGTAAATAGATTATATTTTTACCTTTTCTAAATATAGTAGGAACTGAGAGAGATTAGAACTTAGGTTATTTTGATTGATCTAGATTGAGACAAGGTATAAATCTAGAGTAGGACTAAGAAATATTTAAAAATAGGTCTTAGGACTTCATTTATTAATTGGATAGGAGCACCAAAAATAGGACACTTTATTTTATGGTGTTGTATTCCTATTCTTGTGTTGTTGTCCTAAGGCTGAAAGCTTTTTAGGTTCTATTCAAAATGCTTATGTTACCCTGTCATTGAAATTTTATGGTCTAAGACCTCATGGAGCTTTCTATATGTCTATTTTAATCTTAAAAACTCTTAAGAGCTCTTGGTGGTTGAATTATAATGTAAACTTGGGAAAGAGAGAGAAGGGATTAGTGTGTAAAGGATACGTTAGATGCACTTCACACCCCATGTGTGGGCAAGCTACGTACATACAAGTACACCAAAGAGGGATCAAGCTAATGTAGTTCTCCCATTGAAGTGTTTTGTGTAATTTTTGTATGATAAATTCAACTAGAATATGAAATTATATGTGTTTTAGCTAGCTAGGGACTAGTGTAATGACTTGAGTAAGATTTGAATAATATTGGAAGGTTGTATGTAAAGAATAAGGAAGAGTGCTTGAGTGTACTTGCTTGTATTCTTATGTATCTCTTGAAAATGAGTTCCAAACATTATAAATGGACTTATAATGGCCTTTTATAGGGAAAATAATGATCATGGGTTAAATAAATTCACATGAGGCTGACAGGGAAAAAAATAAGGAACTGAAAGAATCTGACCCTTAGAGGCAAAAGTGAATTTGAACAACAATGTCAAAAAAATGACACCCTAGGTTCTAACACTCCTATCCTATTTGGGTGTTGTTATCCTAAGGGGATGAGACCTAGGGGAGGATCAAGGCCTAAAAGGGATTCTCAGGTCTAAAAAGGCTAAGTTCAAAAAGCTTTGGATGACTGGGAATTAATGAATGAAGTGGCCTAGAAGGGTTGTCTAGGCTAATAAAAGGACCTATGGATTAGGTATCTTAACCATACTAAAGTTGTACAATTTCACATTTTACATGAATATAAATTACATGTGTATGGAAAAGGATACATTATCAACCAAACATGTGATAAATAACATAATTGAATAATGTATAGTAGAAAACATGTCATGCTTAGATTATATAGTAGAAAACATGTCATTTTTTTAACTTTTTAAATATATTGAACAAATGTGTAAATTATAACCCATAATATAATCAAGGGGGTGCTCATGTGTAATTAATTTATCAAACCTAAGAATGATCATTTATTGTGATTGAGTAGTATAATATGTAAGTGTATCTAAATATGAAAAACTATCTCATATTATAATGTAGCCATCAACATCATCATGAGTCTTAGGCTTATGTGTAAGATGAGTAACTAAATGTAACAGTATACCCTATGGAATACTATGTATAGTAGAATAAATATGTCCATGTATTTAACACTATATTAGTACATTATAGGGTAGATCATGTCTAGTATTAGTCCTTAATAAATCTTTGATGTAATCGATGTTTAATTATTGGTTATCGATATAATTTAATTAATTTCCTCTCATTTTTTTTGCATATAATGAACATGAATATGTGGAGTAACTAATAGTGGTGGTGATGGGGTGGATAAGGAAATGTTTGTAGATTAATAATATGCCATAACTAAAAATTTAACTAACATATTTCAATATATATACATGACATATATGAACTAAAGAAGGTACTTCATGGATCTTGTGTATGTAAGGGAATCATAAAAACATTTCAAATACTCCTATACTTGTTAAGAGTAAAAATAAAGTAGGCACTTGTCAATACTAAAATATGATATTAAAAAAAGGATAGTGTTACTTTTGCATACCTTTACCATACATGACTTGTACAAACATATATGCCTCTGATTTGACATTATCTCACATCCACATGATTATTATGAGTTTTAATCTCTCGTTTATTTGTTAATAACCTATTATAAGATCTTAATATATGAAAAAATAGATAAATATCCCACTCAATCTTTGATAGATAATCATATCCAAGTTCTCATATCCTAGACACTAATGTTAGGCTTAAAAAATTATCATTCAAACTGATATGATGGTGATGTTAGTGACACTTTACAAAATAAAACATATTTTTAAAATTATATCATTCCTATGAGCCAGCCCATCACCTAATGTGTCAGTTGTGTGAGAAATTACCCAAATAGACTCATATAAATACAAATTAGACCCAATCTTAGTAAACACTTAGATCTTATCTATCAATAATCTATACACTATTTCACATTGAGAAAGTATATCATATTATTCTATAATTTTAAATAAGTCACTAGGAGCAATCATCATCCAAGTTTATAACACACTAAGCCAAGTCAAGAGAAATTATTTTAAAGAATTTGAAGATGAATTCTAAGTTCCTTCATATAAAAAATGATCAAAAAAATTCACATTCACATTAATTGGAAGAACTATGTGTGGCTTTAATTCCCTCTTTATATTATTAGATATGTATGTAGTGATAAATCATCAATGGGTGTGATTTAGGTCAACCCATCCCCTTACACTCAAATTATTTTACAGTTTTCTACCCCTAAAAAGTGAACCTAATATTTCTAATAGAATAAGAGTGATTTATTTACTCACCAAAAAGTTTAATCATAAATATTAAAATAGATAGATATTATTAAAATGTGTAGCTAATAGTATGGTCACAAAGAGTGAAATCAGTTCAATACAATAATGCCAACCTTAATTGCTAGTGTTGATATTCTTACACTAATATAATGTTAGTTACCTTATAATAAAAACTAGTTAGATCCACATTTGAGCAACTTATATCCTTATTTATATCCTTTTCCCACTATCATAAGACATTCAAATTTAGTCATAAAACTATAAAATCTATGTATATTTGTTTCTTTATTACTTTCTATATTTAGCATATACCACTTGTCAAATTAGTTTTAGTACTTTACATATATATTTATGCTTAATTGTCCTACTTTATATTCCTAATTAATTTTAAGATTCTATCTTAATTAGGGTTTAACAATATAATTTAGGGTAAAATATTTTAGTTAACCCATATATTGTATAACATCATAAATATCTAGGTCCTTATGGGGATTCCTCCTAACAATAGGGTTTCAAATATTTGTACTTAGATTTGGTAACACATTTTATTTCTAATTCCCCAATTATATGTGGCCCCAACCTTATGATTTCTTATCTTTAAAACCCTAACATTAATGTGTATGTTTTCCATATATTAGCATGCCTTTTGTTGGTGTCACACGCTTTAGTAGGAGATTTTAAAATTTAAATGAATAACCAATCTAAAAACTCTAGTATTTGTAAACATATATATTTTTCAAAATATGATTGAAATTTTTTATTATTGACATCCATACCATGGTATTTTTTCCATTTATTTATAAAAAAATATTACATGAGCCATCATTATCTTATAATTATTGAGGAAATAATATGTAGATATACATATTTGATCTCTATTCATCAATTTTATACTCATAAACTCCTAATATAAAGTTTCAAAAAAATTAATTTTGGTACAAGTATGCATTAGGTAGATAGGTACACATTGTGGATCTATCCTTTAGTGTGTGCATGTCCTCCTAGTTACAACAAATAAATATTTTAATTGAGACATTTAGTAATGGATCTCCATGCTTTTCATAAGGTATAAATTTGAAAAAAAATTAAATATTCCTCCATAAAACCATATCAAGTCCACTTGATTTAGTAGTCTGGACATAATTTTAAAAGCATTATACATTAAGAAAAAGAGCATTACTATTTTCAAGTTTAATTTTATTTCTTTCCTATTGTCAAAATCCAATTTTTAACAATATTTCATTATAGGTCAAGGGAATATATTTTCAACCATTATAATTGATCTTATAGTTTCCTTCATCACAAATTACATATTATTTCCAAATGAAAATTGCATGCCCTAAGGCCCTTTGGTATATGTAGGCAACACTTAGCCAACAAAGGATTTTCTAAGGATAGCTTAGCCGCTCTGAATTCTTCCATTCCCATGCCATTTTAATTCTATCTCTATTTGTGTTCTTTTTTAGGATCATGGATTTAATTTTACATGTGTTTCATGTGTTTATTTTGTCTCCACACATCGTCAAGAAACCCTTATAGGCATCCACAAATGATCTAATTAAAAAAATGTTTGTATGGTAAACAAGGACAACATAGAATAATGAATACAAACCCATACTATAGATGTTTCATCCTAGACTTGAAATCATGTCCCTTTACCTTCTAAAGTTATGATTTCTCTGGTAATATAATTTAGATCTTGGTATGATAAACTCTAATTCATTAAAAAATGTGTATTTTTAGAAATCAGTTAATTACAAGCTAAGTACATATTTCCCATTTTTTAATTCGTTACTTCTAAATTGAATTTTTGCAATATATTATATTTTTAGTATACATTATTACATTTGAGTTTATATACTTTATTTAAATGAGGTTTTTTTTGTTTAACCCTTTTTAAAATATGGCATTAAGGATAAAGGGAGTATAATAGCTATACACAAGGTTGAATAAAACTATTATAGAGTATACTAATTAATTAAAAAATTAGATAAATGAATATTATAAATATAAGTGTTAAGCTATGATAAATATATAAAGTACACTCAAAATAGTAGTTTTATTACATAAACATGAATAAGAGATAATACTTACCTTATCTACAAATGTGTAGATATATTTGATAAGTATAAAGGTGGAAATAGGTAGGAATAAGATTAGAATCTAGTCATCAGATTCTATAAATGTTATTTCTTGAGACCTAGACACTTACATTAACTTAAGGACAATTACGTTGACACTTTTATCGTGATATCACTAGAAGTATCCTATACCTAATATTCAATGTATTATGAAGTGACCACATAGAGACTTATAGGTTTTTTATCACCTTTTGTTTGCTCACTTTTATTTTTATGCATGGGATTTTAATTAATGTGTATGGATCAAACTCTAGATCTTCAACTTAGGTCTTTTTACCTTTATAAAAATGGGTTAGTGGGATCATTATGTTTACTTCACCTAAATGATCTCTATGTTAATGAGTGTTACCTACATATCCAATACTCTAAGGAGGGACTTAGACTTATGTAGTTATCCCCTAGGTGTTGGATTGTGTGTGTATAAGGGTTAAATATACTTTATGAAAAGGAATGTAATGATCTATCTTGTAATTTGAAAAATATTATTCATGGGTTTTTATTTTAGGGACTTAGATCTATAACATAGCTTCTCCTATGACTAGTATGAAAATAGGGAGAGTAGGGTAGTATAACCTAGTTGTGATATTAATTGATTAAGCTTAAATAGGTACTTACATGGTATTTTATAGATGAATGATGAGTAACATTAGATTAATATTTATAACATTCATTTTTAAAATATATCAATTTAGGTTTCAATATGACAAATTTACTGACCCATAATATCTGAAAGTTTTTTAAATTAGATGACTTTTGAGGATTGGACACTTGATAATAATTTAGAAAATTATGTCGATACAAATGTCCCTATATGGGACACAAGTGTTTAAAATTATAGGAAGATGATGAGGATATTAAATTTATATTTAAGGATACATATAAGTTTTTAGGCTTATTATATAGAGTAATATATCTAGGTCATTAAAAATGATAGGTTCATACCATAAGATAAAGAATTTAGTATAGTGAGATGGTGAATGCAATCCTTTAGATAGTAGGGAGGCATGCAAATGAAAGGTAGAACCATGATAGGTATTTTAAAATTATATAAGACTAATATTCCTTTATAAATCATATTTAGTATTTACATTTCCCCCAATTTAAACTAGGAATGCATAATGATGAAATTACTAGGTTAAAGTAAATAACTGCATCTTGGGTATGTATAACACAACTTTATTTCAATTGATACCTATTTGAGTGTTTTTATGGTGTTTTAAAAATAACCAAGAACATTTTAATGTATAAATTATCTCATATAATCTAATATTTGACATAATTGAAATGATTTAAAATAAAAAGATCAAGAAAGGAATACACCTATGTGTTAATGCAACCATGTTTCCCATTGGTAATTTGCTTGATAATTATGATTCCTTATAAATAATTATATTTCAAAGAGGATAAAAATTGAACCTTAGAGATATAAATAGTGATATTTGAAGATAATTATGAACCCAATCTAGTGTAAAGGTGATTTTTGGCATGCCCATTATCGTTGTATAATCTCAATCACACAACTTTAGTGAGAGTACAATAAAATCTAAGTTAAGTGGTATAACCAAATAAAAACAAAATTTAAGTAGTTTTAGGCCATATATGAAATTTAATATCAACCACATTACTAAATAAATTAAATTAGTGTATTAAAAAGGCTCCAGATAATGTTTCTTGGTGAAAATGGTGCTACATGGTAAAGTATCGATGCTTCTTGGTAAAATATTTTGAATATATTTTATAAAGTATTTACAATTTTGTGTACCTTCAAGTCATATTCACATAAAATTTGTCTTAATATTAATTATATATCAAAAATTAACCTATACTATAAAACTGTGTATAATATTTGTCACACATCTGATAAAATGTATCCTAAATCTATAAGAATCGATACAATGTATAAGATTATGACCTAAGTGTATATATGAACCATGTAAAATGAAATGAAATTTTATAAATTGTGATAATTGTATAAGTGTGGAGGTCATGTATCTATGACATTCACCCATTGATATTTCCCCCTTTTGAGCTAAGGGAAATGTAATTTGTTAGTTACCTTACCTCAAAAGGATAAGATAACTATGTCATATGTGTATGAATCATGTAGTGTATAAGAGTGTCATGTATAAGTAGATATATAAATGAATCTCATAGTATGTAATGAAAAAAATAATTAATATACATGATATGTGTCATGGAAATGTCTATAAATTAATATTATAATCTTAAAAAATAATCAAGCACACACACAAGAATACTCAATGTAAGGTTTTCTAAGGATACCCAAATTAAGGGGCATATTCAAATGTTGCACATTCAAAATAATGACATGTTAAAATTTTGAAAAATAAAGGAACATACAATGGTATGCGGGAGAAAATCCAAATAGTATATTGAAATGTTCAACAAACAAGAAAATAGTAATGAAGAAAAATACACTCAAATAAGTGACAATGTGAATAAATGAAGTATAAACAACTAGCATAAGTATATCATACTAGTCCCTGCATGTATGTGTTATAATAAATGTCATTTAAAATATAATATAAAGTACACTATGAACTATTTAATCATGATTATATGCATGAATAAATGTTAGTATATAAACACTTTATTATAATTTAGAAATCACCATAAAGTAGTGTAACCTATATCAATTGTGATCAAGGAAGGCACATGTCCCCAACATAATATATCACATAAGAAGGTGAGATTTCAAACATCTATATGATAAAATATCATGGGTCTAGTATATGGATGTATCATACTTGAGTATGCATAGAACATATATTTCCATAGAAAATAAATAATATGTTATCCACTAATATAAAGTAAACAACATAAATGTCGAGAAGCTAATAGTCATGTGAATGCTAAATATTTTTGAATTTTTGAATTTATTTGAATGTTTTTGTATTTTATTGAATATTTAGTATTTTTATTTTTTGACATATTTTGAAAAGAAAAATATCTAACATATGATATCATGTAAGGGATTCTCATAGGTGTCTCTAAACTTATAATATGGTACATCAAACTAGTGATACTACCAAGGAGCATGTATAGGTGTCATAAATGAAACTTGAGAATATGTGGTACTATGCATGTATCATAGAATATATGGTATTAGATAGGTAATAAAAGGAGTATGGGTTCATGTAACCTATTAATTTGTTATACATGGTTTCATAGGTGCAGCTATAATTGGAACATGCTTATTTTTTCTTAGCAATTAGGTAGACTATGTAAGTATAGATGACTATTTTTTGGAATCTATTTTGTATCTATAGTGCAATAGTATGTCATGTATGGGTCACCTAGTAGAGGGTATTTCATGTTTATTACCATTTCATAGATGATTAACCTTAGTAGGTTTTATAATTAGCTATCTCAGAATAAAATTATCTTGTTCAAGTTGATGTTCATATTAAATTCTATAAATTACGACTACCATGTTTATATGAATGTATTTAATACACCCATGGACTATAAAAGGTAATACATATAATTTATGTATTCAATGTCATACCAATAACATATCAAATAATATCTCATATGATATAGAGGACCAAGTAGTAACTACATGTGTGGAACTAGCTTGTAAAGGTAAATAAATCTAACTAATTAAGTGATGTGTTATCCCAATAAATGATTTAACTATTTTAGTCGAAGGGTATAATTAATCATGTGTATATCCAAAAAATTTAACTAATTTAATGATACATATGTTATCACTATAAATATTATAATCCATAATAATATCTATAGGATGATGATCAAGGTATTCTCAAATAAATAATGAATGAATATCGAAGTCATCATCCACAATTTAACTATCATCAATTGTAATGAAAGGTATCTAAACCATCAGATATATTGTGAATTTTTAAGTTCCAATAATCCCATATAATGGGTTCACATAATGTGATGGATTAATATTTACATTATCTTCCATTTGTACTTCTAGATATTTCTTAGAATGGTATTGCAATGGATTGTTAAATATATTTTTGGTTTTGATGATCATCAAGTTGTGAAACTAAATCCTTTAAAGGATCATAAAATATAATATGTTGGTTATTTTAATAATATAAAATTTGAAATTTAATAACTTAGGCATGGATAATATCACCCAACCTATAGGTCCTCTTTCTTGTTCACTTAACCCTTCTTGTCTAGACTTTCACTAATTCCCAATCACCCGTAGCTTCTCAAACTTAAATTTTTGATACCCAAGCAACCCTCTTAGACCCAAATCCATCCCCCTAGATCTCATACTCCTAAGATAATAACACCTTATTTGGATAAGGGCATTGAAACTCAAGGGTGTCTTATTTATGGTGTTGTTGTCTAAGTTCACTTTAGCCTCAAACAATCATATTTTCTCAAATCCTTATCTTTTCCCTTATTGGCCTAATACAATATCATCTAAAACAAAATCATCATTTTCCATATATAAATCCATTAAATGTCCATTTTTAAGGGTTGAAACTCATTCATAGGAAAAAATAAAAAATACAAGTAGGCACACTCAAGCAATCTTCCCTATTCTTTACATACAACCTTCTGAGACCAATTCAATCCTATTCAAGCACTCATACTAGTCCCTAGTCATCTAAAGTAAATTTTATTTTCACATATAGTTGCATAAATCACATAATTACAACAATAAATTCAAATTGGAGAACTACATTAGCTTTATCCCTCTTCAAAGTATTGGTATGTAGGCAACATGCCCACACACAGGGTGTGAAGTGTGTCTAGTGTATCCTTTACACAATAACCCCTCCTCTCTTTCCCAAGTTTTCTACTCAAGTTTAAGCACCAAGATATCTTAAAGGTTTTGAATATTGAATCAGACACACATTGAGCTCTACATAGACCCAAGCTTTAATATTTCACTACCAGGGTGTCATAGGCCTATGAAGTAGAACCCAAAAAAGCTAAACCAGTAGGATAATAGCATCTAAAGTGGACAAAAACACTAAGTAATAGGGTGTTTTATTTTTTACACTCTTATCCAATCCAAAAAATAGAGTTATGGGTCTTATTTATGATATTTTACCATCCTTGCACAATAATTTATAGATCCTACATCATCCATTTCAACCTATAATAAGCTAAGTTTGATTTCTTTACAATTCTTACTATTTTTAGAAAAGGCAAAGTACATATCTATTTACAAAAATTATTAATCTAATTAGAATACATTAGTTACTAATTTATGTTTACTCAGACCTTTATTTTCTTAGAAATTAAACACTTAATTCCTAAAAAGACTAAAACATTTGGTGAACCTGACTTACTTCAAATTTTTGCACAAAAACCCTAGAAACCTTAGGGCTAATTACTTTTTATTTTTTGTAATATTTTCTCGATTTTTCTTGAATTAAAAAATTAAAAAACTACAAATTAATTTAAATATTTTTTAATAAATTCATACAAACCTTAGATTGAACATACTAGGTCCTATTTGCATACAAACACATTCAAAACACTAAATAAAATATACCACTAATTTTAGAAATATTTTCATATGTTTCCTCATTTTTTCAAAACTAAAACTACAAATTTTCTATAAAATTTTCAAATTACTACACTAATTTTGGAAAACTTCATGAAAAACCCTAGTTTCATCAAATACATTCTTAGTTATTTTTTAGTACTTTTTACACCATTTGCTAACAATTTAGTTGCATATCAAACTCAGATAATAAATTCAAAAATTAAACATTCATAGTATTTTTACACAAATATTTATGAATAATCCTTTGTTACATATACTAGCTCCTCCTTTATTATTTGAGGTATCACCTTACACTCATACAAAATATTGTAAAAATGATGTTCTCTAATCTACAATTTTTTTTAAATTTCTTTCAAATCATAAAGATTCCATTATCAGTCCTATCATGTACATGAATAATGAACTTTATCATATGTTATTATAAAGTTTCATTCTTTGTATTTATTATTTATTATTCATGGCATGGGATGATGTTAAGAAATTTATTTTTAAATATGTAAAACCATCTCCTACATCACCTCCCTTAGAGCCCTTTCCATGTACCAAATCATGTTGCATGGTCCATTTTAATCTTCCCCATGTCACTACCCATCACTAGAGAGCTCGATTGACATTCTTTTTCCTCCACCTCCTTGACCCATCGATTATCTTTGATATCCTCCTATAACAACTACAAATCCTATACAGATAGTAGATATTATGGTTATAACTATTACTTAACATGCAACTATGTCTCCACATACCTAAAGGCCCATCACCCTACTATTCTAACCTGTCCCAGGCTCAACTAACCAACACAAATAGATTCACACAAGGCATATGACATTTTTGATTAGCTGAGAAACACTCTAGACAAAATTTCCATGTTAGAACTACTTTATAAAAATAATGTATTCCAGGACATTATTTATGAGGAACTCACTCAAACTTATATGCCTCTTGATTTGGAACCTTCTTATTTTGCATTAGTGGTCAATACTTTAAAAACTATATAATATGCAATTTATATTAATAGTGAGGACACACCTTCTCATATGGTTATTGATCAAAATTTACCACAATTCATAGAAGTACAAGTCAAAACCAATGCAATCAAGAGAGTTCTTGTCGATAGTGGTTCTAGAATAAATTTATGTAATATCACATTCTTATAGGCAATAGGTGTAAATTTGGCATCAATGCAAAAAACATATAAGAACATCTAAGGGTTTGATGATATACCATGATATACATTAGGTACTATTACTTTAGATATCATGTTAGGACCAAAATTCCTCCCAACACAATTCTAGGTCATTTCAGGTCCACTTCACTATAATCTTTTACTCAGACAACCTTGGATACATACTATGGGTGTTATCCCTTACACTCTCCATTGATGTATTAAGTTTATCCATGAGAGATATCTATACACATGTCTAGTAGACAACCAACCATTCACATATTACCAACTTATAGAGTCATCTTCAATAATTTCATTAGATGGGACACCATATTTCGTAGTACATCCACTACTTGATAGCATTTTTCTTGATCAAATACATACATATGAGGTTGGATAGACTAGTAATTCTCATTCCACTCCACTTATAGTTTTGTTGTTAGCACCATCTCTTTCATCATTCATATTAGCTTCCACCATTTCAACCACTCCATTAGTCATAGTTCTAACACTTGTTACACATCCATAATCAGTAATATTAGTACTAGCAATTCTAATTGATTATATAGTTACTACACTGATTACAGATACTTTAGTAGCAACACCTTCTTCTAATAATATAATTAAGGAGACTCCTATATCACCATTACCCCTAGTGGTAAATACAAAGTTACCATATGTATATGATGTTGATACAAATTCATAAGCTTTTTCAGATGATGATACAACACCCACACTCATAGATGATTATTTATGTGGGTTGACCTTTATACTAGTTAGCCAAGGAGAGTATCAAGATGACTCTAGATCTTTCATACCACTTCCTACAATGCTTTTATCATCTTACACTACACTTTCAAGATGTCCTCCACATTCATGACCATAGTTAGCTCACTTGGAACATATAATTCACATGGTTACCTCTATGGATACAGAGCTAGTTATTTAGATTCAGGTAGGCAATGCACAACATCAACCATAATTTTTATTGTAGTTATTAATTTATCATAGATTGATCACATTACCTATAATATGACATAGATCTACCAACAAATTATCACATCAAGATGGTCATCTATTTTATACCTTTCATAAGATTATAGGCCATGATACAAACTCATGTATAGCATTAAAATAGAAATTGAATAAACTATAGGATTAAGGTATTATTCAAATTATAGCACCACCAGTAGCACCACTTCTACCACTTCTAATAAAGTCACTTACTAATAAGACTAAACATCTAAGAGCATAATCAACATCTCTACCACTAGAAAAAACCTCAATTCACCTTCAATATGATGACATCACAAGCATAGCATTTAAAGCATAAGATAATACTTATGATGATGATCTTGATGCATTTGATGATGACCGAGATCCTTTCCTCCATTTTCATCCCTAGTAGGCTCCATCTTTGGATCCCCTCCCACCACCAGTCTAGTATTTTATATTATGATGTATATACTTGTACATATTTTCTTTCCAACATTGATTGTACAATTTTTTAAAGCATTGATTTTACATATTATCCCTTACCTTGACTGTGCACAGTTCAAATTTTGTCAAAAATACAAAAACATATAAACAATATATCAAAAATACCAATTTTTTTTGTTTATATGCATCATCCATGCTTTACATCACTACTATCATGATAGGACTTACATTTGCTATTTCATTCTATTGTATGTCAATTTTATACATTACCATGCTTCACTTGATCTTATTTGAGTGTGTGCAGTGACATCCAAGTACTTGATTACTTCATTCTACCCATAGAAGGGGAGTTCCTACTTCTACATTCAAGACATACATTGTTATACACACCCATTGGGGGCATATTCTACATGACTACACCATCTAGGTTATGTCATTTATACACCACACACTCTGAGTTATCATGTTGATGTACATTAATTTATAGCTTACATAGAATACTATATAGACATCTCATTAGTATCTAGCACTTGTGTATTTCTTAACATATACCTAGTCTTGTACTACACATGTTTTTCATACTCTCACATTTAATTTAATTAGTTATATGTGTTTGTATCTTTATAGTCATTACATGATATCTTTGCTTTCTTAGCATATCTGATGTGATTACATTTTCAATTCCATCTTGTGACTTAGGACATTTGCCAATGTCCTTTGATTCTTTTTCATGTGTGTGCCTTATGACATTTACCAATGTCCTTTATTAGTACTCCTATATATTATTATGGCCTATGTGCCAACTTTGCTTATTTCACTTGTATGTGTATGTGGCATTTAAACATGCCTTTTATGGTTGTTTCTAGTTTGAGTGACATGTGCCCATGTCCCTTATTGCATGACCCCTTGGCCCATCTAGTATGCTTCTTGCTTGTTTATTTTTTTCTTGTTGCCTATAAAATGTGTGAAATGCCATGATTTATATCATGCATTTTATTTTCTTTCTTAGATGCCATGATAGAAATCATACTCCATCCCTCCAACTAACAACTAACAATTAACATTTCCATTTCTAGTTTAGTACTTTGCACATGCTTTCAAATTATTGTATCTATTTAGGCATACCCCTATTGATCTAAAAATATATATCAATACAAATATTACTATATCTTGAAACATATTATCAAACATCAAATGTTATATGCTATATCTTTTTAGATTAACACACTTATAGGACTCTTTTTTCTTCTAAAGGTAGTCATTACAGGTTCATCATTCCTCCCCTTAGAAGAGGGGGAATCAAATAGGGATTTATCACAAAGATAAAAACTCATAAAAATAAAATCAACATTAAAAATAGTCATCATAGAATCTAGAGGTCAAACTAGTCAAATTAGAGTAGAAAAATAGGAACAATCTCATATTAGCAGTGAGTTTTCACATCAGATAATAGTGCCAAAAATGAACAACACTAGAAATGGATAGTATTACTAGAAATGGATAGCAGCACTATAAATAGATAGTAGAGCCAAAAATAGGGGTATCTATAGTTTGGCACTCTTGTCGAAGTATAAAAACACTCAAGGTTTCTAGAAATAGGCAAAAAGTTTAGTTTAGGGATAGTTTTTTCACTTCTAGATCCTTCAAATTTAGCAGTTTTAGCATATTTTTCTTAGATACAAGGGGTTATCATGCACCACATGATGGTTCTCACTTTTAGTTTAGATTAGATAGTTTCCATGACTTCCATATCAGAATCCATGTTCCAAAAATCAATGATTGGGGGCAATATGTGCCACACATTGATCTTCTTTTGTTTTCAAGTTTCGTTTATTCCAAGCATTCTCAATAGTTGCATACCTTACTCTATTTGTAGGTGGTTAGCATCACATTAAAGTTAACATTTCATACAAGTTTAGCTTGTTGAGTACCTAAGTTCTGAATTTGGCTTTCATATAAGCCTAGTACATTAGTTTCAAAGTGGCTTTCATATAAACCTAATCTCCATCTTTTGAAATGGTCAAGAGTGACCTATTTTCCAACACACATTTGGCTATCCACACCAATGTAAAATTTATAGCACATTCATGGGCTCCACAAACAATCTCATATGACATATAATCTATACTAGTATCACTTCATAGTTTTAATTCACATGGAAATGATGAACCTAAAAGGCCAACCTTTGTATTCTTGAGCCACCTATTCAAAGGGATTGGACACATAATATAGACATCGATTAGGACATGCATGATTTGATAACCTCACTTATTTGTTGAAAATGGATCTAAAGGGATATCCTTTAAATTATTGTGCCATATTCTAGGGAATTTATCACTCATCTTTGTTCATGATATTATTCTTGATTAAAAACATACTCAACATAATCTAACATCATAATAGTTTTTGTATTGGTTCATGTACTTGATGAGGTGTACTCATTCCTCTCTCATCCTTTACTCATCTTTTGTAAATTATTATTTTATATATATCATATCTAGTAATAAATGATCTACTTCATATTTTTATTTGTATATTCACACATCATAACATGCTCTCTCTATGTACATCCAGCATGAGATAGCTTCATGAGTTTTTCCCTTACAGGTAAGTTTAGGTATGATTTATATTTTTTTAATCCTAGTATTTTGATTTGTTTCATCACTAGAATAAAGGGGGGAAATTTAATCATATAAAATGAAAATTATATGACTTAGACATGTCTAATATCACCCAACCTATAGGTCATCTTTCTTACTCACTCAACCCTTCTTGGCTAGACTTTCACTGATTCCTAATTACCTGTAGCTTTCTAGTTTAGCATTTTGAGACCTAGGCATCCCTCTTAGACCAGATCCATACCCCTAGTCTCATCCTCCCAGGATAATAACACCCAATTTGGATAGGAGTGCCAAAACTTAAGGGTGTCCCATTTCTAGTGTTGTTATCCAAGTTCACTTTAGCCTCAAATGGTTAGATTTTCTCAAATCCTTATATTTTCCTCTATTATCCTAATGAAATATCATCTAACCCATGATCAATGTCTATTTATAAGTTTTGAAACTCATTCATAGGAAAAAATCAAGAATATAAGCAATTACACTCAAGCACTCTTCCCTATTATCTGCATATAGCCTTCTAATACCAATTCAATCCTATTTAAGCACTCATACCAGTCCTTAGTCATCCAAAGTACAATATAGTTTTGCATATAGTTACACAAATCATATAGTTTTACCAAACACTTCAAATTGGAGAACTAAATTAGCTTGATCCCTCTTCATAATATTGGTATATAGGTAGTCTGCCCACACATAGGGTGTGAAGTGCATCCAACATATCCTTTACACACTAACCCTCCTCTCTTTCCTAGGTTTATCACTCAAGTTAAATCATTAGGATATCATTAGGGTTTTGAAGGTTGAATCAGACACACAATGAGCTTTATACAGACCCAAGCTTCAATACTTCACTACCAAGGTGTCACAGGCCTACCAAGTAGAACCTAAAAAAGCTAGACCACCAAGTCAACATCACCAAAAGTGGACAATAATAGTGGAAGTGGACTACATTGCCAAGTACTAGGGTGTCTTGAGTTTGGAAATCCTATCCAATGTAGAAATAGATTTTTGGGTCCTATTTTTGATAGTCTACCATCCCTGCATAATAATTTCTAGACCCTATATCATTTGTTTCAGCCTAAGTTTGATTTCTTTACACTTTTTATTATTTTTAGAAAAGGTAAAGTACATAAATAATTTACACATATTAGTAGGATAATTAAGACACATTAATTATGGATTTAAATTTACTCATACCTTTATTTTCTTAGGAATTAAACACTTAATTCCCCAAAAAAATAAAATAGTTATCAAGAAGACCTTAGATATTATATTTAAAGGTATAACACCTATTTATATAATGCATAGGGCCTTGGTGATAGGCAAAATATGAATTAAAATCATATTATTTTTATATAAGTTGACTCATATCAACCTCTATGGGAGGAGGGAGAGAAATGAAATGACACTCCAAAAGCATCTTAATAATCAAATCTAAAGACTTAGGTAATTATGTAACCTCTTATGTGTATTGGATAAGATGAGATTATTAGGTTGTTTTGACACTATGTGAACCATTATGTTTTTGTATATTTTAGGTTCTTTAGGTTTTACCTTATATATTGGTTTGATATGAAAATTGGTAGAAGATATAGTCAGTGTGTTCGCTACATACTTGAGCTTGTTCAATGAATAACTTTCGTTTCATGATCTCAAAAAATATGGCATAAGTCACCAAAATATTTTAAATTATTAAAAATAATTAAATCATGTAAAGGGAAAAGAAAGCATTGATTAAATATGTCTTAAATAAATTTATCTTCCATTATATTTGTTAATTTATCTCACATTGTTCTGTATCTCAAAACATATTCATTGATAGGTTCATTGGTTCCTTGTTTGATATTAGTAACTTGTGAATATGACATATTTTTATCGATTTTCATGGAGAAATGTGACAGAACCAAATATACTATGGGTTTTAAATCTTTCACTAATGGGATTGGTAAGTCATAAAACAATATTAAAACATAGTCCTTTAGGCTCCTTGGAATTAATTTAGTGATAAGTTTATATTTTGAGGCATAATCAAGACATCCTACATATAAATATTAGAAATGTTTTTTAGGATCACCCTTACCATAATAAAATTTGAAATTGGGTGAAAAAAACTAGCTCAAAAAGGGTGAAAAGATATCTCAGGTTTGAGAAGATTTTGTAATACTTATTATGAATAAATAGCATGGTTTGATTTCAAATCATATTGTTCAATGTTGGTATCCTTAGCTTATAATTTTTTTATAACTTGGAGAAGCATAAATTTTAGTGGCAATTATTCATTAATTCATGAATATTTTTATTTTTAGAAATTACCATTTGTTTATTTTATTGGGTGGTGAATAATGTTGATTTGCCTAAATTATCTATGTGTAAGTTAGTTTTCTAGGTTAGCTTGACTTCTATTTAAAATAAATTTCATGTATACAAATATAATTAGCCATTCTATTAAAATTTAGTATGAATATATTATCCATTATATATAATATATAATCATTTGATGAATAAAATATGAAATCATACTAGCATGGCTACCATCCATTTATGAGTTTTACTTGTAGTCACATGTTATCATATCTTCTATGGCAAGTTGCATTTCATTATCTATTTGTCTGCATACCTAAGAATAATCCATGAACTTTTGTTAAAAATTTTAAATACATACTTAGAAATTATCTAAAAGAACCCAAGTCCATTTCTATATGGGCCATTTAAATTTAACTTGACTTGGAGAAGAGCTTACAATTTAAACACATTGGGATTAATATTTGTAATTTTAGAAGACACCAAAGGTGATGAAAAAAACATTTATGTTAATATAGGCACTAAAACTAGTAATTGGGAACTTGGATTTTTACCTTTTTAGGAGATGTCTCAGCTCTCCTCATCCAAGTGACATAATTGAAACACCTCTAGGCTATGTGTAGCCTAAGAATGAGTTGAATCTCTAGATATGGCTAAATCCCTTGATGTACCACTTATAGATCACTACTACACTTATGATTTTGAGGGAAAAGGGAGAGAAAATTAAAATTAAACTATCCTAAAGGAGGTGATACACCAAATTGATTTATGACTACCAACCAACTACATGTCACACATGAGACCAAGATACTAACTAAACATATACTTCTCCAATCTAATTCTTCTCACATCAATGTTTCATTATGATGTCATGATGAATGTTTAGGCTAGGAGGACTATAAAAGAGGCCTAAAATGGCACTATTTAAATATACTAACTAACTCAACTTTGACACATTATAAAACACTTCACATGACCTATAAGAAGAAGCTTTCAAGCTACAAATAAGTGGGAGAATGAGAAAAAAATGCTAAGGAAACAATAGTCATCACATGATCAATGTCAATAATTCAAGTAAACACACTATTAATAGTCATGGAAGAGGTAAAAATCAATATTATTTATTTATTCATGGTATGTAAATTAGTAGGGCTTCACCATACTTAGGTGGAGCATGTTTTTCAAAAGCCAAAATGGCTAGTCCTTATAGAACCTAAGAGAGAAGTGAGAAAAGAGAAGTCCAAAGGTCACAATGACACTTGTAAATTTGATAAAATGAGTTAAATTTGATTTAAAATGGAATGTGAAATTTATCATGCAAATTTAGGAAGCATAAGTTTCACCCCAAGCCATGAAATTCTTGAAATGTGGCATACAAGTTTTCAATCTACACAAGGAAACTATCTTCATCATTCACTCCTATTTGAATGTCCTAAAACTAAATATGGACATTTCTAATGATTTTGATGATATTTAATGTTTTTATACATGGTTATCCATGCATTGTATGTATTCTTAATTATCTAAAATCTTTTGTAAGTGAGCTATCACTGAATCTAGTCAAAGAAAACTCGTCTTTCACACACCTTGTACACTTGGCTTCCAAAATTATTCAATTTTCAATTAACATATATACAAGGGATTTTATGACACTTTTCAAGACAATTAATGGACTTATAGGCATTAGGTACATCTTGAAAAGGCTCCCACTTGAAGTTTTCACCCTTCTCACCATCTTGTTTACTATGCTAGTTCTGGTTGGCTAAGATGAGAGCTTTTGTTGGAACACTTAATATTTTCTTAAAGTAAATAAATTAACATTTTTAGTTATCTTAAGTATAAATATTTATTCTAAAGTTTATTTCATCTCTTGAAACCTCTTAGAACCTACATAATGCATCAAATAGTAAAAAATACCCTATTTTTTACTCCATTCATAAAATTTTGTACATTAAAAATGTGTGTGAAAGATCTTAAGAGATTATTTTAAAAGTATAAATCACTTTCATGGTCACTCTAGTGCATCTAGATATTCCTCCAACCTCATTTTCTTAATCAGGTCATTTCCAAGGGTTTACAAGGGGTTTAGGTCATTTTTCCCCTTAATATTTTTTCATAAAGACCTGACATTAAAACTAAAAATAAGTTAAACCAAATAGAATTTTAGGACCACTAATAACCTCTATAAACTCCCTTAACATACATTCACATCCTCATAGAATAAATGAGCATTCAAAACTAGCCTATCGAGCTTGATTATCCATTTGCACAGGCCTAATGTAGCTCTGAGCCAAAGTGGATTTCTTTGTGGTTTATCATGAAATCTAAAATATTTAACACCTATGTTATGATCATAAAAAAATTCTCTATTCCATTTTAATCCACTCCTAAATATATAATTTAATTTTTCCACCCATTTGGATTCTAGGCCTAACCATGCATAATAGGTCTATATACAACTTTGAGGGTTTGGACCTCCAAGATGGGATTCCTCAATTTTTGGTTTATTTATCATGATTCCATAGATTTTTTTCAATTATATACACATATTTTCAATCTATAATAAACTTTTGGTTCATCTTTCTATCCCTAATCCCTAATATTACAAGGTCTATGCTCAAGGGGAGTGCCCTCTATTTGAGACAAAAAAAAGAGCACTTCCCCTATTTTCCTAGACAAAAAAAGTATTATATGGATTCTACAAGTCATTAATATTCCTTATGAAAGTTTTTATCTCTTTTTAGGTCATCTAACCTTCAAACCTCTCAAAAAACCAAGACAAACTATGGAGTAATTAACTGTTTGTAGGGTTTGGGAGATAGGCTATATGACGCTTATTTAGAGCCTCTTTATATGTTATATGTCCATAAAAATATTTAAATTAGAATACTCTGATCATTATGGATATTTTCTCATCTTCACTCATCAATCCATTCTTCCATATACTCTCCATACTCCTACGCAGTCTAGACTGTATGTACAAACTCATGACTATGTTGACTTCAACGTACTACACCTATAGGTTACCTTGAATAGTTTAGATTGAGTTCAATTATTATAGTACCAATTATAATATCCTAATATAATTTTACATTTTTTTAACCTCTTGTCTCATCCTTATGCACTTCCCACACTCACAATCTCCAACTTTGATCACTATCTATCATGGTTATAGTTGACTGTGTTTTTTGATTTAGATAGGGGGTTCCTATAGGTGTTTATATGATCAAAACTCAAAATAATAACCTCTACATTTTTTTATTATTAAAATCATTATTTAGGTCCACAAGAAAGGAACCCTTGTCAAACTTACACCTTAGGTTGGTTGTAGGTGAGCACTTTCTTGTGAAAGGACACCTGTAGGTGGTTTAGGATACTATGCACAATATGAAATCCTATTTAGGGGGAATTTAGGTATATATCACTCCTTTAAACTATTTTAAACAATATTTCATCTTCTAACCTTATTGATTCCATGTTCAATTTTTTATCTTAGACTATTTGCTTCTATAGTTAGTTGTAGGTGTACATTTTGCATAATGAAATACCTGTAAGTGCATATTGGATCTTAGAACATCACCAATAAACTCCTATTAATGATATTTAAGATCATAAATGTCACTTTCACCATTTGGGAATGATTCACATATGTTGGTATGGTCTAGTTTTTAAATACTAGGTGAAGAGGGCTCTTTTAGGATCACACCTATAGATGATCACTGTCTAAGTTTAGTGCATAAATGGACAACTTTAGGACCTCTAAATTCTATCTTCCACCAAATTTATGACCTCAATATTTTTCATGTCTTCTATCCTATGTATAATATTCAATATAAGGTCATCTAGATGCACCAAGAGTCTCAGAAACCTTGTTATATGACTTCCATAAAACAACTAGATGTTATATTTTCTTATTTTAGGGATAAGGTCACTAAACTTTACAGTCATTGTCTTTGAAAGGTTATCCATTTTTTTAATACTAAAATCATATTTTAAAAAGGTTTTACATGATATTTTAAATGTAATAAAACCTTAAATAATATTACACCACTTGTTTCAAATCTTCCATTAGATTGTTTTCATGCTCTGCTAATACCACTTGTAGATGGATGTTTTCATGTATTTGTAGTAATATATAATTGGGTAGTGAGCATGGGATATAGTCATTAAATTAGTTTTAAACATATATAAATACCTCAAAACTAAATCTTCACACCTCAAATATTTTGAAAACACCACTAAGGCTTTCATTCTAGCATGATGTCATCATGAGATACCTATGTGTACACCTCGAATGGTATGCAGGCAATATGTGTGAAATGGTCCATGCGTTTAAGGGATTTGTTTTCATATTCACTTGATCTCTTTATCATGATGTTGGAATGAAACATTATGATGTTTCAAATCTTTAATCAATCTTTTAAACCTCATTTTCAATGTGATATCCTTCTATAAAGATGCCTGCAAACATACCTTCATGGCTGCCTAACTATGTTTCTTGTATATGAATGCAAACTCATGGAATATTGATATATAGGTAAGATTAAAGGATAATGGAATCAAGAGAACATTGATAACATTAAATTAATCTATCACAACCCTCTGTAACTAGGGTCTAAGCATGAAGATCATATAAATGGTGAAAAACTACCTACAACACAAAATGGTGCATTCACTTACAACCTGAGCTACTTTACCCATAAAAACATCATGAAAAATTAAACCAAGCATGGAAATAAACTAAGGAGGTATTTGAAATTATCTATATTCAACATCACCAACTAGATTATATGGACTTGTCTAAAATAGAGCAAAACCTATAGGGTGTAGGAAATAGTGAGCAAAAAAACATAGTCAACTTGTTAGAGATGGTTCATAAAGCATGGTTGACCAATATGTTGGAAATGTTTTCATTGATGTCAAAGGTCTAACATTTTTGGTGATGAAGGCCCCATTTCATTTAATGGTGTTTTTAATATTCATATCATGGCTAATGTTTTTTAATATTTATTTAATATTAATGAATATATTTTTGGTTGCATATAAGTCAAAATAGGGCTCATGGAGGAGTCAAAGTGTCACGGGGTAAAAGATGAAAGAGGAATGGGATGCATTTTCTCATGAAGAGTCATCTTGAGGAATTCCAAGAGTCACCATGTGAAGACAAAAGAAGTATGGTGCATTTTCCCATGAAGGGACACTTTAAGAAATATGAAAAGTCACCAAGATAAAGACAAAAGAGGAAAAGACACTTTTGCTTATGAAGGGTCACCATATGGCTTTTAAAATTCAAGGATATGAAGGGTCATAAAATTTTGGCACCATTTTCCATGTGTATTGAAGGGTCATAATGTGTGAATTCCAAAGGCCATTTGGAAAGCTATAAATAAAGGCTTGAGAATCCATTTGTAATATGAAAGAGAGTTCATGGTTTGTATTTTGTTTTTGAAGAGAGAAAAGTAGGAAATATTGTAGAGTTATATCATTTATTGAGTAAGCAACATTGAGAGATAGTTGTGTTTTATACAAAAGAGGGGTTGGTGCTCCTATGGGTTGGTTCTTACAAATCTTTGTAAAGGGTCGGTGCTCCTGTGGGTTGGTGCTCACAAATAGTTGTTATGTTGGTGCTCGGCAAAGGGGTTGGTGCTCTTTCAAGTTGGTGCTTGAAAAATTTGTATTTTGAGTTGGTGATCATTCATATACTTGAGATTGTTCTCTATGGTTTTTCCCACTTTAGGTTTCCACATAAAAAATTGATCTCTCTCTCTCTCTCTCTCTCTCTCTCTCTCTCTCTCTCTCTCTCTCTCTCTCTCTCTCTCTCTCTCTCTCTCTCTCTCTCTCTCTCTCTCTCTCTCGTGTGGTGAAAATTATTATTTTAGTTTTATTGTATATCTTGAATGTATGATTGAGTGGTTAAAGAAAATAAATTAGATTAGGTAAAAGATATATAATATATTGATTCACCGCCCCCCTCTTAGTATATTTCATGCATAAAAATTGGTATCAAAGCAGGTTCCTTTTGAAAAGGTTTCATAGCTTGAAGGTAGATCTAGAAAGCATGATGGTTGGATCACATGAAAAAGAAATTATAAATAAGGCACCTTTGTTTGATGGAATGAATTATGTTTTTTGGAGCATAAGAATGAAGACTTATTTGATGGCCCTTGGATTTGACATATGGCAAGTAGTGGTGGAGGAATATGAAGAGCCACAAACACTTGTAACTACTCCGGTAGAAAAGAAGGCAAGTGAAAATATTGCTATAGCTTTAAGTGTTATTTTATGTGGTTTATGTGAATCAGAATTTGTTAAGGTTATGCAATGTAAATCTTCTCATGAAACATGGGTAAAACTTGAGAACATTTAAAAAGGTAAGGTTTAGACTTTTAGAAGATAGTTTGAGAGTTTGAAGATGGAAAAAGAAGAAAATATAGCAAGTTATCTTTTGTGGGTTGATCAAATAGTTAATCAAATTCAAGGTCTTGGAGAAAATTTAGAAGAATCAACTATCGTTTAAAAAGTTTTGAGATCTCTACCATTGAGATATGATGAATTTTTTTTGACAATTGAAGAGATGAAGAATTTATCTAAGCTAAAGATGGATGAGCTTCATGGTATTCTTAAGACATATGAGATGTAGAATGATCAAGATAAACCTTCAAAGAGAGAAGTAATTTTCAAGATGTCGAAGAAAGAGAATGTTAAAATTCAAGAATCAAGTGATAATTCTAGTGATGATGATGATGACAACAGATCTCTATTCATTCACAAGCTAAAAAAGGGCATAGGTAAATATTAACAAAAAATACCTTTTATATGTTTTAATTGTGGAAAGATTGGAAATTTTGTAGCTAAATGCCCAAATAAGGGTAATGATGATAATGAAGAAAGAAAGTCTACATGCTATAATAATTTCAAATGTAAATTCAAGAAGGGATTCGAGAAGAAGAATTTGTATTCTAATGATCCTAGCTCAGCCAAAGATAGTGGAGTCAGTGATTTAGAAGAAGAGATTATATTCATGGACACACATGAAGATGCCTCTACAAGCAAAAGTACATATGATCAAGAAGAAGAACAAGATGAAGCCAAAGTGAATCTGGAAGGAGACCTCATTTTTGCCTTAGAAGAGTTAAAAGCTCTTGAAAAGAAAAATCAAAGATTAAAGCTCCATATCAAGAAAAATGAAAAGGAGTCAAAGGAGATAATTGAAGATCTACAAGCACACTTTGAAGAAGCCAAGGAGAATGAAGAAGATATAATGGCATAGTTGAAAATAGTAAGTAAATAATGTGAAAGGTATGTTATTGAAATTGCTTTTAAAAGCAGATCTTGAGAAGACACATAAAGCAATCAATGATATAACATCCAATGATTCAAAATTTGAGAGTAACACTAACATGTTGGAAAAGATATTAGAAAATCAAAGATCAATGCCATATAAGATAGGTATTGGGTTTGAAAAAGAGATAGAAGAGGTCACTACTTTCACAAACAAGGAAAAAGGAAAAGTTATGTTCAAGCTCTTACAAAAGAAGAAATAAAAAAGGAAGAAGTTAAGAATACAGAGGACATCTCACACAAAAAATGCTAGAGGGAATAGAGATACAAAAGGCAATCAGGTCAGAGATACACAAACAAGTTCTATTTTTATGGTTACTATTTTTATTGTAATAGATATGGTAATAAGAAAATAGAATGTTGAAAAGGGCTAACAATTTTAGAAATAAGGAGAAGGAAATTCATACAGAGTCAAGCAGAAGCCACAACTCTTTTACTCCTCTATCAGGATTTAATGAAGAGGCCATAATGTATTACAAGTGTAACAAATTTGAACACATATATCAGTACAGTAGAACCAATAATTTATTTAAAATAAAGTATAAGATTAAATTAAATAAAAACTATACTAATTAAATATTAATCTAACAAAATAAACTAATTTTGGATCACTAAATGACCCAATAAAGTCCTCCTTGATCCAAAAAGGTATAAAAATACTAGAGCAAAGAACTATGAGTCATCCAAGTAGACTCTACCACAAATACAACTAGTACATTATGCATCTGAGACTGATCCACACCCTAATCATCCATGCACTGTAATAGAACATGATCATACACTATCTAACTACATCGATCCTCACATAGAATCCATCTAACAAGTGACTGTCCTTTGTACTATGTATGACACATCTCAAACTGATGCCCAAAAATCACTAACATCTCCTATAGGCCTTTGCATATAACTAAAAATGCTAGAAATATAATGCTGACTCATACCACAGATCATTGATGATTGATTAAAAAAAATATGTAATATCTTCTCCCCCTATCAGGTGAGAGATGAGAAGATATGCAACAAATAAACAAAGTAAAAATCACTAAAATGCTTGACATCAAATATCATATCATCAATACATCTATGAAAGCAAAGTACACAAGCCAAAAAATGCTACTACATCAAATCCCAATCTTGAGCCTAGTAGCTCACATAAGATGGGTGTGTCAATAGCTTAGAATATATAGTCATCAACTAAAAATCAAGAAAATTCAAATTCATCCCATCCATCAGAATAAGATGTAAAATAATATCTAGAAGAGTGACTAGAGTGATCAATAATGTTTTGTTATACCTTCTATCCATGTCAAGAGGATGTCCTTTTAGAGGGGCACTATGTAGAAAGATGTCCTATGCCACCATAATTGTAGCATATTATCTCACATCCACTATAAATATAGGAAGAATAACCACATGAAGAATAATTTTTATGCTTTTTCTTATGTCCCTGTGAATGTTTATGGTGATGCTCATGCTTTGGAGAATACAAATGATGTCTAGGCTTCAAACAACCTAAATGATCTCTGCATCCAAAATGATGCTTATGCCTAAAAGTCTTCATGTGAGAGTTTTATTTTCTCTTTGTGTCTTTTATTGGGATCATATAATGGATTTACTATTTTGGTATAGTATGCATCCTCAGTAGGTTTTTCTTTCTTCTTTGTAAATTGTCGCCCATGTTGAGTGAGCAACTCATCAATCAAATCAAATGTAGATTTGTTAAGCATATCATTAAGTTTTAACATCTATATAAATTTCATTTAGCTTGGGTTAAGTGAATTGAAAAAAATATAAATTAGAATTTTATCATCAATTTTTTTGCCAGTAGTGTCATATTCGTGTTTCAAATTCTTAATGTGTGACACATATTTTGAAACATTTTCATCATCACTGAGTTTAGTGTTACAAAACTATATAAGGAGATAAATTTTCTTATAAGCAAGTTATTTATAATAAAAGTCTTTTATCTCTTTCCATTCTTTCCAAGATTCATATTTAATCACCTCTATGTTAATCATGACATGTGCACTATAAGTGGATTTTAACAATGCAAGAGCTTGCCTATCACATTTATGAAATTTTGCAAGTTTTGTGGAATTAGTGGGAAATGTTGGTTATTTTTTAATAATTTCCCATAGTTCATTAAATATTAATGTGTTTTACATGTTCATTGACCATTCTTTATAATTATTAGGAGTTAGGCATCTAGTGTCAGAAATGAGGCTCATAATTTTAGCCATGATGCAAAAAAGAAAGTAATGCTATCAAAATTTTGCCTTTACCTTTGAAATAGCTTAAATTTTATAAATGATCCTAAGAATTGTGATACAGTATATTTTATTTTATAATACAAGAATAATGCAATAGGAAAAAAATTGCATTATGAAGGTGTCAATTTCAACCAAAAATGCACCTTGATACATCATTTATGTGCAAAAAGCATACAAGAAAACTCTAAACTAGAAATTTGATCATTCCAATATGTCTATAATGTTTAAATCCATGAAGCTCACCTGGTCACATGACCAACTTCATACAAAAATTATGACTCAACAAATAAATTCACCAAGTATCACAAATGCATATGACTTACATCCTTATATCTCCAAGTACAAAAGGAATATTCCTCAAAAAAGAAAGATTTGAAATCTAGACCTCCTTGTTACAAAGCTTTACCAAAAATAAGCCCTTCCAAGTGATCTATGAGAATTTATAAGTCTATAAAGAGATACTCTTTTATAAAAACCTCATTTTTTGCTCTATGAATAATTAAAAAAAAATTACATGGCTTGGAAAATCTGATTCATCCAAGAAACTAATTCCAAGTAAAAAATTAAATACTTTGTCTTGCCTTTGATGGGACCCAATGAAACCTAAAATTTATGATTAATTTTTATGAAACTTTAGAAAATAAAAAACTTTAATATTTTTCATGATTTCCAATGCCAAGCTCACACAGGGAACACCATGGCTACACAAAAAAAAAATTGACACCTTCAATCCTTAACACCAAGTCATATAATTCTATACAAGGCCATAATATGCAAGTTTTTTTGACTATTTTAGACTTTAAAAAAGTATTTTAATTAGGTAAATGAATTTTTGAAGTGTTGGGGCATTAGGGAGGCCGTACCAAGCAAAATAAAAAATTAGAAACCCTTACTAGTTTCTTAGAATGATGTTTTAGGGATAAAAGTCTTAGTTTGATAGATAAATGCAATAGATAAAACTTATATTTAAGCAATTAATTTACATAGGACATACATATGTAGATATGGGCTATATAAACACTATAGGAGGCCAAAAAATTAGTCTGAATAAAATCTCACAAGAATTTGATTATTTGTTTTGGCATACAGAGACTCAAACAGAGATAAAAAACTGATCAAAATGATTTAAACAAATTTTAAAGCCATACCATATTCACATAGATATTTATAGTTGTAAAAAGCCATACAAATGGCTTATTACCATGCACACCAAAGTAATATATATATATATATATATATATATATATATATATATATATATATATATATATATATAATAATGTTTCAAAAATGATATGCGGCTGTGGGTGTCTCTGTGTAGGTAGGGGAAGGGCGTCAGTCTAGAAAAAGGGGTGGGGTTGCAACATTGGCTAGTTCAGGTAAGTTTTTTTAATTTTCTCTTGTCTTTTGTGATGTGAGTTGCACAATACTACTGGTCAGGGTTTGTGATGGGCCAGTGGTGTTGGTTGGCATGAACTCACAGCTAAAGAAGAACATTTAGGCAGGTGCAGTCATGGATAGGGGTATGCCTTCTATGACTAGTACTAGTACTAGTTTTAGTGAAGTGGTGGGCATGAATTTACTAGGATAGGATGTGTAGGGGTATGAAAATGGCCTTTTTTCTTAGAATATAGCTGTTAAGGATTCGAATATGCCTAGAGGATCTAGGATCATGAAGGTTAACAGATGTCTTGAAAGATGCAAAGAAAGACCAAAATTGGTAATCCCCTTTGAAATGATTGCTGAGCATGTAGAATATTATTCTGATCATTCCTTGTATTACAAGTTTCTAGGTTTAAAAGTCTCCCTTCAATTCTTGGAAAGCTGGGCTCATAGAGTGTGGGAACCTAAAGGTGAAATGGAAGTCACCATGGTTGCAAACAATTACTTCATGGTGACATGTGTATGCCTGGCTAACTACAATAGGGTCTTTGAAGGAGGGCCTTATTTTTACAACTAGGTGGGTTTATTTGTAAAACCATGGCATGCTGGCTTTAACCCTTCTAAGGAGCTTCCTAATAGAGTGTCAGTGTGGGTCCAGTTGCCTTGATTCCCAATATAATGTTGCCAGGAGGACGTACTTCATATGTTGGCATCAATGCTTGGAAGACCTGTTGGATCTTCTACAGAAACCTTGAGTAAGAAGATGATGAATTTTGCTCATATTTTTGTGGAAATTGATTTAAGTAAACCATTACCAGATGTAATAGAGATGAGTATTGGCTCATATTCCTAGGTACAGCAACTAGACTATGAGACTCTTCCATTCAGATGTCACCTTTACCACGAATACAGCCACCTGGTGAGAAGATGTCCAAAAGCCAAGCCAATGGAACAATAGACTATGACTTAGGTGAGTACAATGCCTAATACTGATAAAGGAAAGAAGCCTGTAGCAGAGGAGAATAAGGATGCAGAGGGCTTTGTCTAGGTAAAAGGCTAGTCCCATAGTAGAGGACATAAAAGAACTTTAAGGGAACAACAAGAGGAGGATACATTTAACAGGTTTGAGATCTTAGATGAGTTGGGGTAGTAAGCAATTAATCTAGATATGAACATTGCAGTTCATCCTAAGGAAGATTCAGGATTGGTGATTGGATCCACCAAACCTTCGTGTGTTATGCAAGAAGATTCTGCTATGCCCATGCTCATGGATGGATAGACGAGAGTGCAAGTGGTGGTGGAGGCAAATGTGAATATGGGTCAGGGTGCAAAAGAATTAAAACCTATGATATGGGCTGTGGCTATAGAAGCAGATAAAAGAGGGAAATCTACCCCTCATCTAGGCATCATTCAGAAGGATAGGAAGAAAGGGGCTTTAGAGAAAAATGCTAAGACAGGACGTAAATAGGACATGGAGAGGATTAAGATGATTGGGGAGAACTTGGTGGAGTTAGGAGTGGTTAAGACCTTAGACACCCATTTCTTGACTCCTCCCAAATGATTGTTATCTCTTAGAATGCAAGGGGCTTAAATAGCAACCCCAGATAAAAAGCTATTCAAGAATTAGTGTGTAGGCATGCTCTAGATGTTCTCTTTTTTCAAGAGACTAAAGTTTCTATTGATTGTATGATTACTATGGTGCCCAAGATATGGAGACAAGGCCTTTGTCAGTGTGTTAGAGCCCAGGGATCTTTGGGGGGTGTGGCATGCCTATGGAACCCATGCATGGAATCAGGGAAATCTATTATTTTCTCTAATGTCTATGCTCCGATAGATTTCTAAGGTAAGCTCAAGGTATGGAACAACATTCATGAGGTTTGTAGTTTGTCTCCCTATTTGCCTTGGATTTATCTGAGAAAGAATGAGGTATTATGAAAATCAAGCCCTCTTCCATTTTTCTTAGAGATAATATCTCAGTTCTTAATCTTGTTGATATCAAACCCAGTAATGGTTGCTTCACATGGAACAATAGAAGGTTGGGGGACAATAGTATTGCCAAGCACCTTGACTATTTTATGGTGTCATGTTTTTGGGTGGGGGGGTCATGGTATTCCAACTCTGAGATTCTTGATTGGTGGGGCTCAGATCATTGGCCCATTAAGCTAACTATTTCCTTAGCCAGGACTCCTCAAAGACCGCCTTTTAAATTCTAGCTCATGTGGTTCAAGGATCCAGACCTGTATGGTTGTATTGCTGATTGGTGGAGAAGAGGTAGACCGAGATATGGAATTGCAATGTATACTTTTGCCAAGCTCTTACAATTTACCAAATATCAGCTCAAGCACTGGAACAGATAGTGTTTTAACAACATTCACCATGAGAAATGTGTGGCACAAAATCAATTGAATGAAGTGACCAGGATGATTAGGGAAGAGGGGGCATATAAATTTCTACTAAGAGAGGAAGCTAAGGCCCTTAAAGTAGTGGAGGAATGGGAGATGAGGGAGGAAATATTTTGGAAGTAGAAAGTGAGGAATGTATGGCTTCAGGAAGGGGATAGGAATATTGCATTCTTCTTCAACTCAGTGAAATCCAGGTAGCATGGAAATACTATTTCCTCATTGGTGACAAATAGGGGGAGACCATTCATTCCACCCAAGGTATTTATAAGGGGGCAGAACTTTACTTTGCTTCTCTATTTCAGGAGGAAGTGCAGGGGGACTTGGTGGCTGAGACTCAGGTTCTTTCATGTATTCCCTCTTTGGTCTCTTCGAATATGAATGAGCATCTTATGAGTGAAATTTCTATGGAGGAGGTTGAGAGGATAGTTTTCTAGATGCAAAAAGGTAAAGCACCTAGGCTAGATGGATTTTTGATTGAATTTTTCTAGGAGTTTTGGGACATTATAAAAGTCAATCTCTTGGCTACTATTTTATGGAGTCTCATTAAATGGGAGGTAGTTTGTAGTCCAAAAAGGCTGGGAGGCCTTGGGCTAAGACAATCATTACTCTCTGGTATAGCTTTGGCTACGAAACTATATTGGAGATGGTGTGTTGAACCTAATCAGCTATGGGATAGAATCTTATCCCATAAGTACTTGGTAGGAGTTCCTCAGAGTGATATTTCAAGGCATAGCTTGACTGGAAAGGGGTCAGCAATTTGGTCTACACTCTAGAAAGGGGCTACGCTTATTAAGCATGGTTTGTTCTAGATATGCAAGGATAGGATGGAGGCATGGTTCTGGCAGGACTCTTGTGATGGTTTTTTGCCCCTAGAAAATCAATATCCTTAGTTGAATAGACTAGCACAAAGATTTGGTGAAGCTGGATGGTCGAGGATGGGTGATTTTAAGGAGTTTTCCCGTCAGGGGCAGGTGATGACAATGAGGTGGAAAACACCAGAGGAATGGCCAATTATGGCATTGGAAGAGGAATGTGCTAAACTACATTCCATTCTAGCTGGATGTAGTTGTAGTGCCCTTTTGGAAAGGGATGTTCTGGCATGGGTCCCCAATTTGAAGGGATCATACACTGTGTCTTCAGGGTACCAAGCATTGATTTCTCAACAGATAGATGACGGGAGGGAATTTTCTTGGTGGAAAAAAGTCTAGAATAGTTTCTCTTGGCCAAAGTGTAACTATTTCTCTTGGATCTTGGCCTAGAATAAATGCCTAACATGGGACAATATTCAGAAGAGAGGATTTTTTGGCCCCTCGAGGTGTACATTATGCAGTAATGAGAAGGAGGATTCTCAACATTTATTCTTTTGATGCCCTTTCTCAACACAATTATGGCACTTTTGGTAGGAAGCGTGGAAGTGCCAATGCATTCACGCATCCTCCTTGGCTGATTTTTGGGTGAGATTGGGTAGACCACCCTCACCAGCTTCATTTTTACATGACATTTGGTATGCAAGTCCCATCTTCCTTGTATGGTAGGTCTAGCTTGAAAGAAATCATAAGATTTTTTGAGGAGAAAATTTGGGAATTCAACAGGATTGGTTTAGAATATTGGGCATAGTCTAAGAAACTGATGGGGTTAAGAGTGAGATTACCCTGCCACTGGCTAATATTGGGCATTCAGGTTTTTCTTCGATCTCAGCTAGTGTTAAGAGAGGTAGACAGGTGACACAGAGAGTATAAAGGATGGGGAAATGGATGCCACCTCGTGCCAATTTTTTAAAACTTAATACAGACAGTTTGTCCCATGGGAATCTAGGCTCGGTAGGGATTCTACTAGTTCCATGGTTCTGATTTTTGCAGTTAACAAAGGCATGTAGACAGTTAATCAGATGGAGGGATGCACGATTTTACATGCTCTAGAGAGAGCTTATGATTTAGGATGGAGAAAAGTAATTTGTGAGGCTGATTCTCAAGTTTTGGTCAATTTGCTTCTTGAGAAGAAGACATCTGACGTGTGCTAGTAGTTGTCATTGATTGTTCAGTAGATTCTTCAGGTTAGTTCTTGTATGGATTCTGTGACTTTTGCCCATATTCCTAAGGAATGGAATAGGGCAGCCGATTGTCTGGCAAGATGGGGATCAGAAGCAGTTAAAGGCCAGATGTTAGATGGGTGGGAGCAGATGCCCTACACACTTCATCAAAATTTGGAAAGGATTATCATGGAGGATGAGAGTGGTATTGGAGTGTAATTGTATTGTTCTTGTTGTTTTTTCTAATTTTGTTAATTCTTGGGGTGTTGGCCTCAGGCTGTTCTGTACTTTAATTTTCTTGGTTTTAATAAAGTTTTTACCCCTCTTTTAATCCAAAAAAAATAATGTTTCAAAAATATTACCCTTAGACCAAAGTTACTAAGGCACACCTTATACCACATGTATTTTCTAGAAATGACTGCATATGAGGCTTCTTTATTTCACTCAAATGAAGTTTTTACCATGCCTTTCACTCAGATTCACTATGTTCCCAATTACCAAGATCTGATACCATTATTGGTTCAAGGAATGGGAGGAAATAATAGAGAAATTACATTGTAAAGTAAATATTTGACATAATATTTAATTTTATTGTATTATTTATTGAATCAATATTTACAAATCACGTGAAAAGCTTTATAGGCTTTTCAAGGGTGGTTATAGGTTAAAACCAACTTTCCCATGAACCAAAAATTTATTGAAAAGAAAGCATAAAATTAAATTAAATCTAAACTATACAAACTATATATTAATTTAATAAAATAAACTAACTTTGGATCATTAAATCACCCAACATCTAGGCTATGGGTACCCTAAGAATGAGGTGAATATCTAGATAGGACTAGCTCTCTTGATGTACTAATATTAGATCACTACTACATCTATGATTGTGAGGGAAAGGGAGAGCAAAATGAAATTAAACTATATTAAAGGATGTGATACACCAAATTTATTGGTGACTACCAACCAACTGCATGTCACACATGAGACCAAGAGACTAACTAAACATACAATTCTCCAATCTGAATCTTCTCACATTAATGTTTTATTATGATATTGTGATGAATGTTTAGGGTATGAGGACTAGACAAGAGGCCTATAATGAAACTATTTGAATATACTAACTCACTCAACCTTGACACATCATAAAACACTTCACATGACCTACAAGAAGAAGGTTTCAAGTTGCAAAAAGGTGGGATAGTGAGACAATAATGTTAAGGAAACAATAGTCATCACATGAACAAGATCAATCATTCAAGTGAACACACTATTAATAGTCATGGAAGAGGTAAAAATAAGTAGTATTTATTAATCTATGGTATGCAAATGAGTAGGGATTTTCCATATTTAGGTGGAGCATGTTTCAAATGCCAAAATGGCTAGTTTTATTAGAACATGAGAGAGAAGTGAGAAAATAAAAGTTCAAAGGTCACAAGGACACTTGTAAAGATGATAAAATGAGTTAAATTTAAATTATAAGTGAATGTGAAATTGATAATTCAAAGTTAGGAATCATAAGTGTCACCCCAAGTCGTGAAATTCTTGATATGTGGCATAGAAGTTTTCATTATGCACAAAAGAATTGCCTTCATAATTCACTCCTATCTGAAGGTCCAAAAAATATGGATAGGTATAATTATTTTAATGAGAGGGAATGGTTTTATACATGGTTTTGCATGCATTTTCTACATTTCTGATCATCTCCAAACTTTTAGTAGTGAGCTATCGCTACCTATAGTTAAAGAAAACTCCAATTTCACACACCTTGTACACTTGCCTTCCTAAATTATATATTTTCCAATGAAAATACATAAAATTTAGTGGATGACATTTTTAAACATCCTCCATGGTCTTAGAAGCATCAGGCACATCTTGAAAAAGCTCCCACTTGAAGTTTTTGCCCTTCTCACTATATTGTTCACTATGCCAATTCAAACTGGCTGAGATGAGAGATTTTTTTATAACACTTAGGAGTTCTTTAAAATAATTAAATATACATTGGGATTTATATAAAGTATCAATATTTATTCCAAAGTTTATTTCATCTCTTGAAACTTCTTATAACTTGCACAATGCACAAAATAGTCAAAAATACCCTATTTTGTACTCCATCCATACAATTTCATAGAGTCCAAAAGTATGGGGAATATATTTATAGAGTATTATATAAGATTAAATAAATTTCATGCTCACTCTAGCACATCTATATATCCCTCCAACCTCATTTTCCCAATCAGGTCATTTCTAAGGGTTTGCAAGGGTTTTAGGCCATTTTTGACCTTAAGTTTTGTTCATAAAGACCTAAAATTATAATTTCAAACTAATTCAAATAGATAAAATAATAGGACCCTTGTTAACTTATATAAACTCCCTTTATCTCCATGCACATCCTTAGATAAGATATGCACATTCAAAACTAGCCTATCGAGCTTGCTTCTCCATTTGCACAGGCCTAATGTAGCTCTAAGCCAAAGTGGATTTCTTTGGGGTTTTTGATTCACTCCAAAAGATTTAACACCACTTTTATCATAAAAAAATCATTCGCTATCCCATTTTAATCTACTCGTAAATCTATAATTGAAGTTGTTCCCCCATTTGGATTCTAGGCCTAACCATGCATAATAAGTCTATTTACAACTTTAGGGTTTTAGACCTAAAAGATAATGCTTACCTATATTTTTTCAAACTCTGTAAAATCTGTATTAAACTTTTGGTTCATCCTTTTATCCCCAATCCCCATGTCTATAGGGTTTATGCTCAAGGGGAGTGCCCTCTATCTATGACAAAATAGAAGGCACTTCCCCTATTTGAATAGAAAAACCAAGTATTTTTAGAGGGCTTATCTAAGTTATTAATATTATATTTACAATTTATTATCTCTTGGTCAGGTCACATGACCTCCAAACTTCTCAAAAAATGAAGACAGACTATGGAGTAATTGACTGTTTGTAGGGTTTGGGAGATAGGTTGCATGATGCTTGTTTAGAACCTATTTATATGTTCTATTTACATCATGAAAGCTACATGAGACTACTCTGATAATTAAGGATATGTTCTCATCTTTAATCATCAATCCATTCCTCCATATATTCTTCATACTCCTACCTAGTCTAGACTGTATGTACAAACTCTTGACTATGTTGATTTCAATGTACTACATCTATAGGTTACTTTGCATATTTTAGTTTGAATTAAATTATTAGAGGCAAATTTATAATCTAATATTATAATTTTACATTGGTTTTAACCTATTTTCTCATCCTTATGCACTTCCCACACTCATAATCCCCAAATTTGATCATTGTATTTCATAGTTACAGCGGACTGTGTTTTTTCCTTTGGACAAGGGGCTCCTATAGCTATTTATATGATTAAAAATAAACATAATAACCTCTAATTTTTTGTATTAATTTTAAACAAATTTCACATCATGTTCTAGGTTACTATGCTCTAGGTCCACAAGAAAGGAACCCTTCTCAAACTTGCACCTTAGGTTGGTTGTAGGTGAACAATTTCTTGTGAAGGGACACCTGTAGGTGGTTTAGGAGACTATACATGATATGTCATATTATTTATGTAGAATTTATGTCATGATAAATCCTTTAAACTATTTTAAATATTATTTCATTTTCTAACCCTAATGATTCCATGTACAAGTTTCCATCTTAGACTATTTGCTTATATAGTCAGCTGTAGGTGTACATTTTACATAATGGAATACTTATAGGTGCATGTTGGATCTTAAAACATAACCAATAAAATCCTATTTATGATATTTTAAATCATAAATGTTAATTTTACCATTTGGGAACATTTCACATATGTTGGCATGGTCTAGTTTTGAAATATTAGGTGAAGAGGGCTCTTTTAGGATCACACCTGTAGATGATCACTACTTGAGTTTAGTGCATAAATGGGCAAATTTAAGACCTCCAACTTCTATCTTCCACTAAATTTAGGACCTCCATATTTTTCATGGCTTCCTTCCTATGTATAGGCTTAATGATAAGGTCATTTATATGCATCAAGAGTCACATCAACCTTATTGTATGAATTACACAAAATTACCAGGTGTTTTATTTTCTTATTTTAGGGATAAGGTCCCTAAACTTTATAGTCATTGCCTTTGAAAGGTTCTCCATTTTTTGCCTACTAACCTAGCATTTTAAAAATGTCTACCATGGTATTTTCAATGTAATAAGACCTTAAGGAGGTTTACACCACTTGTTTCAACTCTTCCATAAGTGTATTTTCATTCTCTACTAATGCCACCTATAGGTGGATGTTTTCTTGTATAGGTAGTAATATAGAATTGGGTATTGATCATGGGATAATCCTTCAATAAATTTTAAAACTATATATAAACCTCCAAATTGACTCTTAAAACCTCAAAGAGCTTTAAAACATCACTAAGGCTTTCATTCCAACATGATGTCATCATGAGATACCTGTGTGTACACCTTGAATGGTATGCAGGTAGTATATGTGAAATAGTCCATGTGTTTTAAAGGATTTGATTTCATATTCAATTGAGATATTTATCATGATGTTTTAATGAAACATTAGGAGGTTTAAAATATTCAATCAAGCTTTCAAAACCCATTTTCAACACGATATCCTTCTATAAAAATACATGTAAATGTACCTTCATGGTTGCCTAACTATGTTAGTTGCATATGATTATAAACTCATAGAATGCTTTTATATAGGTAATATTTAAGGATAAATTAATAAATATAACATTTATAACATGGAAATGAAGCTATCACAACCCTCTAGAACCATGATCAAAGCATGAAGATCTTGAAAATGGTGAAAAACTACCTACAACATATATTGGTGCATTCACTTGTAACCTAAGCTAATTTTCCAAAAAAAACATCATCAAACATGAAACCAATCATGTATATAATTTTAAGAGATAATAAACATCATCTTAAGTCAACATCAGCAATTAGATTATATGAACTTGTCCAAAATAGAGCAAAACCTATAGGGTGCAGGAAATAGTGAGCAGAAAAACATACTTAACTTGTTAAAGATGGTTCATAAATCAAGGTTGACCAATATTAGAAATATTGTTATTTAAATTAATATATTTGAGTTTACTTTCACCTTCCAAAATAATTTGGTCTGAAACTTTTCCAGCTGTCTATACCAAGCACAAACTTGCTGATTGGTTTTATGTGTTTAGAAGGGTGAAGAAGGAGAATAATGGTTTTATCTCAAAAATGACACTTCCAAAGTATTTCAAGTGTGTAAATGAGTCTAAGGAATATTATTAGTCATCTAAAAACCTTATTCCATGTGTTACACTCCCTCATGGTCCATATAAGTGCCAAACTCTTCCTTTTTCATTTAATTTCCTGATTTCCAGTTAGATAACCTACATGTTTCAAATGAAATGACATTCTTGATAGGTACTCTGACTTAGTGGATGTTTCAAAGTTAAATATGACACTTTTACACCTTAAAAACCATGCCACTTGCATTTATGACCCCTAAATGTCTATTAAATGACTCAATATGGCATATAGACTAAAAGTATGATGACCAAGGCTAAAATTACATCAAATTACATCAAAATGAGTATAACATACCCTATGACAAAGTATAGACCCATAAAACATCTAAAAAACCAAGTTTTTTACCTATAGGGGTTTAAATTTGACCTTAAAGTCAAATTTGGTCAACAATTTACCTTGACTTGGAGAAGAGTTTATACTTTAGACACATTAAGATTAAGATTTGTGATTTTAGAAGACACCAAAGGGGATGAAAACACCATTTGTGTTGATGTAGGTATTGAAAATAGTAATTGGGTTGAATTATTAATTTTTCCCATGGAGGATGCAGCATGATTTATTCCATCTAGGGGTTCACCATTATTGTATGTGGATGCACTAGCCCTAGTATGGTTATTGAATTATTCTTTGGTAACATGTAAAATTGAATGAATCAAATATTTATTCATATTTACATGATCAACTAAGGCTTATTTATCTTCCATATCAAAACTATCTTTCTTAACATTTTTTATATTTTTTAAATGCAAATGAAGGTGTGAATGGAAATTTAAAAGATCAATTCTAAAAATTAATGAAACTAAAAAGCCTCTAATTCTAAAAAACATAGAGTAAGCTAGGAGTTGCATTAAAAGACATAGTGGTCAATTTCACCTAATGTTTATCACTTTTAGGAAATTTATGATGTTAAGGGTTAAGGGGGTATGATAACCTATACACAAGGATGAATAAAAATAATCTAAAGTAGGCCAATTAATTAAAATTTTAGATAAATAAATATTTTTAGTTAAGTTTTGAGTTATGCTAATTATAAAAAGTACACTAAAAATAATAGTGTGATTTCATAAAAATGAAGAAAAAATAATACTTCACTTATCTAAAAATGTGTAGGTGGATTTGGGAAGTACAAATGTTAGAAATATTTAATAGTGTAGGTTTTTTCCCGCTATGTGGTTTTACATGCATGGTCTAATTATCTTACTTAGGTTAATATTAGGTCATTTTGGAAATTGTACTTTAATCCAATTTATAATTATGAGTTGAGTTAATTACCCTTTTGGGTGACCTAATTCCTCATTATATAATCTACTTTCATATGTAATGTTTAGCTGATGAATGTTAATACAACCTTTTGCTATGAAGGAAAGCTTATTCCATTTTGATTTATTCTTTTTATTTCACTACTCCATATAGGTTACACTTCATGTGTTCGATCATATATAGATAGATCATAAAATTTGTCCCACATTAACATGGTATTATATTTTAGTTTGTAGACAAATGCCATCAATTCTATTGTGATATTTAGCATTTTGGTTTGTTTGAGGGTTTTGATTGATTTCTATTTTTTAGGGTTTGGTGGGGTTTCTATAAAATCCATGTAAATATACATATTTGGAGTCTCAAAGTGAAAAATAGACAATGTCACTAGATTTAGATGGTGGAAAAACCCTAATAATTGTTATAAACATGATCTAATTTCTTGAAAGTCATGTTTTGACCATTTTGGAGAGTTTTGTGGCCATTTTTAAAATTCTACAAAAATCCATATATTTGGTGACTTTAATTAAGGAAAAATATTTATGGTGTTTTTTAAGGAAAAGAAGTGGGTATTTATTGGTTTTTAGTTTTATAGCATGAAATCTAAAAATTTAATGGTTTTTTAGTTAAATTGAATTTCCAACCCTTATAGGTAATTTTAGCATTTAGTAGAATTTTCTTTGTAGAAAAATAAGTATGGGTAGAATTTTAGGTGGTTGCATGTAAATAGATCAAAACCTCACCCCTCTATTGACAACTTGGTCAAAATTTGACCCTCCAATTAATAGTCCTAATGGATTTCAATGACCCTACCTATAACACCAACAAATCCTTATAGTCATGCAAATAACATAGGAAAAACCCATCACCACTACCTACACAAATGCCAAACTATAACATTCTTGATCACACCTTTGACAGACTATGACACCCCTATTTTCACTAGTTAAGAAACCCAATGGCCCTGTATACAACCCTATTAGACTCTAATAACCTTGGTTATGTGCATATCAAAACTTTATGTCATTAGTTGCATGTGAACAAAAAAATTATTGACTTACAAGTAACCTAATTGAATTTTAACCTCTATTTGAGCACCCTTCAATATTCACCATCTAATTTTCACCTACTGACATCCACGAAGACATCACTACTACCCAATTTGTACCTAATTATATCCATGAGGATGTCAAATTTGATTGAGTAGAAAGTGGCACTATTCATTTGAAAAGTGGAGCCATTTTTGGGGTGACATCACTCCCACATTAATCAATTCAATCAAGGGGAGTTCCCTCATAATACCCCTTATCCCCTATTCAAATGGGAATTTAAACCCTTAGTAATAACCAACCCAAGGGGGCTTAAATTTTACTCATAAAAGTTTACAAAATCTTTTCACACCCAATTTGTTTCAAAGTGGAGAACATTTTTTTGTGAGCAAGAAACATTCAAAATTTCATAATTTTTAGCCAATAGTTCCTTTTCAAGCACCATTTTTTGAATGTGTTAATTATTTTGAACTCTATGCATTGGTCATATTCTCAGTCCTTATCAAATTAAACCTATCCATAGTTAAGGGAATTGTAATAAATTCTTTAAACACACATAATTCAACACACACATCCTTTCTACACTATGGATTAGAGTCATGTTTTGCTTCTTACACCATTCAACTATCACAAGTGAAAAGTCAAAGTGAAAATTATCTTTAGGATCAACACTCACATCAAATCATTAAGGATATAAAAAAAGAACCAACACTTGATAGAGAGAATGTGAAGTGGTTTAATAGAAGTGATGCAGCTTATGGTCTACTATGCCTATATATTCTCCCAACCTAACATTTCCTATTTAATATGCAACTAATCCTAATGAATTCTAGACCACATTAGAAAAACTCTTTATAAAATATGACAAGAGAGGTCATGAGTTAGATATTGAAATCATTAGTTTGAGCCCAAATTATTTTGATACAATACAAGACTTATTCATAATTTTTATACAATAAAAGACTTATTCATAATTTTTATACAATACAAGACTTATTCACAAAGTTTAAATCACTCAAGACGTAGTGAAAACTATGTGGCATTGACATAAATGATGATCAATTGATTACTTCCATACTTTCCAAGTTGGGATCTAAATATTCGATCTTCATTTCTACCTTCCATGCCACCAATAATTTCCTTGGAGCTACATAGACTATGTCATTCTTGGATAACTTTTCTACTAAATTAACACAAGAACAAGACTAGGTCATTCAAATGGGTACACTAAAGATATCTATATCACATGCCTTAATTATGAGTCATGATAAATAAAAGCATTTTAGTAGCAAGGAGAAGAAATAGAAAAAGGGCATAGAGAAAATAAAGGATCATAAATTTAATATTAATTCTAAAGAATAAAAATACTCCTATTCATATGGGAAACCTAACAAAGGGTGACTCACATGTGCTTACTATAATAAATATGGACATGATGAATCCAAATGCATGAACAAGCATATTGATGAACTAACTAATATTCTCAAGAAGCACAATGGCAATGTCCTAATTCTTCCAAATAGATTTCATCAACACAGGGGTCTTCTAAGGCCAAAGATAGTAGAAATGGAAAATACAAGGGAAAAATAATTCCTGTATTTACATCTAATACTTCTACATGGGTAATTTATCTAGTGCATCACACCAGATGGTTTCATCACATGACATTTTATCATCTTTAGAATGTTATTCTATGTCCTTCCATCTTATTAGGTGATGATACTTATGTATAAGTTAGTGGGAGAGGATCTATTGAAGTGAATGATGGGGTGTTTCATGATTTTATATGTTCTCCCTTATTATCCACTAATATCTTATCTATTTTTTTAGATCACTTACATCATTTTAAGTAAAATAAATAAGTACAAACTTAATTTTGTGATTATTGAGGACCCAAATAGTGACTCCATCATTGCATTTGGGAAATTACATAACTAGTCATGATTGTATACTTTCTCACAGTTTGATTTTGATCAACCCTCTACTGGACTTATCACTCATTCAGATGGAGTGAGTAAATTATGACATGAGTGATTCATCTATATTAACTATTTTAAATTTGAGAAAATTGGTCATCATGACATGGTTTCATGGTTGTCACAAGTCAAGTTTTGTGATGGAATTTACCAAGGTTACATACTTAGTAATCATCATAAAAATAAGTATGATAAGGGAAAATCATGGAGAGATGAACAAATATTAGAGATTATTCATAGTGACATTATTGGTCTATTTCCAAAACATTAATTCAACAAGAATAAATACATGCTTACCTTCATCGATGAATTTTTGAGGTATAATTGGGTGTATTTTTATAAGTAGAAATTTGAGGTCTTTGATTAATTCTAGGACTTCAAGGCACTTTTATATAAATATTTAGGTAAAACCATAACTATTTTACTTATTGATAATAATGGTGAGTATGTTAGTAACCATTTTTAGTAACTTTTCATATTATATGGGATTGAACTACAACATACATTTCCATATAGTTCTTAGTTTAATGGTTTTTTAGAGTGCAAGAATAGGCCCTTGAAATAAATGGCCAACTATATGTTACACTCCAACTATCTTTCACCTCAATATTAGGTCAAGGCCATCAACTATGTTAATTATATCTAGAACTAAGTTCCTCATAGAGTATTTAATGGATTCAATAGTTTTTTATTGGTCAAAAACCCATAGTGAAGCACTTTTGAGTGTTTGGATCTCCTACTATAGCCTACATTCCTAAGAAGAATATAAGGCAATGCAACCTTAAAGTCAGCCTTGCATCTTCATTAGTTATACTAAGGGTGTTAATGGATATATTCTTCTTCATCCAACCACTCATGAGTTTTTAATTAAAATGAGTGTTGATTTCAAGAGGGTGATCTAGACACTAAACATGGAACTCCTCCATCTTCCTTTGATACACTAAGATTTGATGACATTTTTGATGATTCAGATCCACTTGATTAACTTCATGATGATACAAATTATTATTCTAGTTCTGATGATTAGAGTAGTGATGAGGGATCACCTCCACCTTATCACATAATATCTTTAAAGAATGAGGAATCTCTTCCTGAATATATGATCATTGTTCATATTTAGGCTAGATAGACAATGCAAAGTGCTATCCATTTTTTAGAGATCCATCAGACACTAGGCAAACTTATTCATAACTCTAGAATGCCACACATGATTTCATTTCATTTGATCCTTAACCATAGTCATTTCATAAGGCATATTTCATTATTGATTTGGATACTACCATGGAAGATAAATATGGTTTCTTGCTAAGGAAAAACTCTTGAGATTTAGTCCCTCTTCCTAATGGAATAAAACTTATTTGATGTAGGTGGATCTATTAAACATAATTTATAGAATATGTGTCTATATAAAATTTAAAACCATGTTAGGTGGAAAAGGGTTTTTATTATGTACTTGGCATTAAATATACCAAGATTTTTGTCCTAGTTTCCAAAATGAACTCAACTAAGTCACTCTTGCCATTGCCACAACACATTATTGGGATGTTCATTAGATGGATGTGAAGAGGAACTTTCTTCACAATTAATTCAAATATGAAATATATATGGAGAAACCACAAGGATTTTTTTAATACTCCTCATTATTTTTCAAACTTTGAAAATCTATCTATCGATTTAAACAATCTCCTAGAGATGGGTACACATAGATTCCTTTCTTCTTTTAGTTGGGTTCCCAAAATGTTATTATAATCTAAATGTCTACATATTATGACAAGATGATTCAATTTTGATTCTAATTCTATACGTGGATGACCTATTAAACACATCAAATTATTCATACACCACCATAACAATGAAAACTAATTTTTCAAACAGGTTTTTAATGATATACTTGGGCTTATTTTACAACTTCCTCAGAATTGAAAAATCTTAGTCTAATTTTAGGATAATTATTATATAATCCAAATATGATCTTGATTAAATTAAATAATTTAACATGGTTTACTGTAATCCAACTCCTATGAACTATGAATTTGACATAGAGGGGAGGTTAGTCTTGTGTTAGTCTCATAAAACAAATGAAATAAACACACTAAAATCCTAACACCTCTAACATAGACACTAGGGAGAGTTTAGGTAACAAAAAATAAATAAAAGTACACTAAAAACATTAAAAAACAAGTTTTTACCTTCTTTTATAGCTCAAAATGGCTTTGTTAAATGACTTGCTTAGCTTGTGCATCAAGAAGTCTTCATCAATGTAGGTTTTTTGGCTTCTTATCTCCTTGGCACCTTGGCTTTTATGCTGCTTGGATTAAGATTTGGGTATGATAACACTACTTTTTAGGCATTTAGGCATTATAAAACTACATCAAAAAGATTTTTTAGTATATTTTACCATAATAACTTTGAGCAAAAATGTCTTATAATTTCATAGGTAAGCCCTTATATTTATAGCTTTAGGAATTAACTCTCACCCAAGGTGATTTAAGGATGATTTTAGGCTTAGAATGGGTTCAAACTAAACCTAGGTGAGTTAAAAAAATTCATGTAGTTATGATTCTCAATTACTAGGCATGACTCTCAAATTAGGTATTTTAGGATATTTTCAAAGAGCTTGACAACTCATGAAGACAATGATGAAAGGCTTGATATTTTGAGTTTTAAAATTTACAATTTTAGATATTCATTAATTTTAAATGGATAATTTTAACTAGGCATTTAATATTTTTTAGGTTGTTAATTAATTTTGATAATCCTTTTATTTCTTTCAAGATTTGATGTTTGTTTAAGTGCCCCATTTAATAGGTCTATGGGCTAAATTAGCAGTTGTGATGCCACAAAGTGATTAGGGATGAATCTATGAGAGGTTATTATTACATATGATATAATACCCCAATTAGAGATATACCAAAATGATTTTTAGATTTGATGAATTATGTGAAATTAAATTTGGGATGTTTAGTGATTCCTAGGCTTAATTTTTAATGGTTGGTAGGAATCAGTTTAAAGTCTAGTCAAAATCTAGTTGTGTCCAGATTTAAGTGTCTATAGTTTTACCCTGTTTAGGAAGGTGTTGTAAAATATAAGCACAATAACATATTCTCAAATAATAAAAATTTCATATATTCTTACAACTTCAATGATAAAGGATGAGCTCTGGATGCCCCCTTGAGGGAATAATTGATAAATGTGGTCATTGATCGATCCCTCAAAAGAAGGAAATGATAGGACCAAAAGGTAAAATGGGGTGGATAAAATTTATTTACCCATAGGTGGTTATAATTAGTGACATGGTGAGTTACCCTAACTAGTTAGATAAACATGATGATTTTCCCAAAGGCATCTATAATCGTCATCACATGTGGGACAAAAAAGATAATTATTTGCCCATAAATAGTTATAACCATTGAAAAAATGATAAGGATGACAAGAGAATGATTTATCCAAAGGTGGTTATAATCATCAAGAAAAGTATAAAAACATGCCCTAGTTGGGTAGATAAAAATAGTGGTTTGCCCAAAGTAGTTATAAGCATTATCACAATGAAATCATGCCCTTAATGGTTAGAAAAATGAGAAGGATTTTCCCATAGGTAGTTATAATCCATAACATCTAGATATATCAAAAAACAAGGATTTGCCCAAAGGTAATTATAATCATTAGTTTGGTGGGTGGGATGATACAAAATTATTTACCCAAAGGTGATTATAATCATTTGTATCTCAAGGGGGATGAGACAAAATGATTTTCCTAGAGGCATTTATAATCATTATCCAAATGAGTGGAGTAATATGGAAAATTATAACAGGGGGATGATGTTTTGAATCCTTACTCACAGAGTAATAGTTAGATGGTATGAAAGATAAAGAGTAATTTGGGAAACTTACTAGTATGGAGATGCACATCCTAAATAAGAAGGATTAAAATTCTTTCATATTTTAATTACTCTGTATATGGGGAATGATTGGGTTAGATCAAGAATTTGTTAGGTTCCAAGGAGAAGTATCATATCTTCATTTCTTGTAAGATGTCATGAGCTAAGTTTTGATGTAGCATGTGATGGTAGTCATCATGATATAAAAAACAATGAGAACATAGCAAAAATATGCAAAAGGACTAGTACATAATCCAATAAATAATAAAAAATAAGGCATCAATGATAAAAACCATGATGAAAATGTTGATGTATGAATATGGATGGACTTAAGTATAATTCACAAGGAATCACCCAATGAATACAAAAATACTAATTCAAATTAGAACATGAAAGCAAATAAATAGGAAAACAAGCAGACAAAAAGAAAGACAAAACATGAAGAAACAAAAATGCATAAAACAAAACAAAATAATGAGAACAAAAGGAATTGAACACATCAACGGCTAATCACAATTTTAGTGAAAATAAATAACAAACAAGATGATGAACAATACCCTTGGGTTATATGAGACAATGAAACAAAAAAATAGGATGGGGGGAATAGAAGAAAAGGAAGGGGTAGCTAAGTTGATGCTAGATGCACTAGGCAAGTGGATGCTACCCACAAAGTGTCATGGATGTAAGATCCAACATAAAATTTAGGCCAAATTTACATCCAACATAAAATTTAGGCCAAATTTAGTTTTCTTAGGCTATGAGGTGGAAGAAAATGGTGAGAATAAAACATGATTGATGTTATAGAGGAATAATAGGAATGGTGATGCAGGAACATCTAGTAAGCAAAACATAATTTGTACTTGTTGAAGTGATATGTGTTATTTAGGAGTCATAGATGGATTATTTTGGGGTATAAGGGTGTGTTTCAGATCCTTTAGGATCCATTTATTGTCTGAGGATTAATTATGAGTCATTAGGGGTGTGTTTTGAGAGTAAGTGGAGTTTCCCTCCAAATTGTAATTTGAATTTCATATTGTGAGAACCAAGCTTAAAGGGGTCATATGAGTTAAATGATGAGAGAGGAGGTTAGGTGAGTGAGGATATGGTCATGAAATGTCATAATATATGACACTATATTTTTCTTAGTAATTAAGGTGGTGAAGTCAAGAGTTATGTTAACTCATATAAATATGACCCACACATTGAGTTGTAATGTAAGAGAGTTGTTTTGTAACTACCCAAACCAATGTAGGTGTTGGATGAGTAGGAAGTTGTAAGGTGGTTGTAGGATGAGATAATATTATGAGTAATGTAGAGAGAGCTCTGATAAGGAGATAAAGGGAGCAATGAAAATGATATTGTATACCTCTCAAGAAGGTGGTTGAGTCTTTTCATGGACTGTGTATGTAATAAAGAATGATTCAAATGAATAAAGAGAAGATTATTGTTACATTCATTCTCCATTAAAAGTCATATTGATTGTACTAGTTCATTTATTTATTCAAAATATCCCTTTAGGATATTGATATGTCATGGTTTATGTGTTCTTAGAGGCCTGAGTGCTAAAATGCAAGATACAGTCCAAAGCGAGAGTGAGGTTATAGATAGAAAGAAGAAACTTGATTTGTTTGGAAGTTGTTGATATGTGACAACAATGTGTATTGTAATTGAAGATGTATATATTGTGTAAGTATTAAGGATAATAATTTGTGGTGATATTAACAAGAGAACTCAAGAAAGTTGATTTATGTTCTCAAACCCCTATACATGCCTATGAATTGCCTAGGAATGAAGGTAAGTTGATATATTATATAGAAGAGTAATATTTTGGTCATGATATATTAGGTGGTTGGAATACAATTCTTGAGGTAAAACATAATATATAGTCTACTTATCTTTAAACTATATTACACAGTGAGAAACCTAACCTTGCATAGTCAAATGCCAAGGAAATAGTGTATGTTATAAACACTAGAATTTTGAATCTTATGTATGATTAATCAGGTGTCATAGGCCTTATTTTTATTTAATCTCATAAATAATACCTATCCTAAGTTTAAGTATATTTACCCTTGGTAACCTGGTAACTTGGTAATTTACTTTTATCAATTACCTTTCTGCCCCACCCAACCTCTTAAATATGTTAATAACCTAGGGAATCTACCTCTTAACCACTTTACCCATGTATAACTTTTTTACCAATAACCTCATGTTCACCAATGCCTAATTATACCCATGGTTGACTCAAACCTACTATTTTAGGTCAATTAGCATCATTTCATCTGTGATCGGCACCAATTCTCTAGATCAATGTCAATCCATAAATACCTAGCCAACCTTTGGATTTTGGACACATAAATTTTGAATATCAAATTATGGATACATTTCTTAGATAATTAAGGAATCCATGAAGGTCATTCTATTAAAATTTATTTTCATTCAATATGCATCCATTTTTGAAATCCCAAAGGATTACTTGCATTCATGAGGAAGCTTTACTTTGTTTACAACCAAGTATAAGGTAAGTAATCACATTTATTTCTTTCATTTCTTATCAATATTTTTTATTTTATCTAATTATTTAAGTCTTTATAATACCATCTATATCCCTCATTATTTATATTTCAGCCTCTTTCATCTAATCTATTTTTTATTAGAGAGAATCTATGCCGATTCATTTTGAATCAGCACCGATCCTCAAGATTAGCACCAATCCTAACAAGATCAACATCTATCCACTGTGTTTAATTTTCAAAACTTGAGACCTTAATATTATATCATTGTCTAAAATCCTTACTAATTTTATATCATTTTAATAATTCTTTTGTACGTAGATGACTCTACCAGGCATAGTGCATGACATAATCAATATCATTGATCTCCCTATAGTATCCCAACCCCTATTTGATGATCAAAGTGACATAGATTTTGAGCTAGCTCACTACACTATTATTTATTCTCCCTCTTTTGAAGCCACTACCAACCAACTATATGTTATATAGGATGATGTGAATGTTGTTATGGCTTATTGGGGTGACTATTTTTCTTACATTGGTAGCTTAAAGGAGGATTGAATCTTAATCATTATTATTATCATATCTTTATCTATTGTAATTTCATATGTTGTTTATCCACTTGATTATGTAAAAAAGTGATCCCACATCCACTTGAGGAAGCTCACAACTTCTTGAGACTAGTTTTTCACTAGGGAGCTCACCCAATTATCTATTAATCTATTTTTGTCTAAGTTGTTTATATGTGTGTAGGTTATTCTTCCTAACCAAAAATAAACTCCCTTAGTCACTCAATTAAAGTATTGCATAACATATCCTAATCTCTAGGTATTCATCATAACCCCTGATTTTTATTTGATTTTTTATTATGTAATTTAATTTAAATGAAAATGAAAAACTACTATAACATTCTGGGACTCCCAGTGTGACCCCTAAGGTCTCATTTTTCTAACTAAAATTCATTATGAATTTATCTATCTCTCTCCTTTTATATTGTTTTTTGTTTTCATTCAAAATAAAATCCAAAATTATTTTTTATTTCTTTCTAAAGGTTAAAAATAACTATCATTAATTTGACCTATCAAGGTTAAATTACTACCCCTATCATATGAAACTTTCCTAAAACTAGTCATTAACCTTTTCTCTTGTTTTTTGTTTTCATTAAAAATAAAATCCAAAATTATTTTTTATTTCTTTCTAAAGTTTAAAAATAACTATCATTAATTTGACCTATCAAGGTTAAATTACTACCCCTACCATATGAAACTTTCTTAAAACTAGTCATTAACCTTTTGTAGCAAGTCAAACCATGTAATTGTGGCCTAAAATAAATAATTTTGGTAAAATAAGTCAAAAAATTGTTGTAAATGGGTCATTTTAATTTCAAAAGAGTATTTTCAAGTTCAAATATGCAGACAATCCATGCACAAAGGTCAATTTTGAGAGAAAGTTGAACTTTGTAGGAGCTACAGGTGGTTTCATGACCTAAAATTTCGTGAACATGGTCATCACGACCTTAGGAACCTTATTAAAAAAATTCATATCCATTTTATGAGTGGAGATACTCACTATTTTGTAACAGTCCTTAGTTTATCTGTTAGAGATCACCATTGGAGAAGGCATTATTATGGAGTGCCACAAAGGTTTCTAAGTCTAAGTAAAAGTTTAAAAATTATTTTATTATGTTTTAAATCACAATAATAACTTTAAATATTGTAAAAACTCTAAATTCTAAGCAAACTATGCTTATACAGACTTTTGCAAGCAAATAGGCATATAGGCCAAAAAAGGTTTTTTTGAATTTTTAAGAAAAGTATGTTTTAAGAGTGTTTTAATAGAATTTTAAAGACCCCATGATTATTCTTTTAGGCATTGGGAAGTAGGTGAAGAGTTATTTTCATTTTGGTGAATTTTTCATTTTTTGTAGTTCTAGGCACCCTTACAAGCCTCATGGTCATATGATCATATCTTTAATTACATGTAGAGTTTGGCCAAAAATTATGTTAAACATAGGATATACTGAGAGGGGGGTGGTGAATCAGTATATCATGTATCTTATAAAACATTTCCTTAACCAAATTCCACTTAATCAAACATTCAAGATATGCAATAAAACTCAAACAATAAATACCACACAAGATAGAGAGAGACCAGATATAACGTGGAAACCCAATGTGGTAAAAACCTTGGAGAAAAATCTCAAGTATATGAATAAGCACCAACCCAAACAATATTTACAAGCACCAACTTGTAGGATCACCAACCCCTTTGCTGAGCACCAACCTAGCAACTATTCGTGAGCACAAACCCAACAACTATTCATGAGCACCAACCCATAGGAGCACCAACCCCTTTGTCAAGCACCAACCTAGCAATAATTTGTGAGCACCAAACCATAGGAGCACCAAACCCTTTTTCGAGTACCAACCCAATAACAATTCATGAACACCAACCCACAGGAGCACCAACCCCTTTTCTGAGCACCAACCCAACAACTATTTGTGATCACCAACCCATAGGAACACCAACCCCTTTGTGTATACCACAAAACTATCTATCAATGTTGTTATCTCAACAAATGATAGTTCATTACAACATCTCTTTCCTCTCTCTCACCTTTGCTCTTCTAAGCTAGATATAACAAATACAAATCATATTCATCTCTCACAATTGCTCTTCTAAGCTAGATATTACAATATCAAATCAACCTCTCTCACTCCTATTAGAAATGTCTTCTCAAGCCTTTATTTATAGCTTTCAAAAATTACCTTTGGCCTTCCCCCTTTGTGACCCTTCATTCCTCATGGAAAATAGCACCAAACTTGTATGACCCTTCATGTTCTTGCCTTTGAAAAGTCACGTGGTGACCCTTCATGATAGAAAACGTCCTTCCCTCTTTTGTCCTTATCTTGGTGACTCTTCATATTCCTCAAAGTGTCCCTTCATGAGAAATTACACCCTTCCTATTTTGTCTTCACTTGGTGACTCTTAGAATTCCCCAACATGACTCTTCATGGGAAAGTGCATCCCATCCTTCTTTTGTCTTTACCCCATGGCTCTTTGACTTCTCCATGGGCCTTTCTTTTGTCTCATATGAAACCAAAAATATATTCATTAATATTAAATAAATATTAACTCACATTAGCCAAGATATATCTATTACAAACAACATTAAATATAATGGGGCCTTTATCATCAATAATGTTAGACCTTTGACATCAATGACAATATTTCCAATAATCTCTCGCTTTGTCATTGATGGCAACCTCAATTCTGAAACTGCCATATCTTGTCACTTGCATATCCTGTCATTTGAAAACATAGAGTAACTCCCCCTTCTTGTAGTAACCTGTACCTATTCCCTGTACCTATTTTTGCACGTGTACCTATACCTATTATTCTCCCCCTTTGACATTAATAGAAAATGGCCTACTTGGAGATAACACTTAGCTCCCCCTCAACTAATGCTAGACATTAATGGAAATAAGTAATAGAAATTACTCCCAACTCCTCTAGTAGATCTTTGAATGAGTTCTTTGATCGTGCCTTTGAGAAGATATCTGACAATACATATACAGTGTTCCCTATCCTTTGAGTATCTGTAATTAACTCATTTGAATCTTTTCTTCTAATCTCACAACCTTCAACATGAAACTTTAATGTGTATCCTTGATTACATATTTGACTAGCACTCAATATATTATGCTTAAGACCTTTTACATACAAAACATTCTTAGTCTTAGTTTTACCATAATCCAAACTCAAAGTACCTTTTCTAGCTATCCTAGTAGTGATTTTATCTCTAAATCTCACTATACCACTATTGATCTTCTTTAGAGTAATGAACTTACTTTTATCTCATATCATATGCCTCAAACATACACTATCAATTAACCATGGCTGATCTTTACCTCTTACATGTAGGGTTGTCTGAACCATCATATAATGGTCAGGTTGTTTCTTCTACCATGAACATGTATGAACCTTCTTCTTGATGAATGGAGCTTTGAAACTCTGATCTTTCTTGACTAACCTGAACACACTTCTACAATACCAAGCTATGTGTCTGAAGTTGTTACACTTGTAACAGACTATGGTCTCTTCATCAAAGCTTGATAGAGGAGCAAAAGAGTTGTGGCTTTTGCTTGACTCTACTTGACTTTCCTTCTCCTTATTTCTAAAATTGTTAGCTCTTTTTCTACATTCTAATTTTTTGTGACCATATCCATTGCAATAAAAACAATAGCCATAAAAATAAGACCTGACTATATATCTCTGACCTGATTATCTTTTATAGCTTTGTTCTCTTTAGCTTTCTCTATTTGAAATGTCCTCTATATTTTTCACTTCTCCCCTTTTTTCCTCTTTTGTAAGAGCTTCAACATAGCTCTTTTTCTTTTCAAAACTGATCCCTATCTTATCTAAATTTTCTTTTTGACTTTCCAATATCTTATTCAGCATGTTAGTGTTATCCTCAAATTTTGAATCACTAACTACTTTATCATTGACTGCTTTCTCAATATCTTCTTTTAAAGAGGCAATTTCAATAACATACCTTGAAATTCTTTTCTTGCTATTTCCAACTGTGTTGTGAGATCTTCTTCATTCTTCTTGGCTTCTTCAAATTGTGCTTGTATATATTCAATCATTTCCTTTGACTCCTATTCATTTTTCTTGATCTGGCGCTTTAATCTTTGATTCTTCTTCTCAACAACTTTTAACTCTTCTAGGGCACAAATGAGTTCTCCTTCCATATTCACTTCAGCTTCCTCCTCCTCTTCTTGATCGCCTTCATGTATGGCCATGAATAGAATCTCTTCTTCTTCTGAATCACTAACTCCACTGTCTTTGACTGAGCTAGGATCTTTAGAATATAGGCTCTTCTTCTTGAATCCCTTCTTGGATTTTCCTTTGAAATGCTTCTTGTCTGTAGGCTTTTATTCTTCTTCATCATTACCCTTATTTGGGCATCTAGCTGAAAAATCTCCAATCTTTACACAATTAAAACATTTAAAAGGTAATTTTCTTTGATATTTACCTGTTCCTCTTTTGGCTTGTGAATGAAAAGTGCTCTATTGTCATCTTCATCATCACTGGAACTATCACTTGATTCTTGAATCTTAGCTTTCTCTTTCTTTGATGTCTTGAAAGCTACTTCTCTCTTTGAGGGTTTATCTTTTTTTGTCTACATTTCATATCTCATGAGTATACCATGAAGCTCATCCATCTTTAGCTTGGCTAAATTCTTCATCTCCTCGATTGCTGAAACCTTTGAGTCATATCTCATTGGTAGAGATCTCAAAACCTTTTGCACCACTATTGACTCTTCTAATGTTTCTCCAAGACCTTGAATCTAATTTACTATCTGATCAACTCATAAGAGATAACTTGCTATTTCTTCTTCTTCTTCCATCTTCAAACTTTCAAACTACCTTTTAAAGTTTGAAGCTTAGCTCGTTGAACCTTTCCATCACCTTTGTAAATATTCTCAAGTTTTACCCAAATTTCATGAGCAGATTTACATTGCATAACTTTAACAAATTCAGATTCACAAAAACCACATAAAATAACATTTAAAGCTTTAGCATTACATTCACTTGCCTTCTTTTCTACTCAAGTAATTGCAGATGTTTGTGGCTCTTCATATTCCTCCACCACTACTTTCCAATGTCAAATCCAAAGGCCATCAAATAAACCTTCATTCTCATTCTCCAAAAAGCATAATTTGTCCCATCAAACAAAGGTACCTTGTTTGTATAAAATCCTTCCTGTGACCCAGCCATCATGCTTTCCCGATCTACCTTCAAGCTATAATACTTTTCAAAAAGGAACTTGCTTTGATACTAATTGTGAAGCATAGGATATACTAAGAGGGGGGTGAATTAGTATATCATATATGTTATAAAACATTCCCTTAACCAAATTCCACTTAATCAAACATTCAAGATATGCAATAAAACTCAAATGATAAACACCACACAAGATAGAGAGAGACACCAGATATAACGTGGAAACCCAATGTGGGAAAAACCATAGAGAATAATCTCAAGTATATGAATGAGCACCAACCTAAACAATATTTTCAAGAACCAACTTGCAAGAGCACCAACCCCTTTGCTGAGCACCAACCCAACAATATTCATGAGGACCAACCCATAACAACACCAACCCCTTTGCTAAGCACCAACCCATAGGAGCACCAACCTAGCAACAATTTTTGAGCACCAACCCATAGGAGCACCAACCCAACAAAAATTCGTGAGCACCAACCCAACAATAATTCACGAGCACCAACCCCTTTGCCAAGCACCAACCCAACAACTATTCATGAGCACTAACCCACAAGAGCACCAACCCCTTTGTGTATACCACACAACTATCTCTCAATGTTTCTATCTCAACAAATGATAGTTCATTACAACATCTCTTTTGTCTCTCTCACCTTTGCTCTTCTAAGCTAGATATAACAAATACAAATCATATTCATCTCTCACAATTGCTCTTCTAAGCTAGATATTACAATATCAAATCAACCTCTCTCACTCCTATTACAAATGGCTTCTCAAGCCTTTATTTATAGCTTTCCAAATGACCTTTGGCCTTCCCCCTTTATGACCCTTCATTCCTCATGGAAAATAGCGCCAAACTTGTATGACCTTTCATATTCTTGCATTTGAAAAGTCATGTGGTGACCCTTCATGACCAAAAACGTCCTTCCCTCTTTTGTCCTTATCTTGGTGACTGTTCATATTCCTTAAAGTGTCCCTTCATGATAAATTGTGCCCTTCCTCTTTTGTCTTCACTTGGTGACTCTTGGAATTCCCCAAGATGACTCTTCATGGGAAAATGCATCCCATCCTTCTTTTTTCTTTATACCATGGCTCTTTGAATTCTCCATGGGCCCTTATTTTGTTTCATATGCAACCAAAAATATATTCATTAATATTAAATAAATATTAACTCACATTAGCCAAGATATATCTATTACAAACAACATTAAATGCAATGGGACCTTTATCATCAATAATGCTAGACCTTTGACATCAATGACAATATTTCCAACAAAATATTAGTATGTCTTAAGGAAAAATATTTAATTATAATTCATGGATAATTTAGACTAGTTGATAGTTTGTGTTTTATTAACAATGATTAAGAGCGTAGACAGCCCAGAATGTAGTCAAAACCCCATAGGAAGATTTCTCCATGCAATAACTTTTCATATATTTTACATGGGAACCCAATATTTTAATGTATGTTAGGAGGGTTAATGCTATACACATAAATGGAAATATTTTAGGATTTTGAGTTATTTACTTCATGAATCATCATTTTTAAGCTTCAGCTTCAAAGCCATCCTAAACCCTCAAAAAACTAGTTTTAAAAAAAGTTGATTTTATTTCCATAAAATCATATTAGATAAAATTTAATCCTTTTAAAATTTTATTTATACTCATAGAGGATTATATAAATGTCAATTTTATGCATAAATATGTATAGATGACAGTATAAATTATGTTTTTTTGTGGAAAAAACATGTAAAATAAAGTAAATGATAGTTCAATGAAATATAATAATGAATAATGGAGATCAAAGAATAATAAATTTTATTCATATTAAAAAATTTATTTGGTAATAATTCATCCTAAAAGTATCCCAAGCATCTTGATCAAAATGGCCAGTCTACAGGAAAATGGAGCAAAATAGGCCTAGTCAACCTTGTGACTAAATGGCGAATGTTTTGTCATCAAAATAAAAAATATTGTGATAATAAAAATTGTTCCATGTCTATTTAATTTTTTTCAGTTTTCATGGAATATTTATTTAGGTTAAATTTAGTTCAAATGCACAAATTGGTTTTTAGGCCTATTTGGTCTAATAGGCCTAGTTGGTCAAATGGTAAACTTGAAGAATGGCATTGAAAATCTATAAAATGAGTTAATTTTGAAGTCACCACATGCCATATATATTTTTTAAGTGAATATATCATTCTAAAGTAAATCCAAAATTTCTAATTCATGCAAGTTGAGTTTAAGTGGAAGTTAACTATTCTTTGAGTCCACATCTCTTTGGTTGACTAGTTTGACTAGTTTCATGCATCTCCCATGCTTTTCATGCAAGATAAGGACATTAAAGAAATTAAAAAAACTTTTAATATGGATTTATTTTCCAATTTATGGTGTTATTTTCATGCAAGGAATGTTTTAAAGTTAACATGGGCCCACCACTTCTCAATTCTATCTTAAAAATGAAGAACATGCATTTTTTGAAGACTTAGAAGATTTTAAATCCTTTAATTAATATTGTAAAAGTATTTTAGTCTTAATTTAACTCAAATAATATGAATCCTTTTATTTTACATGCCACATTGGCTTTAGGTTAATAATTTAGACATATTTATTGGTTTTTTTAAAGCCATTATTTCATAATTCTTGTAGTAGAGAAGAAACTGTAATTGACACCATTTTATCAAATAAAAAGAAGATATATTTTGAATATGGTTTTGGAATATATTAGAGTGTAATTTAAATATGTACCAGCATAAAAGTGGCATATAATTACCCTTTTATAGGTCCTTTCTACACCTACTATAAAAATATCATCCTCTACAGGTCATTAGAAGAGCTAGGAATCAGTTTTGCTTTGCAAACTTCTTTAAGGCCTTCTTTTGAAACATCGATGTTTAGGATTAGAATGCAAAGTTTTATTTTTAAATTCATATGTATGTCTTATTTAGTTTTATAAATCTTTCAAATAATAACAAACAATTTAGGTGCATCATTTCATTAAATAGGATTTCCCATTTCATATTCATTTTCCCTTTTCATATTAAAAAATTAAAAAGTATATTAATTTTAGAGATAAATCTTAAGGGAGCCAACCCTCTCTGGAGGTTATTCTCAATATAGAGTCACCCACACTTTGAGAATATCCAATTTTATTATTTAGAGAGAAGGTGTGCCTTGCAATATTCAAATAGGGTTCTCTCCAGATTGATAATAGTTTCTTCAATGCCCGATGGGACATCATTCTAGATGCTAGCCTTTGGAGGAATTCAAAAGATCATCACAACTTTCAATAAGTCAAAATTGGTTTAGAAGATCAGGTATCATTTTAAATATTGTCTAATTTTATCACTTGGTGTATTAATGGTCTCAAATTGCTTATTTTAGTATGGATCCATATAATCCTCATTATGATCAGTATGACTAACCACATTATGATCCTCACCAGGAGTTTGAGGATTTATATCAATCATATGTGCAAGATTACTTTCCTAATCCTCCCTATAAATAACCATTACATCATAATATTTCCCCTTGCCAGTATTATCATGAGCCATCCTACTCTTCTAGCCAACCTAATCATGGCCATTTTATAGCTATCAAATCCATACCATCATTTAAACAAACTTTAGTGAGCCTTGAAAAGCATGCACTAGAGTTGTCTTCATAGAGCTATTATATCTAGGATACCCATACTCACTAGATACATTATGTGAGAGAGTCATTGCATCAAATAAAAGAAGAATGGGCACCTATTGAGAGGGAAAATTAGGTTAATCTCACTAGTGAGATGATGGATGGAGGTGGTTACATTCAAATTATTGAGGACAAACTAAAAGGCCTTAAGGAACAATAGTTTCATTCTCACTCTTCTTATATGCTATCCATTTCTCTTCAAAAAACCATTTTAAGTGCTCCTTTGAGTTTGCCAAATTGTTCATATGTTTCTCAGACTTTTTTTTCTTAGAGATATATCTAAGAGAACTATCAAAGAAAGAAATAGATTGCTATGGGATAGTCTGCTATTAAGACAACTGACCACCTTAAAGAGATGATATTACAAGAGAATGTTGATAAGTATATTAGAGAGTTGGATCAAAAGACAAATAAAGAGGAGAAGAACCAAAATCAAAAGGTCAAAAAGGAGCCTCTATCTATCCCATCTTAGAACCAAATCATGCAGTCAAGCCAATCTAAATCTAGTCAGGTACTTTCCCTCCCTCCTAAAGAATTTAACTCATTTTCATCTTGGAAATGCATGTAGAGCAACATGTAGAAGAAGGAAGAAAAGTAAGATATTTTATATTGAAATGATCTTCATGAAAAATGTGTTGAGGAGGATGTAAGTTTTCATGAAGAGGTTGAAGAAGCAAAGCTACCATCTTATGAAGAGAATGAAGAAATTGATGTAATAGATGATCAAATTGATCATTTTGTGGATTAGATAGAGTATACCAATCAAACAAAAATCTCATTGGAGGACTTGTTTTATGTTTTGAGAGTAGTATATAGTCTTCTTCAGGGGGATTATGGTCTAATTATAGCCAAAGAGAGAAACCTTATTAAGCAAATCAAAGGGAAAAGAGTGGTCAGTCCTTCAATTCTACCACCTCAACAGTTCATTATTCACATATACTTGTTTTATATCTTTATAATGGGATACCATCTCCTTGATGAGCTTATAGACATGGATATGCTTCTAAAAGGTAATACAAGTATATTTTGTGCTCAGCCTAATCAATCAGATTGTGAGGAAATGAAGCTTGACAAAGAAGAAGAGCCATCAAGTGAGTATGTTTACATTAGAGGTTATTTTTATCCTACTATTCCACATATAAGCATGCCAAAATATTTGGCAAAGAAGATACTTTATTTCTCAACCACCAAGCTTGCAAGGGAACATGTAGTACATCATTATCCATCTTATCATGAAAGTAAATTGTCAAATTTTCCTTTTGATCCAGGTGGACTAGCAAGTTGGAGGTTAATTTGTAAATAATAGACATCTTATTTTTTCTTTCCTCTAAGTTCACAATCACAAATGATTTTTATTGTTGTTTTTTTCCTTTTCAAGTTGTTGTTATCTATTCATCTAAGTGCACATGTTTTTTGGTGTTTGTGTTAGTTGTCTTGTTGTGTCTTTGTCTACAAAAAATATTCCAGAAATTAGTGTTTATCCAAGTCAATTTTAGAAAACTTTTTGAGTTCTTTGACCAACAATCTGGTCAACCATTTAAAGTTTCCAAGATTGTTAGTAGTTTGAACTGTTAAGGTCAAATTACTACCCCTATCATACAAAACTTTCCTAAAACCAGTCATTAACCCTTTGCAACTAGTCAAACCAAGGAATTATGGCCTAAAATCATTAATTTTAGTAAAATAAATAAAAAATGTATTGTAAATGGGTCCTTTTCATTTTAAGATAGCATTATCAAGTTTAAATATGAGGACAATCCATGCATAAAGGTCAATTTTGAGAGAAAGTTGACCTTTTTAGGAGCTACAAGTGGTTTCAAAACCTTAAATTTTTTACACAAGGTAATCATGACTTGGGAAACCTTATAACATATTTTAATGTCCATTGGATGAATGGGGATACTTTTTTTTGTAATAGTTCTCAGCATATTCATTAGAAATCACTAATGGAGCATGCATCATTCTGGAGTGCCACAAAGATTTATAAGTCAAATTAAAAGTTTTATAAGCATATTATTATGTATATATATCATAATAATACCTTTAAGTAGTGTTAAAAATCTAAATTTTAATCAAACCATTCTTATATAGGCCAAAAAAGGGTTTTTTGACTTTTCAAGCAAAATGTGATTTTAGAGTGTTTTAATAGCATGATATATAACCCATAATTAATTTTTTTATAATTAATAATTAGGTGAAAATTTATTTTCATTTTGGTGAATTTTTCATCTTTTGTAGTTTTAGGCACCCTCACAAGCCTCATGTTCAAATGTTCATATCTTTCACCATGTGTGGATTTTGGTTGAATGATATTATTATGTTTTTAGGGACCATATATGATAATAATTCATGGAAAATTGAGAATATTTGAAGGGATGTGATTTATGAATGATCTTTAAAAGTGTAGGCAACCTATAATGCAATCAAAATCCCACATGAATATTTCTCCATATGGTAAATTTTCATATATTTTGAATGGGAACGCAATATTTTTAAGGATGTTAGGGGGGTCAATTTGATACACATAAATGGTAAGATTTTAGGTTTTAGAGGTCTATACTTCATTAATAAATTTTTTGAAGATTTAGCTTCAAAGCCCTCCTAAACCTTCAAAAACCCAATTTTGAATAAAGCTGATTTTATTTTATAAAATCATATTGGATCAACCTAAAAAAATTTCAACTATCATGTACACTCGGAGAGGATTCCATAAATGTCAATTTTATGCATAGGTTGTACGGATGAGGGTAGAAATCATGTTTTTTGGGGAAAAAAGCATGTAAAATGAAGTAAAGGATAGTTAAATGAAATATAATCAATGGAGGTCAAAGACAAATACTTTTTACTCATCTTAAAAAAATTATTCAGTATGAAATCATCCTAAAAGTGTCCCAACTAGTTTGATCAAAATGGCTAGTCTGCAGGAAAATGGAGCCAAATAGGCCTTGTCAACCATGTTATTCCTTTCTCTTTATATTCTCAATGGAAGTCACTATATAGTGGTATGTTGTTTTGTTATCTTTAAATAAACATGATTTGAATTATTTTCTAATTCTAGTTTTCTAATCCACCTATTATTAACTTAGGTATATAATTTTGTGTTGGTTATGTAAACCTTGTGCATGATTTACCTTAGTGTAGTCTTCTCAAATAAATCCTAGAATAACCCTAATCAATTTTAGAATTGAGTCCTATCGGTAGTATCATCTTGGAGTACCATGTATTGATAATTGGGCAATGCTTGGAATTATTGGTGATTTTATTTATGTTTTTAAATGGAAATTAATTAAGATAATATGGTATTGAATTCTATTATAAGGATTTTTTTAGACGTTCCATTTTCACCACTTTCATATCTAAATCCATAATCAAAATTAATTTTATGCAAATCAAAGAGACTTTCTACAACATTTTGAATTAAACCTAGAAATCACTAAACATCCTAATTTTATCTACACATTAGACATATTTTTTTTGAAACACATAAATGCATCATTGATGGGGGAAATACATCATATGTTATTATCATCATCTTATAATTCATTTTTAGGCAAGTGGCTACTTTTTAAGTGATGATTTTAGTAAATTAAATAAGGCAATTATTCAACTCTCAAAATGACATAAAAGCTAATAGGGATTAATTGGATAATCAAATCAAATCAGAAAGCTAACTTTTCCCTAAGTGAAAAATCCAAGGAATTTACTAAATATTTGAATTATACAAATCCAATTACTCAACAAATAACTATAATGATGACATCATCATGAACTCATTTTAAAAGTTGTCAAGCACTTATCAAGCAAACATCTAAATTCGTAACCCATGCCTATTTAAAGATAAATATTAATTACATTTTGTCTATAAAATTTGATCATTGCTAAAACACACATATTTAATCACATCTAAAAGTTGGAATCAATTAAATTAATATATAATTACAAGGGTCATTTACTACTATTCTAAAGTACTGAAACATAATGAAGTTCTACCCTTTTGGAGAGCCACTCTCATTCATCAAGCTTCATGTCTCTTCTAAATTGTTCAAAAATCACATGTACTCAAGGGCAGATGTCACTTAAGTGATGTATCAACATTTATAAATATCTCATGCTCTATTACTTTCGAATAAATATGTATTTATGTTGGATTTGAAGGTTGAAGGTCAAATTAAAAGTAAATTGTATCAATGTTCAGTGTTGTCAATGTTTGCATGAGATCTTTATGAAAGTATGTATGTATGTATGTTGGATTTTAAGGTAACATCCAAATGGAAGATAAAATAATTTTGTTTATATTTCTAATTCATTATTTGTTCCTTCAAGTCTTTCCCATTTTGAGGACCATGCTTAAGAAGATAGATTTGCTATTTTTATGCTTATTTTGCATACTAATGAGAAATTATTCTCTTCTAGATTCATGTGTTTATAGTTTTAAATTATTGTTCATTTAAAAAAAAATATGAATCAAATTATAAATAGGATAGTAGTCCCTGAATTGAAATAACTAGTATCATATGTTCCACCTTAGTGATTTAAACATATCCCTTGAATTTTCTTTTGATATGATTCATGATTGTTCCTAACGTGTTAAATCATTGTTACTTAAGTGGACAATGGATTAAATTATGCATGATAATATCATTTTTGAATGAAGATGTAAAATTTAGGTTATCCATATCGGAGTTGTTGTTGCCAGAATCTGGATAACGTGAGTGCAATGAAGACGTGATCACACAAGATGAACAAGTGCACACCACAAAGATGCTAAATCAATTTGACAATGACAAGAAGATAAATTGCACAAAAAAAAATGGAGAAACCAAATCTGAATTAGTAACATGAAATGGCCAAAATGAAGAATACATATAGGAGAGCTAGAAAGTAACTCCTCCACAAATGGTGGTCAAAGCACCCCAAGAATAGACTCCTCAAAAGGTGGTGACAAGGTGCTAAGAATAGAGAAATAACTCCCATACCCAGAATAGGAGTATCTTATGCCATTCTTATGACACCTTATGACACAAATATGACACACAATCTCCACATAAGCTAGCCTATCCCACGAATGTAGGAAAACTCCATGTATGCACAAATATATGATATTCCCTAATTAATAAATAGGGAAAAATAAAAACCTACACTAATACCCCCCCATAAGCATAGCTTAGGTGGGAAGTGTGGAAATATAAAATGGGTCCTGACAACTAGGCCTGATGAGGTACCCATGTACAAATGCAATCTCCCATAAGATAGAGAAAAGGAGAAAACCCATAGGAAAAAACTCCCCCCCAAAAGAGAGACATAAAAGAAAAGAAGAGGCTAGAAGGCCCCCCTGAAGATGATGCTGTTGCAAATGTAGACCGCACCCCAAGAAGAGCTCATAGATGAATGAACTTACTCTCAGTGAAAGGTTTGGTGAAGATGTCTGCAACCTGCTCTGAAGACTGGCAAAATATCAAGTCAATGACCTGACTATGAATAAGCTCCTAAATGAAATGCATGTGAATCTCTATGTGCTTGGTCCGCTGGTGCTGAACCAGATTCATACAAATCTATATGGTACTCTGATTGTCACAATAAATGATGGTGGGCTGCCTGATAGGAATGCCAAACTTAGAAAGAATCCCCTGAAGCCAAATAGCCTCAGTGGCTGCATTAACAGCTCCCTTGTACTCTACCTCTGTGGATGATATAGCAATAGCATTCTGCTTCTTGCTAGACCAACTGATAGGACCTAAACTTAGAGAGAAACTGTAACCAGAAGTGGACTTACGAGTTTGTGAATCACCAGCCCAGTCTGAATCTGTATATCCAACCAAGTCAACCTTTGTGCCAAATTTATAGTGAATCCCATATCTATGTGAACCCTATATGTAATGCAAGATCCTCTTAGCTACTTTCCAATGCAGCTCATGGGGTTCCTGTATGAATTTGGAGACAAGTCCCACTATATTTGAAATGTCAGGCCTGGTGTGAGTCAAGTAGATGAGACTACCAAGAAGTTGTCGATACCGAGTGGCATCAACCAATGGTGAAGAACAATCAGTCTCAAGCTTGAATCCTGATAGAAAGGGAGTCAAAGATGGCTTGCAATCAGCCATGTGAAATTGAGCCAACAAGTCGAGAGCATACTTAGGTTATGAAAGAGAAATCCCTAAATCTGACTGTGAGATCTCGATGCCAAGGAAGTAGTGCAACAAACCCAAGTCTGTCATGTCAAATCTCTCCTAAAGAGATACCTTCACCACTGTAATAGCCGATGAAGAACTCCTGGTGATCAAAAGGTCATCAACATATAGAACTAAAATAAAAAATGAATCATCCTACCGTAAGAAGTAGACATTAGGATCAGAATGGCACCTAGTGAATCCTGCTGTGAGAAGGAAGGAATCCATCTTGGCATACCAAGCCCGAGGGGCTTGTTTGAGGCCATAGATAGATTTCCTAAGTCTGCATACTAAGGAAGAATCCTGAACAAACCCTGGCGGTTGCTCCATGTAGATCTCCTCCTCAAGGTCTTCGTGAAGAAAGGCACTCTTCACATCCATCTGATGCACATCCCAACCATGTGTTGTGGCAATAGCCAAGGTGAGTCGGATAGAAGTCATCTTTGCAACAGGTGCAAAGGTCTATAAGTAGTCAATGCCTACCACCTGTGAGAAACCCTTGGCTACCAATCATGCCTTATACTTATCAACCAACCCATCTGCGGCAAATTTGGTCTGATATATCCACCTACATCGAACCATCTTTCTTCCCTTAGGAAGTGAAGTCAAATCCCAAGTGCGATTTTTGATTAAGGAAGAATATTCTTCTTACATAGCACTATCCCACTCAGGTACGCCCGATGCCTCTCAAAAAGTTTGTGGATCTGAAACTGAAGCAAAGAAGGCATGTGGATCTCTCTGAAAATCCCCCTAGTACGTCTATCATCTGCGGGGTTTCCTGCCCATGTGCCAACACTCTCAAGTGTCTGTCTGGCCCAAAGTGGCCTAGAAGTGGGCGAGTCAGGTGCTAACTCCTCATCCTCTGACTGACTAGAGGTGGGTGACACTACATCACTGTCCTCACTGTCTATATTTGAAGAAGAAGAAGATGACTCTGGCTCAAGAACTTGTTGTGGCTGATCTGAATCTGACGAGGAATCATCATGAAGAAGTAGATCCGATGAGGGAGAAAAAGTGTCAAGCGTTGAGTCTCTAGGACTCTCTTAAAAATGGACACTTCTCTCGATGAAAAACTCATGTGTGACAGGATTTAGAAGGCGATATCCCTTAATACCATCCAGATATCCTACAAAGATGCAAGGCTTGGACTGATGTTCCATAGCTTTGCATTTCTTCTTCAGAATGTGGGCCATGGCTGGGGATCCAAAAACTCTAAGGTGCTCAACATCAGGTTTCCTTTTATGCCAAGCTTCAAAGGGTGTTATCCCTTTCAAAGCTTTGTGAGGAACCCTATTCTGAATGTAGCAAGCACAATTGATGGCTTCAGCCCAGTACTGTGGTGCTAGGGATTTGGAGTGAATCATACAGCTACCCATCTCTTTCAAGAACCTATTCTTGCATTCTGCAACCCCATTTTGTGAAGGACTGTAGGTGAGTGTGCGCTGCAAATCAATCCCCTCTATGGTGCAAAACTGCTCAAACCTGATGCTGACATACTCTCCTCCATTATCAGTTCGAAGAACCTTGATGGATTTCTCACTCTGTTTCTCAACAAGAGCCTTGAAGTCTAGAAAATATTCAAACACTTCAGACTTTTGTTTGAGAAAATATATCCAAGTGTACCTAGAGAAATCATCAATGAAGGTGAGGATGTACTTGGCCCTTGTGAAAGATGGTTTGGGAAAGGGTCCCGATACATCACTGTGGACTAACTCCAAAGGTTGTGAAGCCCTCCAAGCTTTGCCTTTGTCAAATTTTGCTTCGGGATGCTTCCCAAGGGAGCACCCCTCACAAAGTCCTTTTGAGAATTGGACATGAGCCAAGCCAATGACCATGTCATTTTTGCAAAGTTGTTTAAGGTAGCAGTAGTTAAGGTGGCCAAACCGCTCATGCCATAATTTTCTAACTCCATCTGAATGAGTCAGCAATGCTGTAGGAGAAGAATCTGATGCAAAATGTGAAAAGGGGTATAACCTTGCTTGGTGATCTACCCTTCCCACTGCCACTGTAGTATCACTATGCAACTCCCTGATAGATAGAGAATCTGGTGAAAACTCAACTCTCATGCCCTGACCAATGTGAGTGATTTGGTACACTGATAGGAGATTGGTTGAAAGAGAAGGAACACTTAGAACATTGTTGAATGTTCCTCCTTCCATTTCAACTGACCCTCTCCCTGCAACAGAAACTGATGTGTCATCACCCAAACTAATTGAAGTCATGCTACAAGGCTCTAAAGATGAAAACTCAACTAGTGAAGAGACTATGTGGTGAGAAGCACCCAAGTCAATGACCCATGAAGATGTGGAAGCTGTTGTAGCTACAAGGGCCTTGCCCTTTTCTTTCTCCTTACCCTTGCCCTTTGCCTTAGAATAATCTTGGGTTGATGAATTCTGCTTGATGGACTCAGGAACGCCTATGTTGTTCTTCTCTAGAAGATGAGTTAGGTGGTCTATTTGTTTCTTCATGCACTTGTGTTCATCATGCCCATTCTTTTTACAATAGCCACACTTAACCTTCTCCTTCTTAGGTTTAACATTGGAAGATGAAGACTCAGTGTTGTTTTTGGTAGGGTTGGTGTTTTCTTTCTTTTTCTCTTGATCCTTGTTCTTTTTCTTCTTCTCCTTTGTGGAAGTCTTGTCCTTACCATTTCTAGCTATCAAAGCTTGGGGTTGAGTAGACTTCATTGTGCCCATCTAAATTAGCTTATCTTGCTCCCTAGTCAAGTCGGCAATGAATGAATCCAAAGAAGGCATTTTCCATGTAGTGCCAAGGGCACTTTTAGTGGCATGAAAAGTGGAGACAAAGACTGAATAACTTGGACCTAACTTTGCGAGAATAGAAAGTATGAGTTGATCATCTTTCTTCTCTATCCCACATTCTTTCAATTGCAATCTAAGGGCCTTAAACTTAGTAAAGAAGTCCTGTAGGGTGTCAAAGTTACTAGGACTTAGACTTATGAGTTAATTTTCAAGCTCATGGCCTCTCATCTCATCAAGCTTCCCAAACAACTTTTCTAAGGTGTCGCATATGTCATTAGGAGTTTGGGAGGATTCTAAGTGGAAGAGTAGTTTTGGAGACACGGACAAACTCAGTAACCCAAAGGCTTCATCACTATGGTTGTACCACTTAACCTTTTTAGCATTTGTATTAGGTTCTACTTCTATACCCATTATGATCCTATACAACCCTTTACTTCTAAGAATGATAGACATTTTAACTTTCCATTCATGATAGTTGAAGGGTGTTAGGGGTTTGAGTTGAAAAGAATCCATTTTTAGCTGAAATTAGGTGAAGTTGTGTTGATTGCAAGTTGTGATTGTATGAAGAAAGGAGAATGAAAGTGAAGTTACAAGTTGTGGAAAGCAATCACAGCCCCCCAAAATATTGAGCCCCCCATTCAAGTATGCAAGTGCACGCTCAAAAGATGTTGGACTCAGCCGAAAATGCGTCCTAGGAGACCCAAATTTTGGCACTTTACAAACTAGTGCTTTTTTGAAAAAGAATAAGTCTACACTGTGGAGAATTGAATTACAAGCACTTTTGCAAAAAATGGCACCCAAAACTGAGCTACCGTTTGCACGATTTTAAAGTTACAATTTTCTCGTAAACTAGTGTTTTTACAAAAAAAAGCACTAAAACGTTAAAAAAATGCTATTATGAGGAGAGAAAGTGGCCTTCCAACCACTCGTTGGATTCAGCACAAAAAGAAGAATCCAAATGAGTTTTTTTTTTGTGAGGGGGAATTGGCCTCCTACCAACCCGGGCCTCACCTGTCGTCTTCGACAGGCGAAGATACAAGTTTTAAATTAAACCTCTAAACTACCTTTTCTTTTTTGAATGTTAATTTCAAATTTGATTTTAAAAACAAACAGTCAAATCACTATTTTATGAATATCAGAATGATTAACAAAAGGCAGAAAGAGGGTGGCCCCACCAAAAGAGGCGTGGTCAACCAAAAAGGAGAGGCGCCATTCCCATCTCCATTCTGCTATGACAGCAGCGTTTCAACCAAACAAAAGGTAGCACTTGGACTGGGTTGCGCCTACTCTGGGCTGTGCCTGGTTGGGCAACACCTAGTTTGGGCAGCACCTGGTTGGGCTATGCCTGGTCTGGGTAGCGCCTGGTTGGGCTGTGCCTGGTCTGGGCTGCGCCTGGTTGGGCTACACCTGGTCTGGACTGTGCCTGGACACAGTGGCGTGGATCAACGGGAGCAGCAGGCTAGAAGGTGGTGTCCTCTATCTTTGCTCAAGCTGGAGAAAATAAGTAATAAAAAAATGCAGACCTCTTACCAAAAAAATGCAGATTGCATAAGCTGGTCTTCCAAAAAAATGGACTATATGAGGCGCCTTGTAGGTATGAAGTTACTGCTATTCCTTGCTAGAACTAAGTGCCAACCTTCCTCCTTCTGCTGTTGAATTCTGCTCCCTGAGGTGAAGACAACCAAAGGCCAAGGATTCCCAAGAAACCAATACCAAATTTGGATAGAATTTTTATTTTTAATTTTGATCAAAAATAAAAAAACTCCATTCCTCTTGATTTCAAAATAAGCTAAAAGCAAAAACATACACAAGATTACCGGTTTTGCTCTGATACGATATCGGAGTTGTTGTTGCCAGAATTCGGATAACGCAAGTGCAATGAAGACGTGATCACACAAGATGAACAAGTGCACACCACAAAGATGCTAAAGCAATTTGACAATGACAAGAAGATAAATTGCACAAAACAAAATGGAGAAACCAAATCTGAATTAGTAACATGAAATGGCCAAAATGAAGAATACATATAGGAGAGCTAGAAAGTAACTCCTCCACAAATGGTGGTCAAAGCACCCCAAGAATAGACTCCTCAAAAGGTGGTGACAAGGTGCTAAGAATAGAGAAATAACTCCCATACCCGGAATAGGAGTATCTTATGCCATTCTTATAACACCTTATGACACAAATATGACACACAATCTCCACATAAGCTAGCCTATCCCACGAATGTAGGAAAACTCCATGTATGCACAAATATATGATATTCCCTAATTAATAAATAGGGAAAAATAAAAACCTACACTAATAATCCATTATATTATTAAATGTTTGAATCATATTTCCTATTATTATCATGTTTAAGTGATAAATTTATATCTAGTGTGATTGAACCTTACACAACTGAAGTTTAGTATTTTATTTATTGAGTAGTGTATGATCATGAATCTAGTTCAACTTAAGTGAGTTATTGTGTAAATTTAATATAATCAAGGCATAGTATAAATATAGGTTACACTGTGGGAATTAATCTTAATTATTACTTGTCATGATTGTCCCATTTTAAACTAGGCCAAATTCCTAGTTTTTGAATGAAGTAAATCCTATATTGATTGTAATGTTTGTTATGATTGGGGTAACTACTTAGGGGTTATAGTTATAAATATGTTCTATATTTTAAATCAAGGTTATGAAAAGTCCCTTGAGTATAAACCATGTAGTAAAAAATGTTAAATTAGAACATTATCACATTGAATGATAAAGTGATTGGTAAGTTAGTGAGGAAGTCGAGAAATCATTCTCCATAAGCTTTCAAAAAATAATTGTTCACTATGGTTATTTAGTGTGTTTAAGCTTTACTAAAGTGAAAGGAAATTAGTTAACACATGTTAATTTTAAGGTATTTTGAAGTCATATAGATCTTGGTTGACTGTGTCATTATACTTTCCTATGTTGAACCTAAGAACATACTCTTTATCTTTACTAACATATTGAGTCGATATGTGTTCTTATTAATTTATTGGATGGAAACATGGATTAACTATTAATATATTTTAGTGGTGGTTAATGTTTTGGTCATGCATTAATATAAATACTCACTATAGTGGCCTTCATCACTCTTTTATGTAGGATCAGTTAAGTTCATTGAGTAAAATATGAAGTGTAGTAGTTTCACCTTCACTCTTAAAGTACATAGGTAAGGTTAAAATCTGAGTATAAGCTATATTTTCCATAAGTTAGAATGTTTAATTGAAATTTTTGAGTGTTTCCAATGTTTGGTAGAATGCGTAGAAAGATAATAGTGGCTTAGATTACTTTTCATCCTCTAAATGATTGCAAGTGACGTTATTTTATCATTATATCTTTTAGGTTGTTAAACTAACATTATTGTTTTCTAGAAAGTTATTTTTCTAATTTTTAGTATTTAAATAAAAACTAATTATATTTAGTGTATCATTCTTATTCGAAGCTCAAATATGTAATGGAAGAAGATCCTTTGATGGTAATACACTTGATTAAGATATTTTATACCATGAACCAATTGATTCTCATTTTAAGTTATAATTTTTAGGTGCATAAACTCCTAGACCATTACTCTATTAATTAAGTTTAGGTTTTAATGACTTTCAAAATGTCATTTACATTACATGAGTTTTGTATAACTAGATGAAAAGTAGTCATGATCATAATTCCATTTCTTAGTTAATATAAGCAGATACACTTTAAATTTGAGTGGTTAAGATAAATAAGAAGGTAGATCCATACATAATCAAAAAAAAATTGGGGTTTAGTTTTGGGGTTCTTATGAGAGGTTCATTTGGGGTTGGATTTATTATTTTAATCATATCCACTAATCCTAGTGATGATAATAGAAGAAGGATTAATAATAAAATATTCATTAAATTTGGTGGTTTTGGGAGACTAATTGGTATTTAGCCTATCATTAGTGTGTAAATTAATTTTACATGCTATGGAAAGATAAGATAGAATATTATTAGCACAAGAATGAACATGTTCATATGGTCCATCTTACAAGGGAAAAAAAATAATGCCTTCACAATGTGTAATAATGTTATCATTGGATTGATCATGTACTTCATCACCACATTAATAATAAGGTATAATAAGAGTTATACTAAGATTAAGATAAATAAGCTCATCATCACCATAGATGAAATCATCATCACACTATTCCTCATTGTAATAATCATTTTGTAATTGTCACAAGGAAACAAACAAGAAATTAGTTTGTGTTATATTGCAGGTAGAAACATGGAAAGAGGGGACTATGACATGGATGGTCAATATTGATGAAATATAACTAAGGATAGATATAATCACCATTAGTATTCAATTGAGATTCAATGGAAGGAAAAAAAAAATAAGTTGTTTATAAATAACATATTCTTATTTGAGACATGGGTTATGGGAGTTGATTTTTTAAGGGTGAATGTAATGAAGGGTATAATAAAATTTAGGATATAAGTTATATGTGAGAAGATAAGGATATTAATTTTTAATATTAGATGTTACCCTAAGAGAGAGTTGTTGGAAATATTTTCATTGATGTCAAAGGTCTAGCATTATTGGTGATAAAGGCCCCATTACATTTAATATTATTTGTAATAAATATATCTTGGTTAATGTGAGTTAATATTTATTTAGTATTAATGAATATATTTTTGGTTGCATATGAGACAAAAGAAGGGCCCATGGAGAAGTTAAAGAGCCACTGGGTAAAGACAAAAGAAGGATGGGACACATTTTCCCATGAAGAGTCATCTTGGGGAATACCACGAGTCACCAAGTGAAGACAAAAGAGTAAGGGCACAATTTCTCATGAAGGGACATTTTGAGGAATATGAAAAGTCACCAAAGATAAGGGCAAAAGTGGGAAGCACGTTTTTGGTCATGAAGGGTCACCACATGACTTTTCAAAGGCTTGAATATGAAGGGTCATACAATTTTGGCACCATTTTCCATGAGGATTGAAGGGTCATAAAGGGGGAAGGCCAAAGGTCATTTGGAAAGCTATAATTAAAGGCTTGAGAAGCCATTTGTAATATGGAAGATAGAGGTTGATTTGATATTGTAATATCTAGCTTAGAAGAGCAATTGTGAGTGATGAATATGATTTGTATTTGTTATATCTAGCTAAGAAGAGCAAAGGTGAGAGAGAGGAAAGAGATGTTGTATTGAACTATCATTTATCGAGATAACAACATTGAGAGATAGGTGTGTGGTATACACAAAGGGGTTGGTGCTCACAAATTGTTGATGGGTTGGTGCTCACGAATTGTTGATGGGTTGGTGCTCGGCAAAGGGGTTGGTGCTCATGAATAGTAGCTGGGTTGGTGCTTGGAAAAGGGGTGTGGTGCTCCTATGGGTTGGTGCTCACGAATAGTTACTGGGTTGGTTCTCAACAAAGGGGTGCGGTGCTCCTGCAAGCTTGGGTTGTGAATGTTTTTTGGATTGGTGCTCATTCATATACTTGAGATTGTTCTCTATGGTTTTTCCCACATTGGGTTTCCATGTTATATCTGGTGTCTCTCACTATCTTGTGTGGTGTTTATTTTTTGAGTTTTATTACATATCTTGAATGTTTGATTAAGTAGATTTTGGTTAAAGGAAAGTTTAATGAGATATATGATATATTGATTCACCCCCCCTCTCAATATATCCCATGTTTAACAATTGGTATTAGAGTAGGTTCCTTTAGAAAGGGTTTAACAGCTTGAAGGTAGATCAAAGAAAAGCATAAGATGGCCAAGCAGCTAAAGGAGAATCAAGAGTTCAAATTTGTGGTTGAGGCTCTTAAGGAATATGTGTGTATCTTGTATTCTAAGTTGGCAATAGAAGTAAAAGAAAATAAGATATTTATTTAGAATCTTAAGAATCAATTAGAGGTCGCAAATTCAATGTTAACATCAAAAGAAGAAGAGTGTAATCAGTTGAAGGATGAGTTAGGTTCTTTAAAGGATAATCATGAGAAGCTTATAATCAAGGTTGAGAAAGATCATGAAATATTGGTCCAAGGAAAGAAGGATGAAGGTTTTGAAGGAAAATCAAAGAAGTCGATCAGGCAGCCCAATGCTTTCAAGTTTTCAAATTATTTTCATGGTTGTTGCTTTGTTTATCATCATGTTGGTCATAGGGCAAGAGACTGTATGAGGGGAAGCAATCAGTCAAAGGGAGATCTCAGTCACATTCAAGAAAAAGGTATGAGAAATATTGTTTGATTTTGTTGTCATGAGGTTGGCCACATTGCTAAAGTATGTCAAAATAAAGTAAAGAGATATTAAAGGTATGTCAAAGGATATAGAGCCTCTAGAAAATATGAGAAAAGACAAATTCATGTTTGGAGACCTAAAATAGTAAAGGTTGATCAGGTTGAGTTTAAGAGTGAAAATGAATTACTTACTATAGTAGATAAAGAATTAGATAAGAAGGATTGTGTAGAATCTCTTTTTACATTTGAGCATGAGCTTTGTCAAGATAAGATAGTTGCAAAAGTTGAGAAGATGAAAAACATCATAAATAATAAGGTTAGTAAGTCAAAAAGGTTAGACATGCTTAAACGGATTCTAAAAGAATACACACAAGAAGATCAAGGAAGAGACAAAGGAGATGTGGGAATCTCTTGAGATTTATTTATAGGACCCTTTTATGTGGGGTGTCTCTTATAGGCTTCAAGGAGACACTTTTAATAAAAATTGAAGCATGGTGGATTCTTTTGGGTCTTGGCTATGTTGCATGACAAGAAGGTGAGTTGGCAGATTAATTTGTATATCTTTTGAGGGAATAGATTTTTGAAGAAAATTTTGCATCAGTATTAAGGTTTGAGGCTATTAGAATGATTCTTGCATATGTCACCAAAAGATAAGGACAAAAGTGGGAAGGACGTTTTTGGTCATGAAGGGTCACCACATGACTTTTCAAAGGCTTGAATATGAAGAGTAATACAATTCTGGCACCATTTTTCATTAGGATTGAAGGGTCACAAAGGGGGAAGGCTAAAGGTCATTTAGAAAGCTATAAATAAAGGATTGAGAAGCCATTTGTAATGTGGAAGATAGAGGATGATTTGATATTGTAATATCTAGCTTAGAAGAGCAATTATGAGAGTTGAATATTAATTGTATTTGTTATATCTAGCTTATAAGAGCAAAGGTGAGAGAGAGGAAATAGATGTTGTATTGAACTATCATTTGTTGAGATAGAAACATTGAGAGATAGGTGTGTGGTATACACAAAGGGGTTGGTGCTCTTGTGGGTTGGTGCTCATGAATTTTTGCTAGGTTGGTTCTCGACAAAGGGATTGGTGCTCCTGTGGGTTGGTGCTCATGAATAGTAGCTGGGTTTGTTCTTGGCAAAGGGGTGTGGTGCTCTTGTGGGTTGGTGCTTGGCAAAGGGGTGTGGTGCTCCTACAAGCTTGGCTTATGAATATCATTTGGGTTGGTGCTCATTCATATACTTGAGATTGTTCTCTATGGTTTTTCCCACATTGGGCTTCCACATTATATCTGGTGTCTCTCTCTATCTTGTGTGGTGTTTATTGTTTGAGTTTTATTTCATATATTGAATGTTTGATTAAGTGGATTTTGGTTAAAGGAAAGTTTTATAAGATATATGATATATTGATTCACCCCCCCCTCTCAATATATCCTGTGTTTAACAAGAGTATATAATCATTTGTATTTTATAGGGTAAACACTTTTGAAACTAGATCTATGAACCATAAAGTGAGGTTTTTTATATTTGGTCCCACAACCAAGAGAGAGGGTTTTAAATAAGGGTCCCATAATGAAGAAAAACAAGAGGGTTTAAAGGATACCACAACCTAAATAGATCTATATTATCATAAAACCAATCACAATAACATCACATATGGATATAAGAAAGAGGGTTTTAAACAAAGGGTCCCAAAACCAAGAATAATAAGAGGGTTTTAGGAATCCCACAATCTTAGAAAAGCAATCTAGTCATTAGAAAAATCATAATAACAATACATATGTCTACAAGAATTTAAAGATTGTCACCCTTCAATACAAATTCATTGAAACTTCTACTGTAAACCTTTTACAAGAAATTATCCTCAATAAAAACTAACCAATAAGAGCCTAGTTATTTTTAAAATAAGATCCCATATAGCCTTTGGGGCATCCCTAGGGGGCCTTTTAATGAATTATCCCAAAAATTACCTTTTGGTGAGGTTTAGTTTTATCCAACCATACATCAAGGTGATTTTTTAAAAGGTTTAACCCATTATAGACCTAAGTCCAACTAAAAACAATTCTTTTAAGAGTTAGTTAAACTCATATATAAACCATCATGATAAAGAATTTAAATAGGTTGACTCCATGGACCAAGGACATATTTTGAAATAAAAACATTCATATAAATTAAATAGATCCTCCACTTTATCCCTTATTAATAATTAGATAATAACCAAGAAAGGTTAATTTACTAGAATGATGCCATAATAGGGAATCATTAGTGAATAACCACCCTGGAGAAATAAACAATAGTGAAGTAGTTGTAACACAAAAAATAACTAGAAAAGGATATAGGATTCATTATTGATAGGAATGTGCCACACACATTTATGTTCAACCTTATATATCCCTTTGGTAAAACTAAAATTGAGCTCTAACAACAAATAATAGATAAAATTTTAGTTAATGTTTGATAATCGAGCCCTTAGCAGTCTAACATGAGTTTGGTACATGATAGGATTCTTCTACACATAATGAATCACATTTTCCTCCTTTTTGAAAAAAAAAAACCAATAATTAGTCTACCTTCATCCTTTTTCCTATGAATTTTGTTTAGATGAACATTGCCTAGGATCCATGATTCAACTATAAAGAGAAATACAAACTTATTACCTAGGAAAGATGAATGGATGCTAGAAATTTCTTACCTAGCAGGTTTTTTGCTAAAAACCATTAGACTGTATTAAAAAAGATCCTATAGGATAATACCAAGGTAAAATAAGAACATAAATGGTATACAATAACAACCAGCCTTATAAAAGGAGTAATCTACCATTAATAAGATTTTTTTTTTTTTTTTTTTTGTCGGGGGGGTGGTGGTTTGGCCAATGTTATTCTATAGATAAAACCATAATGATACAAAGAATATCCTTGGAACTCAATAAAGCTCACTTTTGGGAACATCTAAGTAATAACATTACAAAAGAGAGTCCACAAATCAATCATAGAAATTCCCCATGGCCATTATCTTACCAAGCATAGTCTAAATCATGTAGATATATTGTATGGAGGTAGTAAAACTTTTGCTCTGGTGTTTTATACTATAGCTGACCTAGAATTAACAAATCCAATGCTTAGAGTTTGTGAATCTTATACTCTTGTTTTTCTTACCCAGTAGACTTTTTAAGGTTCTTTAGGTTGGTCCAAATAGCCACACATCTATAAAATGACCACCAAATGCATGTCTTATAGATTTCATTAGTTTGTAGTATTGCCAAAAATAATACAAAACCTATAATTTTTTTGCTTAGAGTTAGTGAATCTTCTACTCTAGTTTTTTTTGTCAAACCCCATCCATAATCTTTAACTTATGTACTTAGGGTATGCCATACTTCCACTTTGGTTCTTTCCAACCTATTAGGTCATTTTAGAGTTTGAAGGGAAATATATAACACTTCAAAACATACTCGATACACACATGTCCTCTATTAATAGGTCCAAGCCACATGAATCTGAATCCTCATCAACACCCCTATCCTCCTCATACTACCCAGTCATTTCTCACACTATAATTTTTTTAAAACCTCATTCACTCTACTCCACCATCTTCTTAATTATTGAATGAATTTTATATGGTAGATAATCATAATTAGGAGGCTATTTGTTAATAAATTAGATTTTAATGAAGGGGGTGAGGAAAGAGTAGATTGGAATCCAAGTGCACATACAAAGGGAATATGAAATGGGAAAATATATCAAAAACTATAGTTTGGACCAATGGATATTCAAAATAAATGTTCAAAAAGGTGTTTACATGATACACCAAAGAGGAATATAGAGGTTTATCTAAACTAGACACTAAATTAGAATTTGAAGAAGACTTTAAAAGAAAATATGAAGATGAACCTAAAGGAGAATCTAAAGAGGAATCCATAGGTGTGAGAAAAGGGTAATCTAAAGAGTAATATAGGGAGAATCCAAAGAGGGATCTAGTGATGTGAGTGAAATAAAATCCAAAGAGTAAGATATAAAATAATCCAAAGGGGAATATATATGTATGATAAAAGGTAAATCCAAAGGTGAATCCAAAGATGTTTCTAAAGTATTATCTAAACATGAATATAAAGATGAAGCAAATGGTGTATTTTTCTCCTCTTGGGAAAGTAAGCCAAAAGATAGGATAAAATCATATTCCTAAGATGTATTATATTAAAATGGTTAATATTTATCCATTATATCAAGATCAAAATCATCCATATAATCATATTCCATAAGTTTTTTCTTATTTCTATTTGTCCAGTCAACTTGATCATAATTAAAGAGCATATCATGAGTGGAATAAATTCATCAAGGGGATTAATACCAATAGCATATTAACCACACATCATATAGGCAATGAATTTTAATACAAGAAAATGAAATGCTGAAATTTAAAAAGTAATATAGCATTTATAAGGTAAGTACTAATTAAGTGTCAATACAAGAAAAAATAAAGGTATGATAGGTAAAAGGAAAGGATATTTAATGATTTGTAGGATCTTAGGTATATTTGCTTATTCATTGATTATTGTTGGCCCATTATTTTAGATCTCTAATTATAGAGTTAGAATCAATAGTTTAGCCAACTAACATAGGTTTCAAGGGTAAGTTGAGAGTAACTTCCCTAGGTGATATAATCCTCTTAGGTACATCATAAATCAGATAGCTAGAAGAGACATCTTATTGGTGTAAACAAGGGATCCTAAGCATTTTATATATACCATGAGGTACTTGGAATATAAATTCCATACTTAAATTTTTAATATTCATATAATTATTGGATTAAATCCCTCACACCATGATTTATATAATTGATAATAGTAGCTAAGTAGTTTTTAAAATGTCAAAACACAATTTCATTAAAAACATTAAAATAATTAAAAATAAATAGAAAATGAATTAAAATATTTTTGTGTAGGAATCAAAAAATTCAGATTTTATAGAATCAAAATTCTAATTGAAACCCTATACCACACAAAAATCAATAAACAACAAGTAGTATGATATTTCACAATACATAACTATCAATTTTAAGAGATATATGGAATATTTTAGTAACCTGAGAGAGGTTATTGTAAAAAAATAAAAGATATAACATAATCGTTTAATTCTAAAATTGGATAAGGAATCCATCTTAGGTAGGTAGGGTTTAATAATATAGAAGTGACAATGTAAAAGGGTGATTATTATATCTACAATAGGCTAATTGGGTGATAAATATAGATAAACATATATTAAATTTCTCAAATCAAGATAAACTAAAAATAGTAAGTAAAACTATGCTAGGTATAGAAATGAAAAAGAAGTAATGTAATCAGCTTGTTCTTATTATAATGTAGTTCTCGATCTAGAACATGTAGAAAGTATTCTAGAAGAGGATTTTGGAATAATCATGGGATTCTAGATTTGATAATTCTAGAGCTATGAATGATAGAGTCAGCATGAGATGGTTATGTTGATGTAACTATTTGAACTTGATGTAAGTCTTTTATATTGAATACCTAATATAAAATTATTTAACGACTTATATTTTTATGGGTTTGAATTCAACTTCACTCTGGTGTATTCATAAATGGGTAATGGACTATCACTCTTCATGAATTATAATAACCCTATTTCTTCATGTTGACATTAGAGAAAAATATGTTAGTTGGCACATGTTGTTGAGTTGACCCTAAAAACCCCTCTATCTATGAGCACAACCTACAATACTCCGAAGAGGGCCTTAGAATGATTTATTTCTCCCCTATGTGTTAGTTTGTGTGCAAATCATGTAGTATTTCCAAAGTAAGTATAACTATAACCTAATATATAACTCATAAAATTCATCTCTTGGGTTTCCCCTTCTATAATTTAGACATGCATATGTGTTTTCCATATGAATGATATGAAAATAGGATAAAATAGGGAAGATTTTCTCACTTTAGTGCTTGATTGAATGATTTGATAAGTTTCATAAGGTCTTTTCTTAATTTTTTTAGGTGAGTAATGAATGAGGGTTGATCTTATATTTATATCAATCCCTTTGGAGAATTAACTCACATTAAAACACTTAGGTGGATTATTAGGATATGTTTCATTTATAAATTAGATGACTTTAAGGTATTGAACACTTACATCAAAGCATGACACTAGTGTCAACACAAGTGTATGTCCTAGATGCTAATATCTAGGGATTACAAAAGTAGGTACATAATCAAAACTTGTAGAGGTGGAAGATAAGAAGATTTTAAGAATTTTGGGTAAGGTATAAGGTTTGGGACATTAGAATAAGTTTATTGGTTCTAAGAAATATGCCTAGGGGAGCACGATAGAAAAGATGAGAGATTTAATAAAGAGGGAAAGTTACAAAACTAAGAGGAATAGTGAATTCCTAATTTTTTCAAATGTAAAAGACTAAGGTGATATATAATTCATAGAATATTGTATACATTTACACTTTTTAATATAATAATAAAATTGCTAGTTTAAAAGAAAGGAATGCATACCTTGGTATGTATAACATACCTTGTCTTTTCTTGAATCCAATTTGAGTGATTTATTTTTTACTAACCTGAAACCAAGAGCATGTTACAATACATAATCATTTAATATAGCCTATAATTGTCAAGATCTTAAGAAGAACAATTGATTACTTTTGTAAGCAACTAAATAGGGAATTAAACCAGAATTATAAGTAACTAGAAATCAGAAACAACAAAGAACATGAGATATAAGAAACAATGAAAACTTGTATTAAAATCTTCTCAGAAGGAAATACAATTAAAGAAATCTCTCTTTCTTCCACACCTATCAAATGTACAGACCTCTTTCCCTCAAGAGTTTTCTCTCTATCAATTACAAACACAATTCAATCCTTGAATTGTATATCTTACATGTCTGTTACACACGCCCAAGATATGAAGATCTATCCCTATTATATAGAATTAGGGATCATGAGCTATGCATTCTCAACCATCAAATATACCTCCTAATCAAAGGTTCAAATCAGTACTACCAAAAATAGAAACAAAGACTTACAACTAAAAGTTAAACTAATCATGCAAACAATCTGTTCATCCATGAAAATAGAGTTTCTGGACGCACAGGTGACCGACGTCGGTCTTTGTCTGCCTACATATGACCGATGTCAGTGACTGTGTAAATATAGAAACCTTGAAATTTTCTCATTGGTGAATCTTTTAGCTCCACACCTCAACAATCTCCTACTTGGAGATAAATAGCTAGACCTGTACTTGTACAACAACATCTTCTAGCTTCTCCATCTTCAAGCTCAATCTTGAAGACCAATAAAATTTGAATGAAGATTCAACTTCTCCTTTGTTATCAACTTTTTTTAACATGTTAATAGGGTTCTTATCTATATGAATCTTTTCCAGCTTCAACTCACCATCCTCCAATACCTGTCTAATGAAGTGGTACCTAAGCTGTATATGTTTGGTTCTTGAATGAAAGGCTGAATTCTTTGCCAAATGAATTGCACTTTGACTATCACTGTATAATATACAACTCTCTTGCTCCTTCCCCAACTCTTCCATGAACTGTGTCATCCATATCATCTCTTTGCTAGCCTCTATGACTACAATATATTTTGCCTTTGTAGTAGACAAGGTAACAACCTTCTGCAACTTTGAAATCTAGCTAACTGTCATTCCACTAACAGTGAACACATATCATGTGGTGCTTTTCCTACCATATAAGGCACTTACCATATCTGTATCTACATATCCATGTAGAGAAGTGTTTGACCCTCCATAGAATAAATGCCAACTGCTGGTCCCTCTTAGATATCTGAGAATCCACTGAACTACTTTCCAGTGTTCCTTCCCTGGATTGGCCATAAACTTACTGACAACTCCCACTGCTTGGGAAATATCAAGTTTGGTACATACCATTACATACATTAAGCTCCAAACTATGGAAGCATATGGAACTCTACTCATGTACTCTACCTCATCATGTGAATTAGGACACTGTTCTTTGCTCAACTTGAAGTGTCTAGCCATAGGTGTGCTTACTGGTTTTACATCTTGCATATTAAACCTCTCCAACACCTTGTTCACATAATCCTCTTGAGACAAAATCAAACTATGATTTTTCTTGTCTCTCTTAATACTCATGCCAAGGATTTTCTTTGTTACTCCTAAATCCTTCATGGTAAATGTGTGAGCTAATTTTACCTTAAGCTCAAAAATATCCTACATGTGTGAACTTGCAACAAGTATATCATCTACATATAGCAATAGGATAATATATCTACCATTATCCAATCTACTAAAGCCATGCTCAGTCATAAACCTGTCAAACCTCAAATACCACTGTCTAGGAGCTTGGTTAAGACCATATAAGCTTTTCTTCAACCTACACACAAGCTTCTCCTTACCTTTGACCTCAAAACCTTCTGGTTGTTCCATATATATTTCTTCATCCAAATCTCCATGAAGAAATGATGTCTTAACATCAAGCTACTCAAGATGCAAATCCTGAATAGCAACTAAAGATAATATAGTCTGAATAGAAGTCATTTTTACTACAGGAGAAAAAATTTCACCAAAATCAATACCTAGTTTTTGTGAAAATCCCTTTACTACCAACCTGGCCTTATGTCTCATCTATTCATTCTCACCTTCCTTTAGCCTATAAACCCATTTATTTTTTAGTGTTTTCTTACCAACTGGCAACACAACCAAATCCCACATTTGGTTCTCTTTCAAGGAATCAATCTCCTCATTCATGCCAAGCTCCCACTATTTTCAGACTTCTACATGCATTGCTTCATCAAAACTCTCTGGTTCTCCACTATCAGTGAGCAATAAGTAGAATAATTAAGGGGAATATCAAATTTGAGGTTTACTTACCCTTTTTGACCTCCTCCTAGGTGTTTGAGACTCATTCACTCCTTACTGTCCACCCAAATTCTCTATCAGTGATCGATCTCAGTCATCTCCAGGTCTATACCTAACCGATGTCAGTTCCACCTAACCAACATCGATTCTTATCTAACCAACATTGATCACTATCTGACTGACATCAATTCCTTCCTAACCAATGTCAATGTCTATGTTTTCCTGTCTGTGATTATTCTTTCTTGTGAGCTCATTTTGGATCATCACCTCGTCTAATTCAACATTGCCCTGCTCAAAATTATTCAACTTCTTGAGCTAATCACTGTACATCACCTTCTCATTGAAAACAACATCATGGATTTTAATAAGTTTGTTAGTTCCTAGATTCCACAACTAGAATCTGAAATCTCTAGAGCCATAACCAATAAAAGTGCACCTCATACGCTTAACATCCAGCTTCTTTCTATTTTCTTTATCAATGTGCACAAAATCTTCAGAACTAAAAACTTTGAGAAATGAAAGATCTACCTTTTTACCTATCCAAGTCTCTTCTAGAATTCCACCATCTAGAGCAATAGAGGGTCCTCTGTTAATCAGGTAAATTATAGTATCTACAGCTTCTGCCCAAAACTGTAAGGGCAAACCATCATGCAACCTCATACTCTGTGCATGCTTCAAAATTGTTCTGTTCATCCTTTTAGCAACTCCATTTTGCTGAGGTGTCCTTGAAACCATCCTTTGCCTGCGTATTCCATTCATAGCATAGTACTTGTTGAACTTATAGCTGTAGTACTCACCACCATTGTCAGATCTAAGAAACTTCAATCTCAAACATATTTTATTCTCAACCAAAGCTTTCCATTTCATAAATGTTTCAAAAACATCATATTTCTTCCTTATGCAATAAACCCATACCTTTCTTGTAGCATCATCAATGAAAGAAACATAATACTATGATCCTCCAATAGAAGCTACTTGAGCTAGTCCCCACATGTCTGTGTGAACAAGCTCCAACTTGTGCTTCTTCTTTGTTGACCCAATTTTTAGAAATCTCACTCTCTTCTGTTTCCCAAAAATACAATGCTCACAAAAATCTAGATCTATGCTTTTCAAATCTGAAAGCTTACCTTTTGACTTAAGAATAGTCATTCCCTTCTCACTCATGTGGCCAAGCCTTTGGTGCCACAACTTTGCATCCACATCTAAAGTAGATAATACAGAAAGAGAATAATCAATAGTACAATTACATAAATAGAGAGTACCTACTCTCTTACCTCTGGCTAATACAAGTTTAGTCTTGGAAACCTTCCAAGATTCAACTATGAGAGTTACTGTGAAACCCTCATCCCCCAACTTTCCTACAAAAATTAGATTCCTCTTCAGGATGGGTACATGCATGACATCTTTCAACACCCATGTGTTGCCATTTTGCAATTTCAGCTGCACTTTTCCTTTGCCAACAATTTTACAAGGCTCATCATCCCCTAAATAAACTATTCTAAAATCTCCCTGGACATAATCATTGAAATATTCTCTATTTGGGGTAGCATGGAAAGAGGCACCAAAATCTAAAACCAAAGATTCTATTTTATTATCCAAATAAAATATGAGAGCATCTTGTGCAACAATACCTACAACTTTTGCTTCTTCATTACCTCCATGCTGATTTTTTTCTTTAACCGGCAACCAACAATCTTTCTTTGCATGCCCTATCTTTCTACAATTCTAGCAGGTTATTTTTCTTCCATTTTTGGATTTAGATCTACCTCTCATCTTTGACTTATACCTTGATCTCCCTTGCTTGCGCTTCTCTTTTTGCCTTCCCCTGCTTTCAATACTTAAAGCATTACTTGATGTTTTCCTTGTGCTTTTCCTATGAGTATCCTCATTTAAGATTACACTAACATCATCTACTTTCAAGATATTTGTAGTAGATGCAATATTACTAACTACCATTACCAAGCTATGCCAACTTCAGGTAAAGAGCATAAAATTAAGAGATCCTTAATTTCATCATCAAAAACTATTTTGACTGAATTTAATTGATTTACTATTGCATGGAAATCATTTAGATGACTAGATACAAATCCACCTTCCTGCATTTGCAAATTAAATAATTGCTTCATACGATATACCTTATTTGGAGCTGAGGGATTTTCATATAAATTTTCTAAAGTATCGATTGACTCTACCATTGTCTTTGCCTGTGACAAGTTGGAAATCACAGAAGATGCCAGGCTCAACCTAATGGATCCCAAAGCCTTTCTATCAAGAACATTCCATTATTCATCTTGCATATCTGTGGGCTTACTTGAAACCCCACCCAATGGTAAGTATATATCTTTCTGATACAGATAATCTTCTATTTGCATCTTCCATAATTGATAGTTCTTGCTATTAAACTTCTCCATTCTTAGTTTACTTGATTCTACCATTGCTATACTCCCACTCAAATAGAAACCCTTGTGAGTGACCTGTAATCAACATACACTAAATAGATCTGAAACCACCTGTTAGTGAACCCAAGCTCTGATACCACTTGTCAGGATCTTAACAAGAACAATTGATTACTTTTGTAAGCAACTAAACATGAAATTAAACTAGAATTATAAGTAATTAGAAATTAGAATCAGCAAAGAACATGAGATACAAGAAACAATGAAAACTTGTATTAAACTATTCTCAGAAGGAAATACAATTGAAGAAATCTATCTTTCTTCCACACCTCTCAGATGTATAAACCTCTTTCCCTCAAGAGTTTTCTCTCTATCAATTACAAACACAATTCAATCCTTGAATTGTCTATCTTACATGTCTGTTACACACACCCAAGCTATGAAGATCTATCCCTATTATATAGAATTAAGGATCATGAGCTATGCATTCTCAACCATCAGATATACCTCATAATCAAAGGTTTAAATTAGTCCTACCAAAAATAGAAATGTAGACTTACAACTAACAGTTAAACTAATCATGTAAACAATCTATTCATCCATGAAAATAGAGTTTTTGGATGCACAGGTGACCAATGTCGGTCCCTGTTTGCCTGCATATGAATGACGTTGGTGATTGTGTAAATACAACAACCTTGCAATTTTCTCATTGGTGAAGCTTTTAGCTCCACACCTCAATAATAATTTGAAAGTAATTTAAAATAGTGAAATTGAAAGAGAAAGCTTTAGGAATATACTACATCGATATAACTGACTTACCTATTGACAAGTCAATTTAAAATATGTAACATTTATGTCTTTAAAATTGACATTAAGAAAAATATATAAAGTTTATATATCTAATGAGATATATAGAAAGGGATATTTTAAGGCACATCTCCCCAACCTTAGAGAAAAAGTGAGTTATCATTCAACAGTAGAGATTACCTAATTATGCAACCCAATCATACTTATAACCTAGTGAGCATGAGTGAAAAAAATCAGCTCATACTATAAAATTGGTAAGGATGGATGATAAAATAATGTCCAACCTAAAAACTTGGAAAGATTGAGTAATTTAATCACCTCAACAATACCAAAATTGAACCAAATATTATAGTAGATTGGCTCAATATAGTTTGTAAAACTATGTCTTAGGTATCAGTGCATAAAAGTACATCCTAGTGGGTGATGATAATACCTAAGAGTCTTTTGAAATATGATATTCATTTGGATTTTGAAATATTAGGTGCACATTACATATCATAAGCACCTTAGATATGTCTCATGTTAACATTGTGTGTACCAATGGTACCAATGTATAGAATTATGCCACAACTGTGAATCTAAATTATATAAATATGATCTTTGGCCAATATAGAAACTATATAAGTGTGGATAACATGCTTATAAAGTATTCTACCACTATATATGGAGAAATCTAAAAAATAAAATCAGTACCAATGTGGAGGACATGTTTCCAAAACATGCCCCCACTATAATTTGGAGATGCATAATACTGATAAGTGTTGAAAACATGTTTCCAAAGCATTCCCCTACTGAATCCAAAAATTATGAATGTTTGGAATCTACACCTATATGACATGTTCCCACTAAATTTAAAAACTAATGTAAGTACCAAATATTGAATTAATAGAGTTCATAGAGTTAATGCCTTTTATGCTAAAATTGATAAAAATAATAAGTGATAAATTATGGGAAATATATGAAATATTTTTCGAAAAAACAAACTATGGTTTTATTTATTTCTATGGGAACAAAAAAACTTCTACTAGTTCTGAAAATATGGATATAATTAGTTAGATATTACCTACATAAAAATTTCAAGTTATAAGTTTAGAGAAAATCAATCACTAATAATGAAGTTAGTGAAAAATTCTAGGGAAACATATGAAATAAATTGTAATTTGTGCCAAGACTGACTAAAATAAGAAATTAAATATGAAACTGTAAATATTTTCTTTTAATTTGAAGATAAAATACACTAAAATAGTTAATGGATACTTAAGGTTTTACAATGTTGGACAGTATGTGGGTTCATAAAAATGTTTACTCTAATTTAAATTGAAATTGATCAAATCTAATAGAAATAAACTATATAAATGATAATGCAATAAGTTTTAATAAAAGTACAATAAAGTAAAAAACTTAAAGTTATAAATAATTAATTGTAAAAGAAATAATATGTACTTACCTTTCAATCAATTGATTTATAAATATACATATAGTTTAATGACATAAATTTTTTTAACCCATATTATAAATTATGTGACCATAGAAATCATAACTTTAGGAGGTAAAGGGATAGGACTGAACTAGGAGGATAGGTCCATAATGTAGATCTATCTAGTTTCTTCGATGTTGTCCCTATTGACCATATAAACAATATTTTAATTATATCATGTGTGGATCTTGACAAAGGTTTCTTGACTATGTTTAGAGACTAAATAGATGCAAGGAATACCTTTAAAATTACATCCCTAATCCTACATAGGCACATAAAATGAGATCAAATGCAAAAGGGGTAAAAATTGGGGAAGTAGGAATGACTTGGTTATCCTTAGAAAACCCCTCATTGACTAAGTGTTATGTGCATAGCCCAAAGGGCTTTAGGCTAATGTAATTTTATATTTTGGGGAAAGTATGTAATCTATGATTAGAAAAACTAGAATATTAATTATAGTGCTTGATAATATATGTCCTATACATCTAATGAAACATTATTAAAACTTGGCCTATGACATTAGGAAAGAAAAAGAATTGAAATTCATAATAAGAATGTTATTTTCCTTAATGTAGAATGATTTTGAAATTAGATTGTCAGATAATTAAATTGAGAAGCTCTGATATGATTTCATAAAGAATATTTATAATATTTTCAAGATCTAACCCTATGAAAAGTGATGGATTTTTTACTAAATGTCTTATTAAAAAATGTATTATATTTGCACTTTATACCTATCCACCGAATGTAGACTTGTCCTATAATGTCAGAAACTTTTGAAACTTTATAATAGGGTTATGTTAGTAGAATAGGGATGAATAAGGGTATATGCCTGTTATTTTATCAATACTTATAATATAGTGAATTCTCCTCTAATTATTTTGGCTAATGAAATGGTGAAACTATCAAAGTAAAGATGTCAAGAATAAACATTTTTAATAATTTATCATCAAATTTATGTGTCTACATTTGACCCCTTTATTCTCATGATGCATTAAATATAAATTATTATATTACATTATATATATATATATAATGTAATATAATAATTTATATTTAATGCATCATGAGAATAAAGGGGTCAAATGTAGACACATAAATTTAATGATAAATTATATATATATACATATACATACATACATATACATATATATATATATATATATACATATACATACATACATACATACATACATATATATATATATATATATATATATATATATATATATATATATATATATATATATATATATCTGTGTGTGTGTGTGTGTGTGTGTGTATATGTATATGTATATGTGTGTGTGTGTATATATATATATATGTATGTATGTATGTATGTATGTATGTATGTATGTATGTATGTATGTATGTATGTAACCTAAGTTTAAAAACACACTTTTTTTCCAATGGAGTTTGTTATCTTGGATTACCAGCTAACCCAAGTGGACATAACTTTTTTCAAACTCAATTGACTCCTATCTAGGTAGAAGAAATAGTTTTTAAAGTGGTAAAATAATGAGTGATAGGCCATCAAGGGTCACTAGACTATAACCACAATAACTTATAGTATTTGAATCTATGTAAAAATTAAGAGTGATTAATTCTCAATGAGTGAATCATTTTATTTAAATAAGAATATTATTTCATGTGTGAAGAACATGCTAATTATATATAAATGTTCCAATAATTGAGTGTTAGTATATTTTAATGGAAAAATAAAATAAAAGTGGAGGGGGAACCAATATATGGTTTATTAAAGTGTAGCCGAGATGTGGAGTGTCATTAAACTCAAATGTTTCCCACTTGTAAAAGGATGATTCACATCATTGCATATGGAATTAGATTCATTATTTAACCTTTAAATATTTCTTGTGAAAAATATAAAATAGGGGATTACATGAGCCAACATCATTCCCCTATATTGTAGAGTTGTAATTTAAAATTATGTTAAACTTTGACACTTTGTAATTATTTTTGTACATGTTCATATGTGCTTAAGTAATTTTAATAGTGGGGTGCATATATAAGCCATATGCCCCCATAATTTCAAATTTCTAAATTATATAAAAAAGAATTCATAGTGTTTGTTGTTATAAATCTGAAATATGCTATTTTTGAAGTCTTGAATTAAAGATAAGCCTACCACAATACACCCCTTTTCAGATCTGAGAAGTTATTTGTAATTCAATTATCTCAAAATAAAGTGTTGATGTATGATATATGTGACCATGTACTTGAAAACGTGAATTATATTGAAACATATAATTGCATATAAACTATTGAAGTATGTAAGGAATTTTTAAGTATTTAAATTACATTTGCATCATGAAATTGAATATAGCATTTAATTACATATGAATTATTGAATAAAATAAGTATGATATGCCCATGATATGTATCTATGTCAATGTTATAAAATCATAAGTCCATTGTAACACATATAATGTATGAATAAAAATACATTTTTATGATATATATCTCAACATGGAAAATAGGTTGTGGATAAATACAACTTGTAACAATTTTTGTAGAGAATGATGAGATGCCCCCAATGTAGCAAGACTATTTGGTAAAAGGTAGACCCAACATCAACACCATGTAAAAGTATTTCATGTATCTCAAACACACATACCTCATGAAAAACATTGTGTATTTAAAAGTAAATGAAATATGTTATCTAATTAATATGAAATAGATGAAATATATAAGCTAGAAACATGATCATATGCTTAGATGTCATAATTTTGGACTTTTGGAGATATTTGCATTATTTCTAGTATGTTTGTTGAAATATTTATGAATGGAGTTGTATTTTTTTCCATAGTTTAAATGTAATTTTTAAATATTTAAATTGAAAAAGATTAAAAATTTAAATAATCAAGGCTTCGGGCATAAAAAAAGTAAGAGAGATTATAAAAATTGACAAGGTGTGAAATTGTAAAATGGAAAGAAGAAAATAAATTGATATTCCCGAAAATATTTATAAATTATGTATATAAATATAACATAGTTGAAAAACATGATAATGATAAATGCAAGTGATATGCACCTAATGTATCTCTAAATTAAGTATAGAAATATTGCATAGATGATGAATATGATAATGTGTGTTCATGTGATCATGTAAGTGAAAATAAAAGTTATAACATGTATAGATGTATAATAATAGTAAGATAGGTTTTTTTTAATCATAAAAAGTGAGAATTCAAGTGACAGTAAAGCCAAAGGCTATATGAGTATGTATAAAATTTTTAATCATTAAAATTATATTGTAAGCACAAAGATGTATCATTCAAGCCTATTAGAAGCTTGTATATTTACAACTACATTATGTTATGTTACTACATTTATATATTGTTTATAATTTATCTTATTTGGTTTATGATAATTTCCAATTAGATGGGAATATAAATGCATAATATTAATTTGTGATTTTAGTGCTTCTATTTCCATTATTTGGTTTATCATGTGTATGTATATTATTATTATATTTTTGTAATTATGTTGACTTAACAACCCATACTTGGTTATGCAACTTAGTATATATGATATTATAAGTTTAGTGCATGGATATGCATTTATTGGTATAATCATTGTTATCTTTAACATGATTTGGAGATGGAACGTTGGTTGAATTTTTGGAGTTTGGAATTGCTTTTTAACTTGAAAATAATTGTTTTGAAATGACACTAGTCCTTTATTTATAAGTTCATTTAACATAGCTCTTATTACATAACAATTATTTTCATAGTGTCCATTAATTCTAGGATAGGTAAAAAAGGATATACCTTTGATTTTTTCCAAATGATGTAGACGATGATAATAATTAGTGCATAATTTGATTAATTTTTTGTCCAATAATTTAATTAAAATTTCATGTGGACATCCATTGGAATAAAATATTGATGGTGGTTAGTTTATTATGGGTAAAGGGTGAGTGTGATTAATAATTCTAGGATTATATTTCTTTAATTTATAGAATACTCTGACTTGCTCATATTTATATTCAACATTATGTATCAAAATATTGAGGTGTATTATTTGATTCATGTGTTTATTACGAATGTGAGTTAGTTTTTTAGGATTATTATAAATATGTGCATTAACTTGAGGTGAGTGTAACTCATTAGGTTTATCATCTTGAAATAACTCAATGTATTCTTGCATATGATTTGAAATAGTAACAAGCCATAATTTTTCTTCTAATTCTAAGGCCTCATAACAAAAAGCTAAAAATTATTCACAAGCATTATAAATTAGCTTCCCTTTTCATGGATAAATGATACCTCAACAATATATATATATATATATATATATATATATATATATATATATTTATGTTATAAATATTTGGGTAGGTAAAGTAATTGATGCATATAAGATTTAAATCTTAAGATGGAATCATAAACTTGCTAAGAGTTTTCTTGATGAAAGGAAAGTAGTTTCTCATAATTAACCCTAGGTACCCTACTTTGAATATATTGGATTAAAATTTATTTTTCCAATTTATTATAAGTGGATAAGAATCCACCAGGAAAGTAATGAAATGAATCAATTTTAGATTCCTCTAGGTTTTCAGGTAATAAATTTAATAGTAAATGACTACCATTGCATCCAATCATGGTTTCAATAAAATTTTTAAGATGAAATTAAGGGTCTTCATTTTTATTAAATGTGGAAAATGTATGGATTTGAAACAAAATAGATAAGGGTGTATATATAATATTACACACATTAGGGTTACCATGGATGGAATTAAAGTCACCCTAAGAATAATATGATTTACTCTCTAAGGATAAGTTGTTTAATTTATATTTTAAATCACCTATGGTATACATTAAGGACATGAATTATTCAAAAGGAATGTTAAGGTTTTTAATAGGTTCTTTTAGGTATTGAATTATATTGTTAATCTTAGCCATTGGTACACTAGTGAAAATAGGAGTGTAAGGTTTATGAAGAATTTTCTCCTTATAGTTGGTGGGTTTAGGATATTCATTTGTATTTATACTATAATTAGTGTGTAAAGGAAATTATATATTATGGAAAGGGAAGGTATAATATTATTAGGACAAGAATCAACATGTTCACATGGTCTATCTTGTATGTAGGAATTAACAATGTCATCATAAGGTGGAATAACATTATCATTGGATTGATCATGTGATTTATATATACCATAATAATAAGGTATAAGAGGAAATATATGAGGATTAGAAGAAACATGATCATAATCACTAAATACATTTTCATCATCGTACCAGTCCTCATCATAATAACTATATTTATAATTATCATAATAAAAAGACAAATTATTTTGTGTCTTATTTTAGGTTGAAATATGATAATAGTTTAACTATGACATGTAATTTCAACATCTATGGGATGAAATTAAGGATATATGTCATCAATAGTATTATTTTATTGAGATTCAAGGGAAGGAGAAAGAGTAGGTTATTCATAAATAACATCATATTTTTGGAGACATGGGTTATTAGAATTGGGTTTTTAGAGTAAATGTGTTAAATAATATTATAAAAAATTAAAGATAAGTTATGTGTTCAAGGATAAGGATTCTCTTTCTTAAGAGTAAGTGGTACCCTAATAGAGAGATTAGATATAAGAATTAGGAGGATATTTTTTCTAGAAATTATCTTCTAATGAAGGAGGTAAAGAAAGATCATAAGTTTATACACATCCATAATGGAAACTAAATCCAAAAATATAGAGGAAACCATAGGTGTGACCAAATAAGGATAAAAATAGATATCCAAAAGGGTGTCTAAAGGATACACCAAAAATGAATCTATAATTGTATCCAAAGAGGACCCTAAAGGAGAATGCAAAGTGGACTCTAAAGGAGAACGTAAATAGAAATCTAAGGGATCTAACAAATAATTTAAGGAGGAATATGAATTAAAATCAAAAGAGGAATATAAAGGTTTGAGCAATGTTCTATCTAGAGAATAATATCTAGTAAAATGTAAAGAGGGATATAGTGATGTGAGTTAAGGTAAATCCAGGAGGGAGATAGAAAATAACACAAAGGGGAATGTAGAGGTATGATCAAAGATAAACCTTAAGGATAATTAAAATATGTTTTTATAGTGTACTATAAAGAGCAATCTAAAGATGAAGAAAAAGGTCCATTTTCCTCCTCTTGGGTAAGTAGGTGAGATGCCAAGATAAAATCATATTCCCAAGATGTTTCAAAAACAAAATATGTATCCATGATATCAAGATAAAAATCACCCATACATTAATCCTCTATAAGTTTTTGATTATTTATATTTGTCCATTCAACTTGGTCATAATTAAAGGGTATAACATGAGTGGATAACAATTCATCAAGGGGATTAAGGTTATGTTGTAGTTCAAGTTCCAAGATAAGTTTAGAGAGATCATTTATACTTGTGTTTATTCTATTATTATTTTTTGTGCTAGTGAATGGGGTACCCAAGGGATTATTTGCATAAAAAGGGGTATTTATAAATTATATACTCTATATCCTTTCATTTTTATCATCATGGATGAATCACTTAGTAGATCATTATCAATCACCCTTATAAATGGGGAGTTGAAGAGGTTTAGGTCAGCTTCTCAAAATGTGGAACCTTCTTTGAACCAATAGTTTATTGATGACATAATTATTGTTGAATCTTTAATTACAGAAGATAGAGAAATAAACAAAATATTTTAATCGATAAGTAAAATTATAATTTGACCATTAATTTTTTTAAAAGATTCATTTTCTTCTTTGATACTCTTGTTGCTAGGAAAAATCAGATTGATATAATTATGTGGTGTCAGATCAAAGATATGTCATCCTCCTATCTTATTATGCCACTATTCAGTAGAGATATTATAAATTTAAATTTGAATAATCTATCAAAAAAGTTTAAAATAAAGTTGGTTGGGTGTAAATTAATGCTCTTCTCCTAGGTTGGAAAGCTCATCCCTATCAATAACATGTTGTAAAGTTTTTTGGTGCATTTGATGTCTCTATTCAAAATTGATGGAGACTCATTAAGCAGTGCACCCACCATGACAAGATTCATTTTGAAAAGTATATATATTTAAGAGATGCTTTATATTTCTTAGAATAAAATTAGTTTTTAAGGGGACCTTGCTTTTAGAAATTTTTGGTGACCAATAAAAACCCTATCCTCAATGGCAATAAATAGATAATTAGAAGTGGGGAGAAGGTGAGATTTTGGGAGAATGCTTGGATACTATATCAACACCTCTTGGAATTATAACCCTAGAGACAAATTCACATTCAACTTAAACATTAATTAGGGACTTAGGTGTATTACTACATCCATATTTATGAGTAAAGAAGATGTAGGAGGTAGTTGTTAGCCAAAATGGCTACCATAGGCCACTATATTTCAAAACTTTGCTTCTATGCCTTATTTAACTTTATTGATGACCTTTTTAGAGGTTTTGTATTATATCATAGGTCATGAATTTCCATAAGAGGGTGTTTTATCAAGTATCTTTGGTCATTTCAATATCTCTTGAAAAGTCTATGAGAGTATTTCAAAAGCTTAGTCTTGTCATCAATCACCTTCATTAAATTTATTGTTTAGGTGTTTGTAGAAATTAAAGTATCTTAATATAGTTTAAGGTTACTTTGAAAAGGTTAAGTAATGTTAATATATGGTGAAAATATTAGTATATTAACTTTCCAAGGTGATATGATTTCATATGGTGAAGGTGAGATCTAAAGACAATGTGGTAAGATGGAAACATTGTTATTTCAAACATTTAGCAAGGATTCAAGTAATTTTAAGGAAAGTTAAGGTTCATTTCTTGAAATGTTAAAATTAGATTCATTGATGGAGATATTAATTATAAGGAACCAATACCACATATGGGAGTCAAAATATATTCTTTATATCATTTGATAATTTTCAAGTCATGATTTACTTCAGGTTATCTGTACACTTGGTAAAAGTGTCTTAGTAGTTCATTTCTAATGTATGAGCTCTTTTGAAACCTTCATGTTTGGTTTTTATAATGTCTAAGCATAAGATTATTATGTTTAAAGGTAGGTAATGACAATGTTTGAATGTTACAATCATTCTACCAAGTTTTAAAAGACTCCATAGGTACCTTGTACATAGCTAATGTGAAATATCATTTCAAATAAGTAAGTCTAATGGTAGAGGAAAACCTTTTCATAAGGTCATGCAAGTTTTCTATTGTGAGTAAGAGCAAGTAGTAATAAATTAAAGCATGTTTCAAAGTGGTATAAACCTAGAATAATCTCTATTAGCTATATCAAGGTCTCAAATAATACTAAAGGGTGACCTATAGGCCCAAACAAGAATAAAACCTCTTCAAAGCTTCCATCAGGTAACTAGATAGTCCAAGAAGGATAGATGGGTTTATATTGGTACACAATGGAGAGATAATGTTTAGGAAAAAATCTTAGGAAAACTAAGGTGTCTATATACCCTCTGTAACTTTGGCAATGTTTTGGACATAGGAGGGTATAGCTCTATGAATAATCACTAAGAGATTTACTACCCCTAAAACCTCTTGAAAATCCCACCATTTGATCTAATATTCTAAATAGGATATTTTAAATAATTTAAGGTAGGATAAAAAGTAAAGAGAAACCTTAGGTATCCTAAAAAGTCTTATTACATCATTATCAATCATGTATTCTATGCATGCATAGGCAAAATGTAAACTTGTAGTCTTGAAGGGTAAAAGAGATAGTCATATAAACAAACACCATTGAGGTTTGGAGAATTAGTACATGTGACATATGCATTAAATTAATTCATGGAAAGGACATTAGACACTTAGATCATATTAATCAGTGGATAAACATCTAGAATCATTCTTAAAGTGAAATTGTAGGTCTTAAACCTATGATCATTGATCTTTTGAGGAGGATTTTTACCTTGTAAATACATCTAGAAGGTTATAGAGATGACTACCAAGATAATATATCTAATAATTATTTCATAAATTGTCTAAATGGGGTTAAATGTATATTTATAGGTTTGCAAACCTGTAGGTCCTCATTATTAATCAAAAGTATTAGAATCTCACAAAAGAAGATTTATTTTGAGCTTGATAAGGAAATATTCACCTTATTAAAGCATGAAATGGGTCACATATATTTGATACACTCACCTAGAGTGAAAAATGATTTCAAAAAATTTAATATTCACAAAAATATAGCTAAGAGAAGCCTAAATGGGCCTAAAGTAAAGCCTTAGGTCTGCCTCCTAGATATGAGGATTGAATGTGATTATTGTATTTAAAGTAGATTTTAAATAGTTAAGAGAGATTTGAGAGTCTTGAAAAAGGTTTTTAAAATGGTTTAAACCTTGGTATGAAGAAGAAATCCTTCAAACAGGGCTACTAGGGTCAAGGTACTTAAGCTATAAATAAACACTCATAAAGGGCAAATCAGGTTCTAGAGCTATTTGGATAGTAATTACATTTTGTAAAACATTGAGATAAATTATATAAGTTTTTACAAGCCTATTTGTGGCAATTTTAATCAATAAAAAGCATTTTGAAGATTTTAGGCCTAAAGTGCACTCTCTCAACATACACACATAGTCTTGCAATGCCCAAGGACTACTTTTGAAGCTCAAAAATATATTGAGAAAATGCATGAGAAGGAATGGAGTTTGGAGGTGTTGATGAAATTCCTAAACTCCAACTTGATTTTATTGGTTATTCTCAAAAGATCATGTACATTATGAATAATCGTTAACAAGATAAACCACTCTAAACCCTCTTAAAGCCCTAAAATAAACCTAATGACTATTTAAATGCCCATAAACACCTCAAATGCATTTAATTAACCCTAAAAACATCATATTGATATTTGTATCCCTCCTTAGTAACATTTAGGATAATTAATTGGCATTTGTGAAAAAGATAAATATATAAAGTGGCCTAGAAAGGATTGCTAAAGGCCTGTTTGCAAGGTTTTAACTATGTAAAGGTCCCTAAACTAGTTGAAGAGGATTTGAAACCCTAGGCAAAGTTCTAATAATTCATTCTAGGCAACTCAAAGGATGATGATGGTAACTAGATAGGCTTTCAAGCAAGAAATTAGACCTAATAAAGAGTGTGTTTTGTTAATTATATTGATTAGTTATAGACCTTTTCAAGGTGAATGTGAGACATGGAAACATTTGTGGATCCTTATAACCACCTAATACTATCCCTAGAAGGCTCTAAAAATTATGAACATGTCAATTTAATGACTACGTGTAATCTTGAAGTGTCTAATACATATGTATATTGAACATGATTCTTTAAGTTTGTCATTGAAGGATCCAAAGCATGTGCAAGGTGTCAAGAACCTACAACACTAGTTTGAAGAGTCCTCATGTATGTATGAGATTGTAAAGGTTACCAATAAATAATAAAATAAAAGAATGCATTATAACTTCCTAATAAAGGTATAAGGGTAGTTTCAAGAGATAAAGGATGAGTCATCAAGGTAATGAAGCATCTCTTATGCCACCTTTGAGAAGGCTATCATCAAACCAAGAAAGAGTTGTGAAGAATATGTTACTAGAATATCTTTTATATTTTTTTTCTTATTTTTAACCTATTTTATGAGTTGTTGTAGTCATCAGGACCCTCTCAATATCCTATTCTCCCTCTTACTCCTTGATTCTATATGTTCTACATTGTTTTCTCTAAAAAAGGATCCTCAACCTAACTATGGTAAATCCCTACTCAAATAACACTTGTACTTAGCCTTGGAGATCAATTAAAGACAATTTATATCTTTATTAATACTATAATTAGTGTAGACTCATGGTGATTGATGAATGTAAGTATTAGTGTCAAATCTCTCATGTATTTGTCCTATCTCATTACTTACTTACAAGTTGCTAGTATCTTATTAGGTCATATAGAGTATGGTGTATGTTCTTGCATTATATAAGTGTGGAGATTGCTTCATTAGTGTCTCCTATGAGACCTTTTTATGCTAAGGTGTGTTCAATTTATTATGTTTGTAATAACATAATTATTGTTAATATATAATATTATGTTAATAGGTGTTTTTGTGGTATATTATTGTTATGAATAATAAAAATAATATATGGGATGATTTTAGATAGTTAGTAGGTTAGATATATTTTTGTATGCTACAACAATATTATGATTATAGGTTTGTGAGTAAGAATAGGGTGTGAGGAGATATTATGGGAGAGATTTGTGGTTATACAGTTTACCTTTATTATAGGAAAGATATTCCTATATATTAGTAACACTTGAATCAATATGATATAAAGGAAATAATTTATAGTGTGAATTTATTATTATTATCTTCTATTTGGCCTATTGATTCTATTCAATTTTATTTGAAATAAATAAAGATTTGTTAATCTCCTCTAGATCCTAATAGTGGTATCAAAGTAGAATATAACAATAAGAATCCCTACTTTATCCATTACTTCATGCTTCCATGCTACGTATTAAATATGTCTTTAGTTTATACCTTTTTTGGTTATTAAATCCTTTCCATCATCCACAAGTTGATTGACATACTTGGTTGATATAGTGTAATCCATAGAGATAAACAAGCTGATTTTATCCATCAAAATATCAACATAGAATCTATAGATAGCACATAAAATGTAAAGGCTGATGATGAATTCAAAGTGATCAGACACGACATCAAAGGAAACTCCTAATGTGATGGTGATCTTCAAAGTGATTTATTGTTTATTTTATATATATATATAATAATAATATATAATAATAATAATAATAATAATAATAATAATAATAATAATAATAATAATAATAATAATAATAATAATAATAATAATAATAATAATAATAATAATAAACAATAAATCACTTTGAAGATCACCATCACATTAGGAGTTTCCTTTGATGTCATGTCTGATCACTTTGAATTCATCATCAGCCTTTACATTTTATGTGTTATCTACAGATTCTATGTTGATATTTTGATGGATAAAATCAGCCTGTTTATCTCTATGGATTACACTATGTAACTGTCATTCTATCATTTTCTTGTATTATATCATGTTTTAGCTCAATCCCTATAAACTTGATGACTCAGCTCATGAGATTGTACCTTTTTTGGTGAAGTAGCATTCAAAATTGGTGAGCTTATTGGAGAGTTGTCAATGATGTCATAGTGATTTCATGAGGGTGTCCAGGTGAGTGGATCAAGAGCCTTGATAGTCTAAGTGATAGTGACAAAGTGTGTAATGTGCTTGTCCTATTATGCTTGAAGTATGATTGGTTAATCTTCTATTTTGGCATGGTTAGAGATGTTTAGGGATGATTATGGAGTTTTGAACATGTGAAAAAGATCCATAAGATGTTTTATAATCTATGATTTCTTATGTGTATGAGTGTATTTCATCTAGTTGATCATTAATGTCATCTAGAGATTTTGGGTCTAGTGGTAAAAAATCTAAGTACGCAGTTTGATGATGTTACCATGACCACATGTGGATGAGTCAGGGGGAGTTATTCATATGGTTTTGGTTGACCATTTTGACCACAAGTCAAAATGGTCAACCCCCTAATAGTAAAAACTTATATATGGGTATAATATTTTATGATAGGGTGTGTTATAGTATATTTGATTTGATTTAATGCCATTTTAGCCTTGATCATGGTCTAATTACTTTATATGTCATTTTGAGTCACTTAAGAGCCATTTAGGGGTCATAAAAGCAAGTGGCATGGTTTTCAAGGTGTCCAAGTGTCCTATTTTTAGTTCAAACATCTAATATGTCATATTACCTATTAAGAATTCCAATCCCATCTAAAACTTGTAGGTTATTTAACTGCAAATCAAGAAAATAACTAATTTCATACTTTTATGGCCTATAGGAGAGTGTGACATGTGGGAGAATGTTTTGGGATGAATATTAAACTTATTAAAACAAATTTTCATGGTTTAAATTATTTTTAAGTGCTAAATTTGAGCTAAAATCATTCTACTCCTTCTTCACCCTTTTAGACACATAGAACCAATCAGTAAGTTTGTGCTTAGTGCAACTAGTTGGATAATTTTTAGACCAAAAAAATTTATGGGGTGATATTACACACACATATATTAATTTTAATAAAAATATTTAAAATATTGGTCAACTTTGATTTCTAAATCATCTCCAATAGGTTGACTATGTTTTTCTACTCACTATTTACCATACCCTATAGGTTTTACTCTTGTTTAGATGATTCCATAAAATATAGCTGATATAATTGACTATAGAGGACATGGAAATATTAACCTCATGATCAAATTTTTTTTTCATGTATCAAGGTGTTTTGATAATCTAATTATCTCAAGTTTCAAGAGAAGGCATCATTATATGTTACTAGCAAGTTTCCATCATTTTCATAATATTCATGATTTTTTAATAGTTTTATAAGGTGAAGATAGTTTAATTCCCATGAAATATTTGTCCTTTTACCTTTAAAACTCATTCTCCAAATCAATATTCCATAAATTTGCAGTCACAAGTGAGATGCAGTCAGTTTACTCCATGACTGTTATGCATAATCAACTAAGTGAGATGGGTTAAGGTATTTAACACATCCATGGGGTTACAATTATGGTATTAAATTTTTTAATAAATTATCATAATATAATAAATAAATTTAATCACTTTTAATCGGCATAATGAAGACAATGATAGCTAATCACTCAACCATAATTATTTGGCGTTCACTATAGAGATTGACCTATAAATGCCTAAAGGAAGGGAATACATTAAAAGGAAGTGAGGGAGTTTTTTTAAATATTTGAAACATATTTATGTTAAATTTTAATAATATTATGGGATATAAATTGGTTATTCCCTTGAGTATATTGACTATTTCACGCTGACTACCTATATGTAACTCATAGTGTACCTATAGCAGTCTCAAGAGGATGTCATGTTGAAAAAGAAACCTTGACACTTATTTCAAATAATTTGAAATGGAAAGAGTGAATTTTTAATATTTTTTAATGTTTGAAATTTATCACAAGAATATATATCTTTCATATTATCTATACTTGTACCCACTGCTTCCATACATGAAAATGTTCATCTACAAGTGGTACCACAAAGGGCTAAGGTGTCACATAGAAGTTTTGAAGCATGAAGTGAAAATTTCCTTGGAATAATAGTATTTTGAATATATTATTTAGTCCCATTTTAAATTATATATTACTAAGGAAGTTTGAAGGTCACTTCTAAAGGCAATGACTATAGATTCAAGGATAAAATCCCTAAAATGTGAAACTAAAGCACTTGGTCATTTTTTGGAGATCATATAATAGGGTTGTCAAGATATTTGAAGCATATACATGATCATACCTTATACCTCCCATATATTAGAGTAGCCTTGAAAAATTATTAAGGCATTTACCTAGTGGAAGGTAGTAGTTGGGGGCCTCAAAGTTGCCCATTTAAACACTGAACTTCTCTATTATCATCTAAAAGATCTGAATCCTTAAGTGATATTGCATCCCAAAAATATAATATAAGAAATATATCCATGTTTGAGTGGTCCTAATAATGTTTAATAATATACTAATTCTAAAAAATTCATCAAACAAATTTGAGAGGTAGGGTTTTTTCCTCATAAACATCTATAGGTGCCTTACCTACAGACCATTCACCTACAACCAAGGGTCAAACTCCCACACCATCTATAGCAAGGGATTAAGCATGAATATATAAACTTTATCTTATGGAATATGATTCCAAATGACTCATAGGATCCAAAGGTGATGTAAAACCTAATCCAAGAGGAATATTTACCTACAGGGTCTTATACATTTCAATATATTTGAGTGTGTTTGACTGTGGCAAACAGTGGGCTAAAGAGTGTTGTTTTGGTGTTGGTATTGAATAAGCACTAGGTAAATGGGTCTCATTAGATTTCAATGACCTTATGAAACATTGATAATGTCTTGGGGAATTATTCTCAATATTTAACATGTAAGTTAACCTATAGGTGTGGTGTCTTGAATCAAAACACAGTCAGAATTACACTCAGCCTTAACCTTTTAAGGTATGTGGAGAGATATGAGAAAGTTTGAAATTAATAATGGACCTAAAACATTTTAAAAATTATGATAGAAATCTTAAATTATCTCCACACCTTAAAAACAAGGTACTAAAGGGACTCTAATAGTATAATTGATAGTCCATAGTCAAAACCCTGTAGATAGTCAATTACCCCACAAGTATGTCTTAAGACTTAACACATTTGAGGGGTATAGAGATATGATCAAGATTTTAATTTTTTTCATAGATAGTATGAATAACTTGGGTAATCATCTCAAAATTTCACCTTGTTTGATAAAGTAGGGGAAGTACTCTCTATTTTATCCTAGATAGAGGGTACTCCCCTTTTACACAAACTTTATAGTTTTTAAGAATGGGAATGATCGAGTGAGTTAGGGGATTATTTAACATTTAAGGGAGGTGTAAAAATATGAATTACACCTATGAAATCATGAGGAACCTTACATTGAAGGAATAACCTCAAAAGGGTGGCCTATACCGTCAAAGTTCTAGACAAGCCTATTAAGCATGTTTTAGGCCTAAAGCCAAATGGAGGGTCAAATTATTTTTTAACCTTGGGTGAGAATTAAAATGGATTATAACATGTTCATGTGGGAATAAAATATGTGTAACATATTTTATAATGTATGGGAGAACATAGGAAACCTCACTTTGACTTAAGACCAATTCAATCCTACAGGGAATGAGGAATCAAGCTCGATTGGATAACTTTCAGTCCTCACATCTTCTTTGAGGTTGTGAATGAATATATAAGGAGTTTATGTAGGTTTATAGGGGTAATTAAAATTTATCATATGTAATTTTTTTAGTTATAATGTCATATCTCTATGAACAAATCTTAAGATCATAATGAGCCTAAACCCTTACTAAACTCTAGATAAAGATGTGACTAGGAAGACAAATATGGATACATATGAAAATTGGGTGGAAAGATGGATTTTGAATATTATTCTTTAGGGATCCTCTCCATAAAATTTTACACTACCCTATACATACGATGAGGTTATAGAATTAGTTTATTTGACTATTTTGTGCATTTTAAAGGTTCCAATAGGTCTCAAGAGATGAAATAAACTTTAGGAGAGAGATTGAGACTTATTATATTTCACTATGAAAATTTAAAGATTAAAAAAAATCCTAGTTTTGTTTACTAGCATCTTCATCTTAGCCACTCAAAACTAGTAAAGTGAGCAAGATGGTGAGAAGTGTGAGAACTTCAAGTAGAAGGCTATTTAAGGTGTACCTAAGAAATATAAGGCCATGTATGGTATTTAAAAGTTTAATTAACTCCATTTTATATATTTTCATGGAAAATTAAATCCAATTTTGAGGACAACTCTGCGGGATGACTGAAAGAAGAGTATCTTTGACTGCAAGCATTAATAGATGACTTTTAGAAGTATCTAAATGATTAGGAATGTAACCAATGAATGGAAGATCATGTATACAACACCTCCATCTTATAAAAATCATGAAATATATATCTATTAAGTTTTGGGACATTCCAAAAGAGGTGAATGATGAAGACATTTTTCTTGTGCAGAATAAGAACTCCTATGCCACATTTCATGAGTTGCATAGCTTCGAGAGCCATTTTTCTTATAAAACCTTGAATGGTTTGTATCATAATTAATTATTATGCACATTTAAATCCTCAATATAACATGATAATTTTTCAAGTAACATTTATACTTCTCTTTTCCCACTTCTCTCTCAAATGCTATTAGTATTTACCATTTTGGCCTTTGTAATATAATTCCACTCCATGTAAAGCAACGGCCTACTAGAATGATGTCCCTTTTGAATTTTAACATTAATTAAATTATTATTTTCAAGTTAATTAATAATTTTATAATTGTGTAAGTGATTTATGGTGATGTAAAGAGATACCTATCTATCCTTTCTTCCCTTATCCTTCCATATTTGTGTAAGAGTTCCTATTATAACAATTCATGTAGATTATAGTCAAGTGTGTTAGGCATATTTCAAGTATATGGATATCCTTAGAGTGTGCATTCTTCCATATATTTAATTTTCCTGATGTTTCTTCACACATCACACCTCTACATTGAAATACTCATGTTATAATCCATAGGACTTGGAAGCTAGTTTGTATACCTTATTTCTTAGTGTAAGAAAGTATGATGGTCATATGGAAAACATATTGGTGTATCACCAAATATAATAGGTTTATTTAATGAAACTTATAACTCTTTTCCCCATAATAAACTAGTTAGTATAGGTGTGAGAATTTCAAGACACATTTAGGGAGTTAACCCTTAAATATAGAGGCTCACTTCCACCATAGGTACACCCACATACCTGGAAGTGTTTCCATGTTGCCCAAATATATAAGAGGCTTAAACACCCTCTTATAGGGTGTGAGATTTGGTGATAAAATTTCTATCACACTCAATGGGACTAAGGTCCAAGAGAGTGGGAAGATTGTTGGTGTCTTTCCTCTAATTAGGTTTTGAAAGTAAGCAAGATAACACCAATTACATCTCTAAATGATAACTTCTAGTTGTAAGGAGCCTAGGTGTATCTAATTAAAAAAATTTATTATTTTTTACATCTCATTTGATATATGAGGTTGACATGAATAGCTATGGTCCATAACCCTATCATGAATCTACATATCAACATTATTATGAACTATATTGTACTCCTCAATAGTCCTATCAAAATGGCTATCAATCCTATGAGCCATGGTAGCCCTATAGTCCTCCATTTTACCCATGATATATACACCATTTTATTATATATTCTTATGAGGAAGACTTCTAAGATACCTATCAATAAATGCTTCCATATCAGTTCCAATATGAGTCCTACCAACCATACTTTGATGCCTATGAACCTAAAAAGTACTCCTATGGGTCTTGCCATGAGGAATTAGATAATTCCATGGATTGTACACAAATATATTAAAATTTAAGTTATGGACTCTTAAATCTTCAAATAAAACAAGTTAAATTTGGTCTTGATCCCCATAATTACCCTCATCCTCCATTTTTTCCATCTTATATCAAGTCCTTCTCAGCATCCATACCACATTTACTAGTTAATGAAGAGAACATGAGAAGATGTGATGATGAGTATGATGTGCTCCTTGATAATCTCATGGAATTTTTGAGAGGTGTTACACAAGTTCATATAAAAACTTTGGAAATGTTTGAAGAGCTAAAAGGAACTCAATAGGAAATCAATGAAAAAATGGACTTAGCAAAAATGTGACTTTAATGCTCTATTGATAGGCTAAGTATGTGGGAGGATAAAGAGCTCAAAAATAAACATGTTGTTAAGATTTTTGAAAAAAATATTGAAAAGATGTAGCTCCTACTTATGTAGGTGTCCCTCCTTATAATCATCCTAAGGAGTCACTTCCTTATGAGATTATTAGTGAATTCCTCTTTCATAAATCCATGCACAAGCCCTCTTCTCCATCCCACACTCCATCTCTAACTCATCAACCTTCCACTATACCCCATATTCCATCTCCACCACATGAGCCTATACATCAATCTCCCACTTAACTATTTATTGAGGAAGAGCCCATCTTAAGAGATTCAAGTAAAGAGGCAAAAATCCAAGACATGGCTGATAAAGAATGTGTCATGAGTGATTATGATGAATAAATCACCATAGGGACTCCCATTTGTGAAAAAAGGTCAATCCTACCTTCTTGAGTGAAGAGAAACATATTAAGGACTCTTTTACAAGTATTTATGAGGAATGTGACAAAGACTTGAAGATGGATGTAACTGAAGAACACTCTATATCTGATCACAAGGTTATTGATGATCATATCATGTATGAATATGAGTTTACTATCAAGGATGAAGGTCAAGTCACTCCTCAAGAAGTCGGATTCCTAAAAGAATCTCATGAGACCAAAGTAGAATACATATTTCTTAGAGATGACTCAATACCTCTATTTGATTTTTAATCACCCTAAGATGCATTAGATCATGAAGAACACCATCTTGGTGACCTCATACATCAAGAAGAGAAGATTGAATAAGTATCATCTCTAGATGGCAAAGAGGACAAAGAAGATTGGTAGCTATAAATAAATCTATTTTAAGAGCTTGAATATATTTTCCAAGTTAAAGGTCAAATACCTAAGAGTTTGAAGAAAGAATTTTACATGAAGGACAATGATCAAGATTGGGTAGACTATGTAGAGCTCCTTGATGAGCTTGAAGAACTTACAACTGAAAAGAAGTCTAACCTTATTGCGATAACCATGGAGACTAAGAAAGAAAGCCTAGTTAAGCCACAATTGGAGGTCATAGTTGAGAAACCATATGAGAAAGTTAATAAGGATATTTGGATGTAAAAAGAGTTCATTTTCATAGCTAGCCTATTTGAAACTACTTGGTTCTCATTGAACATCATGCCAATGAAGTTGGAAAATACCATGAATAAGATGGAAGCATCAACGTCAAGGATTAAAAGGATCCATGTCTCAATCAATCCTTCATCTCATGAATCAAAAGAGGTTTCAAGATTCAAATTTGATTCTATAGGAATTTTAAATTTCAAGTTAATTCATGTTTGAGTTAGTTTGTTTAGATTGGTGTGTATTCTAAAAGTGCTCATGAAGTATAAGTATGATTTTTATTAGTTTCTTGTATTATGTGTTTTCAAAGGAAATTTGTGTGTCAAACCTATGCATAAGTGACTCCATATCCTAATAGATAGTATTAGGTAAATGGTCATGGCATAGCAAACATACCACCCTTGGGAAATCACCAAAGATGTTGACTATCTTGAGCACAAGTTGAAATGGGTTAACCCCCTATAGTAAAAACTTATACAGGGGTCTAATATTTTTACATAAGGTGTGTTATAGTCTATTTTATGTAATTTAATATCATTTTGGTCTTGGTCATGGTCCAATTAGTTTATATGTCATTTTGAATCACTTTGGAGCCATTTAGGGGTCATAAAAGCAAGTGGAATGGTTTTCAAGGTGTCCAAGTGTCCTATTTTTACTTCAAAAATCTAATATGTCACATTCCCTATCAATAATGTTAGTCCCATATGAAATTTTTAGGTTCTCTAACTACAAATCTAGAAAATAACTAAAAAAGAAAGAGTTTGGCACTTGTACATCCTATAGGAGATTTTTAAACATATGAGAAGGTTAGGGGATGACTATTTAGCTTACATATACAAATTTACATGCTTGGAATGATTTGTAAATTCTAACTTTGAGCCAAAACTATTCTACTCCTTCACCCTTTTAGACACATAACCAGTCAACAAGTTTGTGCTTAGTACGTCTAGATGGAGAAGATTTAGATGAAATGACTTTGGGGGGTAATATTACACTAATATAGATTCAATTTAATAAATATATTTAAAATATTGTTCAATTTTGCTTTATGAATCATCTGTAATAAGTTGAATATGTTTTTTGCTCACTCTTTCCCATACCCTATATGTTTTTATCTTATTTGGATGACTCCATATAATCTATCTATTTTAATTGACTCCAAAGGACATGGAAATATTCACCTCATGATTCCAATGATTTTTTTCATGTTTCAATGTTTTTTTATAATCTAATTATATCAAGTTACAAGAGAAGGCATCATTTTGTGTTGCAGATAGGTTTCCATCATTTTTAGAATCTTCATACTTTATTAGTGGTTTTAGAAGGGGAATATAGGTTCATTACCATTTCATTTTTGTCCCATCACCTTTAAACCTAATAATATAAATCAATATTCCATATACTTGTAGTGATAAGTGAGATGCAGTCAGTTTGCTCCATGACTATCTGCATAGTCAATTGAGTGAGCTGCATTAAGGTATTTAACACATTTATGGGAATATAATTATGGTATTGAAAGTTTTAATAAATTATCAAAATATAAAAAATCAATTAAATCCATTTTAATTGGCACAATGAAGACAATGATAACTAATCACTTAGCCACCATTGTTTAGCCTGCACTATAGAGTTGCACCTATAGATGCCTGCAAGAAGGTAATACATTAAAAAGAGTATGGGATATTGTTTAAATATTTTAAACATATTTATGTTTATTTTAAACACTATGATTAGATATAAATTGGTTATCAAGGCATATCCTTTAAGTATATTTATTATTTCATGCTCACTGCTTGTATGCAACTCGAACTGCACCTATAGGAGTCTTAAGAGGATGTCATGTTGAAAATGAAATATTGACACTAGTTTAAAATCCTTTGAATTGGAAAGAGTACATTTGGAATATTTTTGAGGATCTATAATTTATCACAAACATACACACACACACACAGATATATATATATATATATATATATATATATATATATATATATATATATATATATATATATAGTGCATACTATTATGCTTGTACCCACTACCTGCATAAATGAAAATGCTCATCTATAGGTAGTACCATAGAGGTTTGAGGTGTCACAAAGAAGTGTTGAAGAATGTGGTGAAAATATCCTTGGAATCCTAGTATGTTGAAGATATTATGTGAAATCTAATTGAAATGATATATTTATATTTAAGGTTGAAGGTCACTTCGAAAGGCAATGACTATAGATTCAAGGATCAAATTCCTAAAATGTGAAAATAGAGCACTTGGTCATTTTATGGAGATAATGCAATAGGGTTTTAAATATATTTGAAGCATCTAAAAGAGAATAACTTGTATCTCCCACATAGGAGAGTATACTTTAAAAAGGAGTGAGACATTTTACTAGTGGAAGGCAATAGTTGTGGACCTCAAAGTTGCCCATTTGAACACTAAACTTCTCCATTATCATCTATATTATTTGAATCCTTAAGTGATATTGAATCCCAAAAAGATAATATAAGGAATATATCCATGTTGGTTTGGTCCTAATAAGGTGAGGAAGATACTAATTCTCTTAAAGTAGTCAAATAGATTTGAGAGGTAGGGTTTTGTCCTCATAAACATCTACAGGTGCTCTACCTACAAACCATTCACCTACAACCAAAGGTCAAACTCCCACACCATCTATAGAAAGTGATCACACATGGAGATATAAAATTTACCTGATGGAACATGATTTCAAGTGAATTATAAGATCACAAGGTGATTTGAAACCTATTCCAAGAGGAATATTCACCTATAGGATCTTATTCATTCCAATACAGTTGAGTGTGTTTGACTATGGTGAATAATGAATTGAAGAGTGATGTTTTGGTGTTGGTATTGCATAAGGACTAGTTAAATTGGTATAAATAGATGATAATGACCATATGAAACCCTAATAAGGTCTTGGCACATTGTTATCAAGCTTAAACATGTAAGGTAACCTATAGGTGTGGTGTTTTGAAGCAAAACATAGTCAAATTTACACTCAGCCTTGACCTTTTAAGGTATGTGGAGAGACATGAGAATGGTTGAAATGGAAAATGGATCAAAAAGATCTCCATATTAATTATATTAAATGATCTCCATTCATTGAAAACAAGGTACTAAAGAGACTCCAATAGTATAATTGACAGTCCATACTCAGAACCTTGTAGACAATCATTTACCCCATAGGTTTGTCTTAAGACTTAATGAATTTTAGGGGTCTAGAGATCTGATAAAGAGTTAATTTTTTTCATATATCATATAAATCACTTGGATAATTCTCTAAAACATTCACCTTGTCTGATAAAATAGGGGAAGTTCCCTCTATTTTATCTCATATAGAGGGTACTCCCTTTGTGCACAAAATCTATAGTTTTTAAGAATAGGAATGATCAGGTAAGATAGGGTATATTTGAAAATTTTATGGATGTGTGAAAATATGAATTAAACCTAGGAAAATATGAGGAACCTTGCGTAGAAGGAATAATCTCATCAAGGTGGCCTAGACCCTTAAAGTTGTAGATAAGACTATTAACCATGGTTTAGGCCTAAAAGTAAATAGAAGGTCAAATTCATTTATAACCTTAGGTTAGAATTAAAATGGATTATAAAATTTTCATGGGTGCATAAAATATGTGTCCAAGCTTTTATAATTCAGGGGAGATCACAAAAAACTACACTTTGGCTTAAGATAAATTCAAGCCTGCAGGCAATGAGGATTCAAGCTCGATAGGAAAACTTTGAGTGATCTCATCTTCTCTAAGGTTTTGAATGGATATATAAGGATTTTATGGAGGTTTATAGGGGTCATGAAAATTTATATTGTGGAATTTGTTTTAGTTGTGACATCCCATCTCTATGAATAAAGCTTAAGAGTAGAATGTGCCTAAAACCCTACTAAACCTTGGATAAGGACTTGAATAGGAAAAAAAGGATAGAAATATATAAAATGGGATAAAATGAAAATTAAGGTTGATTTAATTTGTATATGAATCTTCAGGGATCGTCTCCATCAAATTTTACACTGCCCTATCTATATGGACAAGGTATGAAATTTGTTTATTTGACTATTTTTTTGCATTATATAGGTTCTAAGAGGTTTCAAGAGATAAATTAAAATTTATGTGAGAGATTGAGACTTATTATATATCACTATAACCATTTCATGATTCAAAAAAACTCCTAAGTGTGCCTACTAATAGCTTCATCTCAGCCAACCAAAACTGGTAAATTGAGCAAGATGGTGAGAAGTGTGAGAACTTCAAGTGGAAGCCTATTTAAGGTGTACCTATTAAATATAATTACATGGAGCATATTTTAAAGTGTAATTAAATCCATTTTACTTATTTTTAATTAAAATTAATCCAATTATTAGGAAAAGTGTGAGGGGTGACTAAAAGAGGAGTTTATTTGACTACATGTAGTGATTGATCACTTTTAGAAGAATATAGATGATTAGGAATGCAACCACTGCATAGAGGAGACTGTATAAAATCCATAAATATTATAAAAATCATGATATATATCCCTAGTTAGTTTTAAGACCTTCCAAAATGAGTAAATGATGATGACAATGTTCTTGTCCAGAAAGAGAACTTCTATGCCACATTTCATAAATTACATAGTTTAAAGAGCCATTTGTCCCATCAAACCTTGCATTGTCTATCTTAAATTAATTATTAAACACATGAAACTAATTCTCATGGTATTATAAGTGTTTAAGTTACCTTTGGACTTCTATTTTCCCACTTCTCTATCAAATTTTATAAGTAACTACCATTTTGGCCTTTTTAATATAATTCCACTCCATGTATGGCAAAGCCCTACTGAAATGATGTAATATTTTTCCTTTAAAAATTAATTAAGATATGATTTTCAAGTTGATGAAAAAATTTCTATGTGTTCAAGTGATGTTTGGTGATGCAAAGTGATAACTATTTATCCTTTCTTCCCTTATCCTTCCATGTTTGTGAAAGAGTTCCTATTCTAACAGGTCATGTAGAGTGTAGTAAAGCGTGTTAGGCCTATTTGAATTTTATGAATATCCTTGGAGTTTTAAATATTCCATATAGTTCATTTTCCTTGTGTTTATTCAATATCACACCTTTACATTGAAATACTCATGTTAGAATCCATAAGACTTGGAGGTTAGTTTATATGCCTTGTTTCTTAGTACAAGAAAGTATGATGTTCTTATAGAAAACATATTAGTGTATCACCCCATAGAATAGGTTAATTTCATGAAACTTATAATTATTTTCCACATAATAAAATATATATCATAGGTTTGAGCATTTGAAGACACATTTATGGAGCTAGACCTTAAATCTAGAGGCTCACATCCACCATAGGTACACCCACATACCTGGAAGTGTTCCTATATTTCCCAAATCTATAAGAGGCTAGAACACCCTCTTTTAGGGTGTTATATTTGGTGAAAATAGTTGTGATAAAACTAATCCATATATTATAAGTTATAAATCCCATGTCATGCACCTAAGCATAGTCAAAGATATGTGGGTGCAGAGTTGGGCTCTCAGGCATTTTGATAGTGTTTTCTATATTCAAATAGAGTTGAGTAAGTATGTTAATGATGTCAACATTAACATGAATGGAATTTTAAGAATAAATTTTCACATGGGTTTATTTACTATTTTTCCTATTTCTTATGTGTTAAATCTTAGGTCATCCACCTAAATGAGATAAAATATATGCAAGTGTAAAGTTAGGTCCTTAGGCAATTTGACATTGTAAGCAATTTGGTGATGCCATATCTCACACGTGTGGATGTTTAATATAAATATGATAATATGAGTTTGTTTAGTTTATTTCCTAGTTTATTTTCAATAATTCTAATGTCAAGCACTGAAGATCAATAAAATATATGCATGTTCAAATTTGGCCTTCCAAACAAGTTTTTGACATAGTTGGAATTATGGTAGAAACATTTGAGTGAGCATTTTAATATCATCATATCTCACATGTGTGAGGGTTTTAAGATAATATTTATACATGTTTGGATTATATTATGTGATTATATAGTATATTTAAAATTTTAAAACATACGAGTGAGAGAGGTAAAAATATGACTATGCAAAGTTGGCCTTCTAGGCAGATAAGCAAGGTTCCCATAGTCATTTTTGCACAAGTTAAAGTTTGAGTAACATAGATAGAGTGAATTGATCCAAGAATTTGGGAATTAAATATATTTTTCTAATTTCATGATAATTTTTGTTCTAATCAATATGAAACAAAGAGCATTGCCTAATAAAGTCCTGACTTATCTATAGAGATTGACAGAGCATGTTGAGTCAAAGTTTCCAGATTGCATGAGATGAGGTCAACATGTTCAAGGTTATTATGTGTTAAACATCAAAATTACTAAAATATTATTTATTTTGTATATTTAATCTGAGAATTGAGGACTTTACATGTGAGCAAAGTGGTCAAGGTTTAACTGTGATCGTTGACATTTAAATATTTATATTTTACATAAAGAAAAACAAATCTATGGTATTTTTACATAACTTTTAATCCAAGGTGAATTTGGTCATGATGTAAAAATAAAATATGAAGAGGAATAAATGTTTCATATAATCAACCTCATTTTAATATATATAAGTGTTTACATTCAAATATATTAAGGTTAGAATTTGATTATGTGTTCATGCATGGACTGTAAGTGACCCAAAAAGATTGTTTGAGCTTGTTTTGATATTTTTTTGATATCTATTGATGAATTGGATATTTGGGAGTGTTTTTTTCTCCATGAATATGATCTATGTGAATTATTAAGTTTTGAACATTTTTATATAGTATGAACAATGGTTTAGAAGGTGATTGTGTTCATTAATAATGATTGTGTGTATAGAATGTTGTTTGAGCAAATTGTGCTTAAGTAGAAGGGTAGTATGTTGGTTATTGAAACTTAAAGGGACCTATAGATCATATGTAATTGGTCCATAAATTTTTAATTGGTTCTATTTTTTTTTTTTTTTATGAAATGATAAAGGATTGAATGGGTTCACATGAGACCTATAAGGGTTACAAAGGCCTAATTGAAAGGTGTAATTCCTTTAGTGTGACCCATAGATGTTATGGAAAAACTATGAAGATTATTTTGAGATATGTCTATGTTTGAGAGATGCCTTAAATATTAATTCATGCCTAATGGATGACCAAGGTAGTGATTATCATGCTTTCTCTATAAATAGTGAAATCAAAGATGGTGATTTCTAGACTTGAGTGAGAGACTTGGGAGAGATTTGAGAAAGGATTGTGTGTTTGTGAATTGTGGAAAAGAGGAGTGATAGAGTGCCATGTGGATGAGATGAATATTATAGAATATTAAGGACTATTTATATGAATTATAGGTCATAATTATGTTGTCAGAGTAGTACTCTTATAGTTTGAGTATGAATAAAGGTGAAGAGTGATAATGAGAGGTCTATCATCAGGTGTTGAACATATCAATTAAATGTTGGATATATTCATAGGTGTTATTGTGGTAAATTAACATATAAGGTGGTTGAAACTTGCTTACAAGGTGAAACTTGCTAAAAGTTTGGTTGTCATTTTAGATTAGCTAGACAGGTGTTGTAACACCTTATGGGATTATAGTCTCAATAAATAGGGATTGTAGTTCCTTGATCAGTTGTAGCTAGTCTAAATTGGATCTTGTTATTGTAGGATAATAGTCTAGTTATAGGTTCTATTGGGTTTTTCCCCCAAGAGGGTTTCCCATATATGTCATGTGTTATATTCTTCATCTTGCATTATCTTTCTTGTTCATTTTTATGAATGATGTGTATGACTCATAAATGTATGTATTGAGTGATTAATATTTTGAAAGGATTGGAACTAAAGTTTAATTATCTGGGCTCCTTGATTTAACCCCCTCTTTCAGTTATTTTACCTCTAATAATTAGTATCAAATTAGGTCTTTTGGTAAATTCTTGACAACTTGAAGGTGATCCAAGATACAATATGGGTAGTCATCAAGGTGGTTTGTCTACTAAGCAAGCTCTGATTTTCAATGGATCCAATTATGATTTTTAGAGTGCAAGGATTAGGACATAAATTATGCCCATAGGGTTTGATGTATGTCAATCTATTCTTGTATGTTGCTCCTACTACTCTTCCATATAGTGTTATAGATAAGAAGTTTTTTGAGAATAATTCTAAGGTAATGAATGCTATCACTTGTTATCTTTCATAGATTGAATACCCCAATGCAATCCATTTTAAATCTACTAAAGAAATATGGGATAAAATTCATATCATTTTTTAAGGTGATTCAAAGGTCAAGATTGTAATTTGAAAACTTACATAAGCAATTTTAAAGTTTCAAAAAGAATGAATATGATTTTGTGGCATCCTTTATGTAGAGAGTTGATGAGACTATGAATATCATCATAAGTCTTGGAGAGAATATTTAAGAGTATACTTTAGTCCAAAAGGTATTAAGGTCTTTATCCTTCAAATTTTATCCAAATGTATCTATTATAGAATAAAGTCATGATCTTACTCATTTGAAGATGGATCAATTGCATGGCACCCTAACTACCAATGAGATGAGAGTATATGATGATATACCACCAAAGAAGTAAGAAAAATTCCAGACAAAGATGAAGCCTAAGAAGAAATTCTAAGGTAAGAAACCCAAAGAGGATGAAATATCTAATATTGATGAGGATGAACTAATTGCTTTGATTACTAGAAAATTGAACATAGGCTTAGGGAAGTATAAGGATAAACTACCCTTCAAATTTTTGGACTATGGAGAGATAGGACATTTTTCTCATAATTTCCCTCATAATCATGGGAAGAATGTTGATGAAGAGCATGGTGAAGTCCAAGATGAAGATAAGAAGACTTACAAGAAGAAAGTATTCATAAAGTATAATAATAAGAAGAAGTCCTTCAATAAAAAGAAGAATCTCTACATAAAATAAGATTGTATCTCATCAGATGATAGTGAAGATACCGAATCAAAATATGATCATGAAGATGATGGTCTTGCTAAAGATTAATCTTTATTCATGGATGAGGAAGGAAGTTTCTCACATTAAAAGAAGCCTAATTGGAGTGATTCAGATGATGATGAAGATGAGGTGGACTATGAGACTATATTGATGAATTCTCTTGAATAACTAAAGATTAAGAACATAAATAAAAATATGAAATCTCAACTTAAATAATATGAGGAGAAATTTATTGTGTATGAATCAAGATTGAATGAAGATACCAAGGATCATGAAAATATTGTCAAGAATCTCAATTGTAAATTATAAATCATGTCTACAAACCTAAAATCTAAAGAATATGAATGTTCAATGTATGTATCTAAAAATAAGTATTTGAAAGATGAGTTAGAGAATTTTTCAAGAAAGGTGAAGTCATTTATGATATTTGAAAAGATATCAAGTGATTTAGACAATATTTTGAGTCGTAAAAATCATGTTAGTGATAGAACTAGTCTTCGATATGAATAAGAACAGAAGAATGTAACTCAAGACAAGATGAAGACTAATGTGAACCAGGATAATCATAATTTTAAGACACATCATCAGAAAAGGAATAAAGGTGTTGGCATAATAATGACAAATTAGATTAAATAGCCAAATTCCATGAGGTATGCAAGATTGAATGGTTATTGTTATACATGTAATCACTTTGGTCATAGGGAAGAGAGTAAAAGAGACCTGTTAGAAATGAGTTTATATGGAACTATGATGGGGGTCATTAGTCAAAAGGTGTGAATAGGGTTAAGTTATCTAATTGTCATAAAATAAGACACATTGTAAATTTTAGTAAAAATAAGTTAAAGAAAGATACATTTCCTACAAAAGGTATATTGTTCTTGAAGCGTCAAGAAAGAGGTCACATTGCTAGATTTTTTAAGCTACAGTATACAAGATAGAATGAGCTCAATTAGGATCTTAGAGTGCAAGGAAGAAGGAAAGTAAACAAATAAAATCCAAAGGTGACAAGTATGAGTTATGATGAGTATATAGGTTCAACTAATTTTTTTGCTATGGTGGATAAAGTTACAAAATTTGAAGAGTGCCAAGAGGTCTCATTATCTACTCATGTTGAGAAAAAAGAGAGAAATATTAAGGAGAAGACAAAGATAGTGGTTGAGGTTAGTTATAGGGTGTGTATGAATCCAAGAGAACATCCTAATAAACATGTATCATGTAAATAACATCATTTTTTTGTGTATAGTGATGAGGTTCTAAACTACAAGATCAATTATTTAGATGAAAAAGTATGTCATGAATCTTTATTTTCTCCATGTTTTATCAATCTAATTCTATAAGAATAGGAGAATTATATATTTTTTGATCCTTTTTCTTATCTTAATCCTGAGAATAATAAGAAGAATAACTATAAGTAATAGATGACTAAAGAGAAGGAATATGAGGAATTGAGGGCAACTCCTAGTTTCACATTGTTCTTAGACATTGTGAAGTAGGGTGTCTTTACCTTTGATTCTTAGGAGACATATTTTATTATGGAAAATCAGGTTTTTGTGCACAAGATTATAATTCTAGTCAAATAAGGTCTTTGGTTAATGGGGAACAACAACTTCATGAGCTTGCTCCAGAGATTTGTGAATGAGCTATTATATAGGGTTAGAATGGGTATATCTAGATGGCATAATGATATTAATTAAATTTAAAGAATATTTTATTAATAAAAAAGGTCTATAAAATTATTTTTGATGTGATGTAGGTTATTTTGTGTTTTACATGTATGTTTGTGCCAATTGAAGATTTTTGAGTGCTCTCAATTTTCTTAATTTTTGGCTTGAGGGCAAGCAGGCTTAAAATGGGTTATAGGAATTCTATGTTACTAAAGGTATGGTGGTTGAATTTTTGGGTCAATAAGTGTGTAATGACTATCTCTAGGTGTGAAATAAGTTTTAGATGTGTGCATTGACCAGAAGGAGGTTTGTTGACTTTGTTTTAAGATTTTAGGGTTTTGGGCTATGATAGAAAAGTGGTTTAACTAGTAAATTAAGGTCTAAGTCTTATTAATAAGCTTAATAGGCTAAATGGGTAGTCAAATAAATCTTCATATAGATTTAAAGGTTTGTGTTTCTCAAGTTATTCAAGTTTTTATCAATATGGAGGGTTAACTGGCTAGTAGGTTTGTGAAGGAAGTATGTTACATAGAATGATCTTGGTGATGAAACTAGTTTTCTTGAGGGGGAGTATTAGAGTGATCTAGATATGAATTTTCATGTCTTGAGGATAGGTATAATAAAAATTATGGGCTCTACAAGTTCTAGGTAGGGCCACATGGACGCTGAACAAGCCTAGTTTGAAGAAGAGTATTTTTGCTCAAGTTATCCAAAATAGAAAACTATGTTTATTTCAAGGAGAGTTATTAGGTTGGTTTATATAAAATTTACTATTTGGTGAGTGGCATGAATTTTTTTTGGTGGTCCTTATGGTAGCTTGAGAGAGAAGGCCAATGAGCATGTATGGTGGTTCTTCATGGTGTATGGAGATCTAAAGATTATAAAGATGTGAAATGGATTTAAAATATTATGGTGAGTCCCTATTAGATGATTATTGGTGATTTCCATCAAATTTTAGTGGTTTTCTATGTTATTTATTCATTGGTGGCAGTGTTTGGTTGAAGAGAGTGTTAACATGGAACAAGAGGAAGTTTTCAAGGTAAGAAGAGGTAGGCTCAAGGTAAGGGGGAGTTTTCATAATGTTTTATAATATATTCCTCTCTTATTAATTTTATTTTCAGGTCCTTAGGTTTAGATTGTGCCCACTTTGTCATTGTGTCAAAGGGGGAGAAAGTTCCTATTATGAGAGTGCTTAAAGAGAGAGAAGGAAGGTGAGTTGTATATTACTATATATGATGGTTATTGACATCAATGAAAAGGGGGATGTTATTAGATATTTTTCAATGATGTCATTATTATTTAATGAAGGTTTATAGGTGAGTGGATGAAGAGCCTTAAAATTCTAAGTGACAATAATGAAGTGTGTAATCTACTTGTCCTAGTATGCTTGAAGTATGATTGGTTGATATTCTATTTTGGCATGGTTAGATATAATTAGGGATGAGTATGGAGTTTTTAGAATGTGAAAAATATCTGTAATATGTTTTATAAGCTTTTATTTCTTGTGTGCATGAATATATTTCATCTAGTTGATCATTGTTGTCATCTAGATGTTTTGGGTCTAGTGGTAGAAAATCTGAGAATGTAGTTTAATGATGTCACCATTACCACATGTGGATGAGTTAGGGGGAGTTGGTCATATTTTTATGATCACATTATTCCCTAGTTATTATGAAATACATCCTAGGTCATGCACCTAAACACAATAAAAGATATATGGGTGAAAATTTGGGATCTCAAGTATTTTAATAGTGTTTTATATGTTCAAATAGAGTCAAGTAAGGATGTTGATGATGTCAGAATTTACACACAGAGGTTTCAGGAAGAAATGGTCACATATGTTTGTTTATTATTATTATTATTATTATTAGTTATTATGTACTAAATCTTAGGTTATCTTCTTAAATGAGATAAACTATATGCTAGTGTAAAGTTGGGCCCCCAAGTAGTTTGACATTATTTTCCCATACATAGACAAATTTTCATGAGGTAAGAAAGAGCCAAGTAATTTGGTGATGGCATAGATCACACGTGTGGAAATTTCAAAATAGGATGATAATATGGGTTTGTTTAATTTTTTTTCCTAGTGGATTTGTGCTAATTTTCAGGTCAAGTGCCAAAGCATGACAAAATATATGCATGTTTAAAGTTGGCCTTTCAGACAAGTTTTTGACATAGTTGGCTCTGTGGCAGAAAAATATGAGTGAGAATTTTAATGTCATTATCTATCACACATTTGATGGTTCCAAGATAATTTTTATACATGGTTAGATTTGCCTATGTGAGGAAATAATATGGTCCAAATTTGAGAACATGAAAGTGAGTGAGGTACAAGATATGACTATGCATAGTTAACCTTCCAAGAAGATAATCAAGGTTCTCATACTTAGTCATTTTTGCACAAGTTAAAGTTAGAGCAACATCAATGGAGAAAATTTATCCAATAAGTTAGGAAGCAATGATATGGTTTTAAGTGTCATGATCATGGGTGTTTTGAATAACATCAAATGAAGATCACTACCTGATAATGACTTGACTAATCTATAAAGGTTGACAAAGCACATTGAGTCAAAGTTTCCATATTGCATGAGATGAGGTCAACATGTTCAAGGTTTAACTTTTGGCATTAGTGGACTATGTGTTAAATTTTTATATTCATACAATAATATTGATGGTGCATATTAATCTAAGCAATGAGGACTTGAGATGTGAGCAAAGTGGTCAAGGTTTAACTATGATTGTTGGCATTTAAATATTTGAATTTTATAAAGGTAAAAAATAGTATGTGGTATTTTTCCCATAACATTTCATCCAAGATAAATTTTCTCATGTTATAAAAATAAAAATGAATAGGACTCCACAGTGCACCTAATGAACCCAATTTGAAGATCTATAAGTGTGTATAGTCAAATATATTAAGGTTTAAAGTTGATTATGTGTTCATGTATGGATTGTAAGTGATCCAAGAAGATTCTTAGATCTTGTTTTGATATTGTTTCAATATATGTTGATGAATTGGATAGTAAGGAGTGTTTTAGAATCCATGAGTATTCTCTATTTACATTATGAAGTTTTGAAAAATTATATGCAGTATGAAAAATGGTTTAGAAGGTGACTATGTGTTCATTCATAACAACCATACAAACAAAATGTCATTTAAGAGAATTGTGCTTAAACATAAGGGTATTATGTTGGTTATTAGTAGTTAAGGGGACCTATAAATAATATTGAATGGTTCCATGCATTTGGAAGTGGTTTTATTATTTTTATGATGAAGTGTTAAAGGAGTGAATGGGTTCACATGAGACCTATAAGGGCTACAAGGGCCTAATTGAAAGGTGTAATTCTTTAAGGGTGACCCATAGATGATATGGCTGACCAAAGAATTTTTTTTTGATCCATGTCTTGATGTGAGAGATGAATTAAGGATTAATTCATTCCTAATGGCTGACCAAGGTAATTATTATCATATTTCCTCTATAAATAGTGAAATAAAAGATGGTGATTTCTAGAATTGAGTGACAAACTTGGGAGAGATTTGAGAGAAGCTTGTGTGTGTGAATTATGGATCAAAGGAGGGGTAGAGTGACCTATGTATGAATTAAAGAGTATAATATATTAAGGACTATTTCTATGGCCTATAGGTCATAATTTTGTTAGCATAATAGTACTATTATATATTAAGTATGAATGAAGGTGAAGAGTGATAATCAGAGGTCCATCATTAGGTATTGAATAAATCAATTCAAAGGTGGATGTGTTTATAGGTTTTGTTATGTAAGCTCAAAATATAAGGTGGTTACAACCTCCTTACAAGGTGAAACTTTCTAAAAGTCTATTTATTGTTGTAGTTTAGTTAAATAGGTGTTGTAGAACCTTATGGGATCATAGTCTCACTAAATAGGGATTTTAGTTCCTTCATTTGAAGATGGTCTAAATTGGATCTTTTTACTATATGATAATAGTCCAACTTTAGGTTTCAATGTATTTTCTCCCCTAAGATGGTTTCCCATGTATATCATGTGTTATATGCTTGATCTTGCATTATCTTTCTTGTTCATTACTATGAATGATGTGTATGCCTCATAAATGTATGTATTGATTGGTTAAGAGTTTGAAAAGATTGGAAATAAAGTTGAATTATCTAGGCTCACTGATTCACCCCCCCCCCCCCCCACCCTCATTGATTGTACATCTAACATAGCTTACTATCTAAATCAATATGGTGATCTTAATATGTTTCTATGAGTTTGAAAATTAGTTATTGTATTATCAATACTTAGATTCATTATTTTAGAAACATCCTAGTTCTAAGGAATAATGCCATACTTTTTATCAAATATATTTGAACATTGAATTATTTTAATATAAATTATTGGATCTTGAGAGTTTATTGTGAGTGGAGTGGGCCATCTTAATGCTTTGTCTGCAGTTCTTTTTTGATCCATGGAAAACAATGCAATACGTGAACCTTGCATTTAGGCATACATTTTGAAAAGGAATCATATTCAATCTCATTATGTACAATACAACATGTTTCAAATATCATCCTTTAGATTCATTTGGACCATTCATATGTTTATTTTTTTAGAAAATTGCTTAGACATTAGATAATATGCAATAAAACAGACAACTACATAAGATAGAGATCAATATATAAATATTGTTTCCATGTATAAAAGCCACATCACCCATGAAATAGAGGTTTGAATAAATAATACATTTTAAGTCCCTATTATTTTACTTTATATTTAGTTTTATTTATTCATATTAAATTGGTTTAGATATAATGTTAATGTAATTTTAATAAGTTGAGAAGTCAAGTGATATAAGTTTATATATCTTTAAATAGTTTTTTATTGTCTTTAGGTAGTATAAGTTTATTTGTTTTTAGGTTTTGAGTCAATTATTTTATTGGAAGAAAAATTACTGAGAGGGGGGTTGAATCAATCTTCAAAAACTTTCTTAAACAATCTTACTTAAGCAATCATAGATCATTTCAATAAGCATGGGCATCTTAGCAAGCATAAGCACCAATCCATAATAACATAAAACACATGAACACAATATATATATATATATATATATATATATATATATATATATATATATATATATATATATATATATATATATATGCTAAAAAACCTCAATGGGAATAGAATCCACTGATGATGCAATTGGACTATAGTCCTATAATACAAACACAACCTTTAGTGAAGCACCCACTTTACATGGAACACCAACCCCAATTAACTAAGCACCAACTCAACTAGGCTTTATCAAAAAAAAACTTTCAAGGAGGCAAAAAAAATTTATAAGAATCATAATCAACCCATCAACATAATTTATTGAAGTAAAAAATCCACATGGAGAACCAACCCCAACTAGTTAAGCACCAACTTACCTAGGCTTTAACAAGCATCAACTTGTAAGGAGGAACCAACCCCCTAGATGAATCAGCACCAACTCAACCACTTAGAACCCTTGATAAAATTCATAATACATTATTTCTCATACAATATATGATTATCTTCTTCCTCAGATCTTCACACACTTCTATCCCTCTCAAACTAGCCTCTAGCCTTATTCACTTAACCAGCCCTCTTCTTGACTTGATTAGGTCATATGACCTTGAACCTCATATGCATAACCTATATAAAATATTAATCTATGATCATATACACTCCTTTGATGGTATATAATACCTTATTATACTTACTAAGTGTTATTTACTCACTTACGCTCTTCACACTCATTACTCATCAAAATTGGCCTAAAATTGTGTAGTATTTATACAAGTCACTTGATCATATCCCTCTTAGTCAGCCAAACATTCTTATATTATTAGATCAGACATAGAATAAATATTAATAAATATAATATACATGAATCAAATTTTCTTTTATTTCCTATAATTTTTACCTATTTCAATTAGGCCTTATCTCTCCTTTAGGTCTCATGGAGACCAAATTCCATTAGGCCTACGTAGCACACGCTACCCTTTGAAATATTTGGAACACTCTTAAAATTATCACATGAAATTAAAATATCAAATAATAATCAAATATAAATTATCCAATTTCACTTTAGCTCCACAATACCTTTTAGGTTGAATCACCACATGAACTCCTTCTCAAAACATTATTCATAATAGGCATGTGCATACACAAAATATATATTTTGAACAACTGAATCATAAACTCAATTTTTAAAAAAAAAATTGGTAAAAAAATAACATATAAATAGTCCTCTTTAATTAAATGTTATCAAAAACTTAATCATACGCTTCAATTCAAGGTATATAGGCTCAAACTCTTCTCTATAAGTAGCCCACTCAAAACTACTAGCTAGCCTCAAAACATAAACTTATCACATATGATATAAAATAATAAATGACTTATAATTAATGAAAATTATATTATAAAATCCTTAGATAAACCTCAAACAAAAATACCATAAGCACTAATGACAACTATTGGTTCTTGCAGACCAATTTGTTCACCTCCTCTCTCATAGTCTTTACTCAGCCAAACAAGTCATTTTGGTTTTAATGTTCCAACCTATTATACTAAATTAAAAGATTATTAAAATAATTTATATATCATTAAAGTACTAAAAAACAAAATAATATTCATTATATACTTCAAATCAGGCCAAATAGCCTCCAACTCATCACTGCAACTTGCTTACCCAGAAATGCTAGTTTACCTTTAAACACAATCATGGTGATAATGACCTTCAACATATTTATGACCAATTTTATAGAATTAAAATTATTTTGGATTATATTATTAAATAATTATATAATATTTAAATATAAATATAATATGATCAAATGGAAATATTGGCCTTACAAACCAATCTCATGAACTTGCACCTTCACTATCTCATATGTACTAGATAAATCAACTTATGAGAAACATTTTCATCATACCCACTGACCTTAAAAACATATATTCAACATGAGAATGTATTATAAGTATTTAAAAACCTACTTTTCCACTTGTATTCATCCCTATTCCATGTTATTACATCCTTAATCCACTTCTCACTTTTTCTTGGTTTTCTCACTGTCTGCACCATTAGGCCTGTTAGTGACTAGTCAACTTATTAGACTAATTTATCACACCTAAGGGATATAATATGATACAAAAAACCATATACATATAATACAAGTCTTAATATTCAACCTCAATTCATTTATAAACTTTGACTTGGTTAACTCTGACTACTATAGCAAATCTTTGAGAAATAAGGCCTTTCTTATAGGGTACAATCACTCACTTGACAAACCAATCACAACTAGAGGTGCCTAATAAAGTTTAATTGAAACTAAAATAAATTTTTGAGCCATACCAAACCATTCTAGGCACTTTTTAATAATATATTAAACATCAAGTCATTGTTAGGGCTTTTCACATTTGAAGAAGGATAGTAACTATATTGCAAATCATGATGTGGTTTATGGTAAGACACTTTTAAAAACATTTTTTTTGGATGTTGGTAATCCATGTGTAAACCATCCCATTTTGGTTTTTGGTAATCCATATGTAAAACCATAAAATAATATTTGTGATTGTCCTTTAAAATTCACCAAATCCTAAGTACAGGTGTAGATATAGGATTGTTTTTTTCCCCATGTTCACATTAAGAGGGTGTAGACTAGGGGTTAATAATTTTCATAAGGGGTTAAATGTTAATGTGTGTTCACATTATTAAGTTTGTAATAATGTAATTATTCTTAGTTAAATAATATTATGTTAATAAGTGTTTGTGTGGTATATTATTGTTATGAATAATAATATTATTATTATATGGAATGATTTTATATAGTTAGTATAATAATATTATTATTATATGGAATGATTTTATATAGTTAGTTGGTTAGATATATTATTTTATGTTATAACAATATTATCATTATAGGTTTGTAAGTAAGAATAGGGTGTAATGAGATATTATGGGAGACATTTTTGGTGATATAATTCACCCTGATTATATGAAATATATTCTTATATATTTTTAACACCCAAATAAATATGATATATAGGAAATAATTTATAGTGTGAGTTTATTGTTACTCTTTATTTATTTGTCCTATGGATTATATTCAAGTTTATTTCTATGAAATAAAGTTGTTGGATATTTTGGCCCACATACCAATATTTTACCTAGTTTAAATAGATGAGCAGAGTCCCAATTGTTGAGTGGATCAAATGACTTAGAAGAAGGATCAACATTGTAATTGGAGGGATCCAAGTAGGTTTTCATGGTGTTGAATAGTTGAAATAATAGATGGAAAAAAACATTAATTTTACACTTAGCCAAATATTTCAACTTTTGGCCAAGTGATAGAGCATTTAGAGTTCTATCGAAGAAATTGTTCCACAAAAATCCCACAGTAAAATTACAAGGCATAATTATCTCAAAGGAATTGTTATAACTTATTTTTGGCTAAGTGTTATTTCTTTTAGGAGATTTTTTTTAGGTCTTTTGGGCTAAGTGTTAAGAATTATTTTGAACAATTTGATCAAAAACAAAAAAACTTGAAGGGCATTTCTTCAAGAAAATAGATCCTTAAAAAATCTCAAATGGTATATCTTTGAGAATATGGTCCAAAGGCAAAAATATTGAAGGGTATTTTTCTTTGGAAAGTGTCCTATATAATTCCCTAAAAGGGTTTTTTATTTTGGGAAAGTGACCAAGACAAGTTTCTAAAGGACACTTTTCAAAGTTCTGAAGGTAATTTTAAAAGTTCCAAAGTTGGATCCTTAGTCACTTTCTCTATGTTTTCCCATACTTAGACATTTTGAAGAGGTTCTAGAAAAGTCAAGTGAGCATCTTCACAAACCTATATCTTACATTTGCAATAGTTGTAGGGGAAAATGGTCATATGGGTTTGTTCACATTTATGTTGAGAATGTACACACTAAGTCCTAAGTCCTCCACTAAAGTACGAATGGAGTTATACATGTGAAAATTTGGCTCCTCAATTATATTTTGATAAGTTTTCTATACTTATCCAAATGATCTCTACCATCACTAAGACATCATACAAGAAAGAATAGACCAGTCAAATTGAGCATTTTATATCTTCACTAAGAAGGCTCCTAAGACTAGTAAATCAAATGGGTTAATTAATTTTGGTGTCAAGAACATCTCCTAGAAATTTGGCACCTCTATGATTCTTGTGCTTCAATATTGAAGCCTTCAAAGTTGGTCAAAAAGCATAAGATGTTTGTGCAGATGTAAAGTTTTAGATAGAGTAAAGGAAATTCATTTAATCTTAAATTTGATGATTATATGACCATTAGTGATGTTCACATAAACATTATTTTTTGGAATCAAGGATGTCATTTTTAATATCATGAACTAGCTATTGGGTTTCAAATAGTGGGTCCCAGTTGATCTAATAATCCATATGGCATCATAAATTTAGATCTAACAACAAGAGGACATTAAAAGGTCAGTGAATATCAAGAGTGAATGTGGGCATGACAAGTGTCAAGGGTGAGTTCAATTGGCATAGGATTAATGACTAATTGGAAATCATATAGAGAAGGATCAATGGAGTGATCTATGTTAGTAACTCAAGGATCTATTAGCTAGGATCTATGAAACTAATGAGAATAAAGACATGATGGAATAATTTTAGTAGTCTGAGTCAATTTTTGACATCCAAATTTGAACCCAGGAGCCTTTTTTGATCAAAACAAGAGCATGAAACTGAGATCCAACATGATCTAGATTAGGCTAGGAGTAGATATTTTGGGATTAGATGGTGCATCTCTATCAATTTCAAGGTATGATTATTTGTTCCTCATAATTAGTAATAAGTGGGAGATGGCATGGAAAATGAAGGTATACACACTTTAATGGCTTCATCGCCAAAGCCAACTATGTGAAAATGACTCCTCTCTCCACTTTAACACATATCAACAAACTAATCATCAGTGATTTTACATCAACACAAAGTAAAAACAACTTGATCCCATTACTGTAGCTGCTATATAGCATCATAAAGAGAATAATGTAATGTTATAATAGACTAGAGTGACTTGGATCAATCAGGAAGGGTTGAGTGAGCTTGATTTTTAGAGGCAATTGTAATAATTTTTCAACTATATTTGAGCTCATTTGATTCCATTTTAAGGGCCATAACTCCCTCTTTATTACTTCCCTTCTGCTATAAATATAAACTTCAAGCTATGACTAGACTCTACTAGAATTATATTCAACATCTCTTAGAGTAGCGAATATAGTATTTTGTAATCATTTTTTAATTTTTATTTAGTGTTTTATGTTTATTTGATATGAAAGTGTGAATTTTATCTTTCTTTTGTATGTCCAAAATCACCCTAAGTGCTAGAATATTTCTTTTTAGGTCATATAGTGTGTCTTAGCATTGATCTCTCAAAGATATAGTGGATGACCAAATTTAATTGTCTTTAACCAGATCTTATTTTCATTGCTTCCAAGTATGAGTGTATCAAACTAACCTCTATATAAAAAACTATTGCATAGAAACTATAGTAATCATTTCATTAGTTTATTTCATAGTCCATTAGTGTGATAAAGAGTCTGAGTTTAGAGTGAATTTGATAAATTATTGGTGCATCACCACATATTATAATAGGATTCATTTTATGCAAAATTATTAACTCTGTTAACCCCAACTAGTTTTAATTTTTAGAAGCAAAGGTCCAAATGAGAAAATATGAGGAGCTAGCCTCATAAAAAATCCTATAGGTTTAATCTAGTTATAGGTATCCCATAGCCTTAGACCATTCCCATGTTAGTCTAGGTATGGGTTAGATTGGAATGAATCTAACCTCTATTAGGGTACTATATGGATAGATAATGGTTCTGGCATGATCATTGGGACCACTTATTTGCATATATAAGTATAGTAGTGAATTTTAGAGTTTCATTTATAGATTTGCATAATTTTCATGCCCTATATAGTTATCACAAGATCCTCTATAAAATATAAGGAGATAGATTTCTCTAAGCTACCTTTCCAATCAACAATGAAGAAGAAAGCCTTTAAGTAAAAACATATATCTACCACTCTTGTTCCCACTATTTTTTCCCAAAATCCTCATGTTTAAGGCATTATTGTTCATCCAAAAAAATTTATAAACCCCATACCTCAGATGGTTATTTCTATAAGGCAAGCCTTTTTTCCATTCAATAGTGGCAGCCCTCTAAATCTTACTCAATGGGATGATATTCTAGTCTCAGAATTAAAGTTAGTTACCTATTATATAGAAGAAAATCTAGTTACTCTGATAGAGCATATTGTAGATATTTTCAAACCTTTGTTTAACACATCATATAACTCAGGAAAATGTAGTAATGAGGTTGTTTGCAACTTGTTTCAAATGGAAATCACTTTAGTGGTACAAAGGATTGGCCCCTATGTCAATTAATAATTAAAATTAATTTGGAGAGGTCTTGTGCAAGCACTTTGAGGATAAGAGTGATCATATTTCACTTTTATAACAACTTACAACAATCAAAATATTCAATCATGAATTCATTATGGATTTCAAATATAGATTCTAGAAAACCAGAGACAGAATTCCTATAGTTATCAAGCCTACACCAAACTATGTTTTTCTATACTCTTTGAAGGATCTCAATTTATATTTAGCTATGATGATTTGATCTATAGGAGGGAAAAACCTACCTAGAGATTTTTAAGTAACAATTAAGGCTAAAAATTGCCTTATTTAAGAAGGCAAGTTGGCTTCAAGGCCACCAATGCCTCCCTTCTCTAAGATACATCGTCCTACCCCAAATTTCACTCTAGTTCCAGAATCAACAAAATTTTATCAAATAGAAGTTGATCAAACTGATAGATTGGGGAAGATAAAGAGCCTCCTCAAAGCCCAAAACAATAAGTTAGTTATAATGGAGATGCAATAAGCTACACCATATAGGCCATACCAAAATAATAATTAGAATTTTTAGTACAATAGGGCACCCTATCATTCCAATTAGCAAGGATAAGGGTAGAATCCTTAGTCAAGGTAATACAATCTTAATATTCTATGTTATTCTAGATTTGTTGTGCTAACTCAGAACAACTATGCTCAAGAAGGTCAATGGAAGCCAGACGGATAATCCAATGAGATGGTGATGACCACTACTAGAGACATGTATCAAGACCTTAGTTTGAATCATGATAATTCATTTTAAGGTCATGATATGAATCCTCATCCACCACAATCACCCCAAAAAAGTCAAGATAACATACATGCCATGTCATTACTAAAATCTCAAAGCCAACAATAAGGGAGCATGGGAAAAATACTAGTTGATACCACATGCATGAATTTTAAAGAAGGGTAATATGTGTTTGAGAATGTAGTAGCTAATATGGGACAAAATTCACAAAGTATAAATGAATTTATTGTAACTCAAACAAAGGCTAAGAAGAGGATGTTGGAGGATAACATGGGGTAATAAAATATTTATTCATCATCTCCACATACTAGTTAGTAGCCTACCTATTCAAATGTAGCTGCTAAAAATCCTACAAATAAATAAGTGCCCTAACCTCATGGATAATATAAAAAGTCCCCCTTTGTTCCTCATTTCACTCAAATGCCAAGTGATGCTTCTAATTCCAAAATACAATCTAAAGATATTAATCTTCCCTTTAATATTGTGGATCATTTGAAGTAGGCTAATGTAACTATGTCCATGTATGATGCTCTTTTTATCCTAGGGTAGAAAGAGATTATCCAAAAAGATCTCTCCAAACTTTCTCATGTGGAAAAGATAGGTGATAAAGTGAACACTATTTTCATCAATAATCATCAGCCTAACCAATCCCCTAGCCAGGTTCCCAATTAATTTCTGCTCAAAATTCAATCTCAAAATATTGTTTATCCTTCTAAGGTTGTTAAGCCTCCCCTATTTTATCTATCAGTCATCATATGGGATTTTTTAGTACATAATTACATGATAGACTCAAGTGCTTCAACCTCAATGATGCCTAAAGCCATATCAAATAAGCTTGGGCTCAAATATGTACCTAACAAGAAAGGTGTCTTCCATTTGAATGGCTCCCCTACTAAGATAGTAGGCATCTTGAAAGATCTATAGATTACATTATCTAACTATCCAAATTATGTCATCAATCAATATGTAATGGTAGTAGACCTACCTCCATATTTTACCCTATGCTTATCTAGAGACTTTGCTACTAATATTGGGGGATATTTTTCATTTGATTGGTCATATATGGTTTTTAGAACCAAATATGGAACTAAAGTCACTATAATATTTGAGCCTATCTCTAGGTTCCACCTAGAAGCCTATATACCTAATCTTGTGAATACCAACTATGTCATATTTGAAGAGGTTGAAGAGGTTAATGATCAATAACCCCATGATAATCTTGAAGGCATCTCAAATTTGTACTTAGATGAATGGGTAGTTGAGAGTCATGGATTTGATCCATTTAACAACATTAAAGAGACATACTTAAGAGTGTACTACATACATGAGGAGGTTGATACTATACCTTGCTTGTCTAACATTCCCCCAGAAGAGGATGATATATGGAATTTTTTCTTTGATGGATCAAGGTCAAAGAATGGAAGTGATGTGGGAGCCATGTTGATTTCACCCTTAGGTCAAAAGTATCATTCTAGTCTAAGATTCCAATTCAATTGTACCTTAAATACAACTACAAATGAAACTCTTTTGTATGGTTTGAAAGAACCAAGAATGAGAGGTATCCAATTCCTCAAAGTCAAGGGTGATAGTGAGATTGTAGTGAAATAGGTGAGAGGCCTAGGTGAAGTGAAGAATCACTATTTCAAAGCTTAAAAGCACCAGGTATAAGACCTCATGTAGGATTTCTTGGAATTTAATATCTAGTCCATACCAAGAGAAACAAAGTAACATGTAGATAAGCATGTTGCCATTGGTGCCTAGTATGAGATAAAAGAAGGGGTCAAAGGAAACCAAATCCAAGATAATGTCAAGGTTATATATATACCATCTATACCTGACAATGAGGTGATTTGGCAAGTCTTTAACAATGATGATCAAATTATATGTTTTTTAATGCAAGAGGCATAATTGTGCCATAGGAACCAAGACAAGTTCTAAAATCAATATGATGATGAAATAGTAAAATTGAGGCCAAATAAGTTTCCCAAAGGGATTGCAACCTTAGAAATAATCTTTAATGAATATGACCAAGCAAGAAAATGGAAAGCATGCATCTCAACTAAGGAAGAACACTATGAAAATATATAAATCTTTAAGGGCAAACTGTTAAATCTAATAAAGGTCAATATAATAGAGGAAAGAGCTACATTTATTTCTTTGTGCTAAGAATTTTATGATATATTTTCTTGGGATTATAAATACTTAAAAGGTTTTGACCCCAAACTTGACAAACCATTTAATTAGAAAGCAATGCAAAACTAGTCAAGAAGAAATAGAGGCATGTTAACCCAAGAGTGGAGGATCTCCTGAGAAGGGAAATCTATAAATTTATTGAATCAAGGATAATTTTTCCAAATTAAGCATTCCTTTTGGTGTCAAACCATGTGCTAGTGAGGAAAAAGAATGGAGATATTCATTTATATGTTGACTTTAGGGACCTCAATAAGGTGTCCCTAAAGGACCATTACCTATTACCTTTAATGAATCAAATTGTACAAAAGGTGGTAGGTTCTAAAAGGTTATCATTTGTTGATGGATATTTTGTCTATAATCAGATCATGGTGAAAGAGGAAGATAGGCATGAGACTACCTTAATTACAAAATGGGGCACCTATGCATATTGTAAAATGCCCTTTAGACTCTCTAATACTTGAGCCATCTTATAAAGAGCAATGGATGTTTATTTTCATGGTGTTTTGAATGATATTATTTTAGTTTATCTTGATGATACAATAATTTTTTCAAAGAATCCTAATGATCATCTAACACACTTGAGATCTATTTTTGATAGATGCAGATAATTTGGAGTTTTTCTGAATCCAAAAAAATGCATTTTTTTGGTGCATAAAAGAAGACTCCTTGGGCATGTGGTGTCTAAGGCTAGTCTTTCCATTGATCTAGAGAGGATAGAAGCAATTCTTGATTTATCACTACCTAAACATGAGAATGGGTTAGCACTTCTTGGGCAAAATCAGCTTTATTAGGAGGTTCATTTCAAGATTTGTAAAGATGGTCAAGCCTCTCACTCATATGTTGATAAAAGGTAAAAATTTCACATGGACAATAGAAGGTAAGAGGATATTAAATTCCATCAAGGTGTTCCTATATCATGTTCCCCACATGTTTAAATCCATATTTCAATAAATAATTCTATTTATATGCCTTCTCTACATTAGATGTAATTTTAGCTATGTTTATGCATTAAAATGATGAAGGTCTAGACAAACCTATTATTTTATTCAATCAAGATTTGGAAGGTTATGAAGAAAGATATTTTTTTTTGAGAAACATGTACTTGTAATTGTAAGAATTTTGAACAGATTTAGGCATTTGATTTCAAACCATAAGATCATACTAACGGTGGCTCATCCAAGTGTGAAGGATTTTATCTTGAATAAAGACTTAAACAAAAAGAAAGATAGATGGGTCACTAAGTGTATGGAGCATGACATTGAAGTCAAGGTCAAAAATTTAATCTGAGGTAAGTGATTGTGTGAACATCTTGTAGAATATGTGAGAGAAGAAAAGGAGACAGTTTTGGTAATTCAAGACACTCAATAGGAAGATGAAGCTACTCTTCCATCCAGCTAGACATATGATATTGCTATATTTATACAAATAAGAGAGTGTCCAATAGATTTCAATGCATCAAAAAGAAGATAATTTAAGATGTAATTAGTGCCCTACATTTTTATTGATGGAGTGTTGTTCAAAAAAGACATTGGACGTATGCTCTTAAGATGTGTTGAAACTAACCAATTTGATAAGATTCTCAAGTAATTTCATGATAGTCTTCAAGGAGGCCATTTCAAAGCTAGGAGCATAGCTGAAAAAATCATTAGAGATGGTTAATTTTGGACCAATTTATTTGTAGATGCACATGAATGGGTGAGGAAGTGTGCAAAATGTATAATGTTTATAGGGAAATAGAAACTAGTTGATATGCCACTAAAACCTATTCAGGTTAAAAAACCTTTCATGAAATGGGGTTTAGACTTCATTAGAATGATCAATATTCTATCTAGTATTATCCATAAGGGGGTCTTAATAGCTATAGACTACTTCACCAGATGGGTGGAAGAATTTCCCTTGAAGGAAGCAAATGAGATTTCTATACTTGAGTTTTATGAGATCCTAGTCACCCATTTTAGAGTACCTTCCACCATAATATTAGACAATCCTTTGGAATTTAGTAGTACAAAGGTATGTGAGTGGAATATTGAGTAGGGTGTCTATCTAAAATTTTCATCAAATTATAATACATAGGGTAATCAACTAGTTGAGTCCACTAATGAGAACTTGATTCAGATCATTTAGAGAACACTGGAAGATAATCAGAGGTCTTGGATTACAAAGATGAAGAATACTTTATGGGTTGATAGAATCACCACTAAGAATTCCACTGGTAACTCACCTTATCTCTTAGTATATTAAATAGAATCAAGGATACCAATTTCATTGAAGCTTCTAGATTTGGAGCTTGTACACCAACTAGAGCTTCTAGAAAGTGATGTTATGGAGGTCAGAATGAATGAAATGAGATAATTAAAGGAGATAAGGGGTGATGGAATGCATAGCATATGGTTTAAATATAAAATATTCAAGATGAATTTTTTAAAAATAACTTCATTAAATACATTATAGTAAGGTGATGTAGTCCTCAAATGGGATGAGGACTGTGCAAAACTAGGAAAACACTCCAAGTTTGGTAGCCTTCGGAGTGGACCCTATGTCATCACAAGTTAAAAAGATAATAATTTATTTGAGCTTACCAAATTAAATGGAGATATCCTTCTCATCCATATGAATGGGAGGTATCTTAATTTATGCTACTAAGTTTCATGTCTTGCCCCTTGTATATAAGTAGATATGTCTATTTTTCCTTCAAGTGCTTTTGCACATTAGTTGTTTTAGTTGTTTTGTTTTTTGTTTAGTTTGTTGCTTGTATTTTTTTTATTTGTTGTTTTCCCCCCATTACTCCAAAAAAAAATTGTTTCCATAAGATAGGTAGAGTCTTTTTGTATGTATAATTTCATAAGCAAGCTTGATCAATGTCTGGGTTTTATGACCAATAAGTTGGTCAAGCCAACTGAGTCACCAAAAATGTTGGCCATTTTGGCCCACATACCATAGATCTACCTAGTTTAAATAGATGATCAAGGTCCCATTTTTTGAGTGGATCAAATGAATTAGAAGCAGGCTCAACATTTCAAGTGGAGGGATCCAAATAGGTTCTCATGGTGCTGAACAGTTGCAGGAATAGATCCAAAAAAATACTAAGTTTACACTTAGCCAAATATTTCAACTTTTAGAAAAGTGCTAGAGCATTTAGATTTATCTTAGAGAAATTGTTCCACACAAATCCCTAAACAAAAGTACAAATCATAATTCCCTTATAGTAATTATTCCACCTTACTTTTGGTTGTGTTATTTCTTTCAAGATATTTGTTTTAGGTCTTTTGAGGTAAGTGTCAGGAATTGTTTTAGACAATTTGTCTAAAATAGAAATAATGAAGGGAATTTATTTAGGAAAATGGACCTTTCAAAAATATTGAATAGTATTTCTTTGAGAATATGGTCCAAAGGAAAAAATTGTGAAGGGTACTTTTCTTGGGAATGTGTCCTATATAATTCCCCTGAAGTGTCTTTTCTTAAAGTGACCAAGAAAAAGTTTCGAAGGACACTTTTCAAAAATTTAAAGTGCATTTTCAAAGGTTTAAAGTTGGCTCCTTAGTCAATTTCTATGTGTTTTACCATTCTTATCCATTTTCAATAGTTTCTAGCAGATCCAAGTGAGCATCTTCATAAAGCTATATCCCATACATATGACAGTTACATGGGAAAATGATCATATGGGTTTGTTCACATTTATGCTAATAAAGTATGCGCTAAATCCAAAGTCTTCCACCAAAGTGAAAATGGAGTTATGCATGTGAAAATTTTTCTTTTTAGTTATATTTTGCTAAGTTTTCCATACTTAGCCAAATGAGCTCGACCATTACCAAGATGTCATGCAGGAGTGAATAAACTAGTAAACTTGAGAATTTCATATCTTCAATTAGAAGGATCCACAGACTAGAAAATAAAATGGGTTCATTTCTTTTAGACTCAATAACATCTATTGAAAATTTGGTACATCCATTATTATTGTACTTTAAGATCAAAGCTTTCAAATTTGGTAAAAAAGAATAAGACATTCGTGTAGATGTCAAGTTTTAAATAGAGAAAAGGAAATCCATTTGAGATTAAATTTGATGGTTGCATGACTATCAATGATGATCATGTAAAAATCATTTTATAGGATTGAAGATGACATTTTAAAGATCATGAACTAGTTGTTAGCTTTCATATAGTGGGTCCCCGTTGATCTAATGATCCACATGGCATCATACATTTAGATCTAACAAGTGGATGTAAAAGGGTTAGTGATTCTCAAGATTAAATGTAGGAATGACAAGTGTCAAGGGCACATTCAACTGGTAGAGGATCAATGAATCATAAGCAATCATATAGAGAATGATCAATGGAGTGAGCTAGGTTAGCAAGTTAAGGATCTGACAGTTAGGATCCCCAGAACCAATGAGAACAAATATAAGATGGAATAATTTTATTGGTTTGAGTTAGTTTTTGATGTCTAAAGCTGAACCCAAGAGCCTTTTTCAACCAAATCAAGAGCATGGGACCAAACTTGAGCATGATCTAGATTGGGCTAGGAGTGGTTACCTTGGGACCAAATGATGAAGCTCTATCACTTTTAAGGTATGAAGATTCGGTCATCATAATGACTAAAATGTGGTAGATGGTATGGAAAATAAAATCAAACACGCTTCAATAACTTTATCACCAAACCTAGCTACATGAAAATGACTCCTCTCTCCACTTTGGCATGCATCAACAAACTAGTCATAAATTATTTCACATCACGTCAAAGTAAAAACAACTTGATCCTACCATTTCAACTACCATGGAGCATCACAGAGAGAATGATGTAATGATGCATTGAATTGGAGTGACATGGATCAATCAAGAAGGGTTTATGTGATTTTTATTTAGGGAGGCAATTATAATAACTTTTCAAATGGATTTAAGCTCATTTTATTCCCTTTTGAGTGCAAAAAATCACTCTCTCTTACTTCCCTTATATTATAAATATAGCCTTCAAACTATTATTTTGCATCCCTTAGGCTAGTACAACTAGACTCTACAAGAATTATATTCAACACCTCTTGGAGTAGTGAATAGAGTATTTTTTAGTCATTTGCTAATCTATATTTAGTGTTTTGTGGTTGTTTAATATGTAAATGTGAATGTATGATTTCACATCAAGACAAAGTAAAAACAACTTGATCCTACCATTTCAACTGCCATGGAGCATCACAGAGAGAATAACATAATGATGCAATAAACTGGAGTGACATGGATCAATCAAGAAGGGTTTATGTGATTTTTATTTAGGGAGGCAATTATAATAAATTTTCAAATGGATTTAAGCTCATTTTATTCCCTTTTGAGTGCAAAAAATCACTCTCTCTTACTTCCCTTATATTATAAATATAGCCTTCAAACTATTATTTTACATCCCTTAGGCTAATATGACTAGACTCTACAAGAATTATATTCAACACCTCTTGGAGTAGTGAATAGAGTATTTTATAGTCATTTTCTAATCTATATTTAGTGTTTTGTGTTTGTTTGATATGCAAATGTGAATGTTATCTTCCTTTTGTATGTCTAAATTCAACCTAAGTGCTAGAAACTTTCTTTGTAGGTCATATAGTGTGTCTTAGCATTGATCTCTCAAAGATATAGTTGATGACCTAATTTAAGTGTCTTTAACTAGACCTTGTTTTCATTATTCACTTATTTGAGTGTATCAAACTGACCTCTATATGAAATAATATTACACAAAAAATATAGTAAGTATTGTATTAGTTTCTTTCATAGTCTATTAGTGTGATAAATAGTTTGAGTTTAGAGTGGATCTAACAAATTCTTAGTGCATCACCACATATTAGAATAGGTTTTAATTTATGTAAAATTCTTAACTCTTTTCACCCAAACTAGTTTTAAGTTTTAGAAGTAAATGTCCAAATTACAAAATAGGAGGAGTTAGACTCATAAAAATTCCTATAAGTCTGGTCTAGTTATAGGCATCCCATAGCCTCATACCATTCCCATGTTAGTCTAGTTATGGGTCCGATTGGAACAAATATGACCTTTAATAGGGTGTTATCTGGATAGCTAATAGGTCTTAAGAAGTGGTAATCTAAGGATAGTTTCAAGTTTGTTTAGATTCAAAAAGATCTTTGTACTAAGATCAATACTTGGCCTGATATTGGGGCTTACCCCCTCACTTCACACACCGCATCATAAGGGTGTTAGGTTCTTAGCTAATATATATAGAAAAAACTAGGGTTTATACTCATTTAACATACTAAGTTGATTCTACCCTTGGTGGTGAAATCCAAGTGGGATATCTAGGAAGAAGGTTACCGCTAGGTGATGAAATCCTAGTCAGTTTGCTTATGTTAATTTTTAATGAGTTTATTATGTAATTTTTTTGGTTTGTGTCTATGAGAAGTCGTAGATATAATAAATTTAAACCACTAAGATTATTCTATATGAATTACCTAAGCAAGCAGAAATGGATGCAGTTCTTCTTATCAATCTAGAGAGCACTCTATTTGAAGATGTACAAGGGACACCTTCTATCCAAATGATATAATTGGATATTCTTAGAGTGTGGGTGAATCTATATTGATAATAACCTCCAAAGAGGGATGGTTCCCTTAATATTTATCTTTAAAACTAATCTAATTTTTATTTTTTGGGATAAAAAGGGAGAAGGAAAATGAAATGGGAAATCCTATCTAATGGGGTGATGCACATGAATTATTTGTTATTATCTAAAATATTTTTAAAACTAAATGAGAAACACATATGAATTTGAAAAAAAACTCTACATTCAAATCTTGAATATTAGTGTTTCAAAAGAAGGCTTGAAAGAAGTTTGCAAAGCAAATACTATTCCTACCTCTTCCAATGACCTGTAGAGGATGATATTTTCATAATAGGTGTGGAAAGGAATTGAAAAATGGTAATTATATGCCACTTGTATGCTGGTAAATAGTCAAATTACACTCTAATATATTCCAAAACCATATCAAAAAAGATGTTTTGATTTGATAAAATGGTGTTAATTACAATTTCTTCTCTGCTCTAGGAATTATGAAAAAATGGCTTTAAAAAAAATGTCTTAAAGCTTAACCTAAATCCAATGTGTCATGTAAAATAGAAGTGTTAGTCTTATTTGAGTTAAATTAATACTAAAATATTTTTACAATATTAATTAAAGGCTTTCAAATCTTCTAGTCTTCAAAAAATGCATGTTCTTCATTTTTGGCATAGAATTAAGAAGTGGTGGGCCCATGATAACTTCATAACCTTCCTTGCATGAAAATCACACCATAAATTTGAATATAAATCCATATTAAAAGTGATTTTAAGTTATTAAATGTCCTTATTTTGCATGAAAATCATGGGAGATGCATGAAACTAGTCGAACTAGTCAACCAAAGAGATGTGGACTCAAAGACTGGTCAACTTCCACTTGAACTCGACTTGGATGAATTGGAATTTGTGGATTTAATTTAAAATGATATATTCACTTAAAAAATATATATGGCACGTGGTAACTCCAAAATTAACTCATTTTATAGATTTTCAATGCCATTCTTTGAGTTGACCAACTAGGCCTATTAGACCAAATAGGTCTAAAAGCCAATATGTGCATTTGAGCTCCATTAAATATACAAAAGGATGCCATAAAAACTATAAAAAAAATTAAATTGACTTGAAACAACTTTCCTCATCATAATAAATTTGATTTTTATGAAAAAAAACTCATCATTCAATCAAATTTGATCAATACAATATGGTATTACATCAAAAATTATATAATATATATTATCCCATTTAGACAAGATCTTAGATCTTGATATTCATATTCATATAGGCCACATTTTCTTAGATTTGATAATATAATTGTCTACCATACAATCACATGATAGGTTATATTTGACTAGATACAACTAATCCTTAATAAGCCATGTTATTTAAGACAAATAAAATAACCAGATGAAAGATATTCAAAATTGAATCCACTTCAAAATCCAATCAAAGATCAATCACAGTGTAGTATTCATAATATAAACTAATAGTTAGGATGATAAAAACCTAAAGAATGTCTTAAACCCTTTTAACTTACAATGTTATCATAGTTGATATAATATGATAGCCAAGTATAATACATAATACTTTTATATAATAGCCTCCAAATATATTATATATAATGGAATTCTAAAACCATAATTATCTTATAATATGCATATATTTAGACTTCTATTACATATAAATGTTTGTAAGGATAATATATCAAATTTCAATAGAAGAATTCCATGTTAAGTTGGAAAAGTTACCTTTGTTAATGATAAACAATGTGGCACCTTAGATTAAATGATAACATATCAAGTTTTATAAATAATGATCACACAAAATATATTTTTGAGCAATGTTACTCATACTTAAACTGAAATAACAACTCATTTATACTCAATATAACAATTCATTATGAACAAATATTTAAAATAAGTTCAAAATGAAAAACTACAACTAGATAATCAAATTAAAGGCTTATCCATTTAACTATAGCCAATTATCAATTTAACTACAACCATTTCCAAATAGGTTACAACCACATTACAACTAATACAAATAATCCATTATGAACCTATGGTTGTATATCATTAAATTCCAAGAGACTATAAATAATACATGGTTCATATTATGTTGTCACTCAATTTTTCACCCTTGGAGAGGTAGTTCAAGCCTTATATAAATTAAGTGGAACATGAGATTGCCCCTAGGTCTATGGGTTGCCTATAGTAGGGGTAAACCTATAGATTAAAGGGCTAACTCCTTAGATTTATCTTGATTGATCATCATCTATAATACTAACTAACTTAGATGAAAAGGAAGAAGAAAACATGAATTAAACATATCCTAATGAGGTGATGCACCAAATGTAAATTGATCACTACCATCTAAATGCAATTTAACTTCAAATAAAATCCTAAACTACACATGCCACTAATCCAAATCTACCTTCTACATATGTATTTCTCATGGAGGTTTGTGAATCAAGCTTAAGTTAGGAGGACTAAATAAAAGGTCATTATAATGACACTAGTAAAGAGGAAACTCACTAAAATTATACACACTTAATTATAACACTGCAAGAAACCTAAAAAAGACTTTCAAAACTAAATATGAATACAAACAAGGACAACATACCAATTAAGAGAATCTATCACTTAGAAAGATCAACTAGTCTAACATACACATTAAAAAAGTCCCTGGAGAAGGTAAAAAGGTTGTTATTTATTGATAAAAGGATTTAAATGAGTAGGGATTCACCATACTCAAGTGGAGAATCTTTTATGAAGCTAAAAGTGACTACTCATATATATATATATATATATAGAGAGAGAGAGAGAGAGAGAGTAGGATAAGATTGAAAATTTTCCATGAGTTACAATAAGAGGTGTTATGGAACAAAATTAAAATGTCCAATATGTCTTATTTATCTCCTTTGAATATGATATAACCCTCTAAGTGGTGTAAGAGTTGAAATTCTTGTTTGGCACCTTAACTAGCTCTTGAAAACTACCCATTTCTTTGGCATGTTGAAGGACAAGTAGACATATTCATGGTCAAATTAGGATCTCTTACATATTTGATATAATATTAACACATCATAACTCATTCCATCATTTTTTATTTGACACATATCTTCATTCTCTTCATAGGTGTCAAGAAGACTCTTCATCTCTTTAGGCCAATTTTGCACACAAGTGTCAAAACTTAAATTCTTATTCTTTAGCTTGTCCTATCTTCATGGATGGCTTATTAAAATCATATCAAACCCAAAATAATCCATTTTTGATATCTCAAACTATCCCTAATAATTTTATCTCTATAAAAAGCCATGTTGGCCAATTTTTTCCCACATAAGAAACTCTTGCATGGTTTGAAGAAGAAGTAGATCTAAGGCTCGAAAGGGGTCCAAGAGTGCCAAATAAAAGAGAAAATGAAGGTTATCATGTGTTTTTCAACATTTGGAACATGGTATAGAGTTTTATATCCCCTCTAAGGTGTTAAGAGTGATAGGAACGACTTATAAATCTCTTGGTATTAATCTAGTTATTCATTATATTCATCTTGACATCTTGGGTCTAGTGGAAAAAAGTACAAGTGGGCAGTTTATTAAGGATAGATCTCATACGTATAGTAATTGTAGAGGATGAGGACCACATGGGTTTCTTCACCTTGTTCCTAAGTTATTATGCACTAATTATGAGGTCCTCCATTAAATTACAAATGGATTTATCCATGTGCAAAGATAGGGTTCTAGGATTTTTTTCTAAGTTTCCCATACTTGGACATTTGAGCTTGACCATTGCCAGGATGTCACTAGAAGTATTCAACTATCTGAGTTAGATTACCAATAACTAATGAATGAATAATCAAGTTTGGACACATTTTTTATTAGGGTTAATATAGCAACTCAACTTTGACAAAGTAAGAAGTATCCCCCGAGCTAGCAACACGCATAGAATCAAGCTCAAACTTGATTAAAATTTGAATAAGATGCATATACATAAGGAATAAGAATTTCCATTTTGGCTCTTTAGAGATATGTTTGTATCTTATAGACTTAACATTAATCAAATATCAATGTCTTAAGACCAAGGCAAGCAAGCATAAATGGAGATGAGATCGAGCATGTTTTAGTTTGAGCTAGGAGTAGATATTTTAGGATCAGATGATGTTATTGATAACCTAAAAAGTTAAACACATAGACTTCAATAGTTATATCCAAATCTATCTACATAAAAATACCTTTTTCCCCACTTGGGCATGCATCAAAAAATTAGTCATGAGTAGTTTCACATTAGAACAAATTAAAATGAAATGATCCCACCGTTATAACCATCATGAAGCATTGAAAAGAAGATATTGTAATAATGCAATGGATTGAAGTGACCTAGAATAATAAGGAAAGGTGTGAGTGAGCTTGATATTTGGAATAAATTGTAATAGCTTTTCAAATGTATTTTAATTGGTTTGATCCCATTTTGAATGCCAAAATTCCCTCTCTCTTACTTCCTTTCTTTTCTAAGTATAGCCTTTGAGCTATCATTTTATATGGCTCAGGATGGTATGACTAGACTCTACCAAAATTATATTGAACACCTCTTAGATTAGTGGAAAGAATATTTTTCAATCATTTTTCTAATATGTATATAGTGTTATGTGTTTGTTTAATATGCAATTGTGAATGTTATCTTCCTTTTATATGTCCAAACTCAACTTAAATGCTAGAAATCTTCTTTACAGTTCATATAGTTTGTCTCAACATTGATATATTAGAGATATAGTAGATAATTAAACTTAAGTGTCTTTAACTAGATTTTATTTTCATCGCTCCATAGTTTGAGTGTATCAAATAGACCTCTATAGAAAATATTGTTACATATAATCATAACAAGCATTGAATTATTTTATTTCATAATTCATTAGTGTGTTAAAGAGTTCAAGCTTATGAGTGGATATAAAAAATTATTGGTACATCACCATAGCTTAGAATAGGTTTCAATTTATGCAAACTTCTTATCCCTTTTCATCCTAAGCATTTCTTCAGTTTTAGAGATAAATGTCCAAATTTAAAATTATAAGGAGCTAACCCCATAAAAAATTCTAAAGGTCTAGTCTAGATATAGGCAACCCAAAACCTTAGACCATTATCATGTTAGTCTAGGTATGGGTCAAAATTGAAGCAACTTGACCCTTATTAGAGTGTTATCTAGATAGCTAACAATTTTGGCATGCCTAGTGAGATTACCAATCTTGCATGTCTTAGTATAGTAGTAATTTTAAAAGTTTCATTTCTAGGATTGCATAAGTTTCAGAGTTATCACAAGATCCTCCACAAAGGTAAGGGAGAATATTTATTTGAGCTACTTTTACAATCAAAAAAGAAAAAGAATGCCTCTCAGCCAAAGCCTACACCTAACCCACTTGTTCCCTCTATTATATCTCAAAGTCCTCTTATTCAAGATAGTATTGTTCAACCAAACACTATTATAAATCCCATACCTTAGATGGCTATTCTTAGGAGGTAAGCCTTTATGTCATTCAATGGAGGTAGGCCTTTGAATCTCACCAAATGGGATGATATTCTAGTCTTGGCTTTAAAGGCTCTTATCTCTTATATAAGAGAAAATCTACTTACTCCTATAGACCATATTACTAATATTTCTAACCTTTATTTCGTGCATCATATAACTCAAGAAAATGTATCAATGAGATTGTTAGCAACCTCTCTCAAAATGAAATCACTCCAGTGGTATAGATGTTTTCCCCCCACATCAATTAATAGCTAGGATGAGTTTGGAGGGGTCTTGTGTAATCACATTGAAGAAAAGAGTGATCATCTTTCACTTGTGGATCATATCAAAATAATAAAGAGATTCCATGATGAGTTCATGGTAGATTTAAACTACAGATTTTAGAAGACTTGGGATATAATTTTTACACTAATCAACCCTATGTCCAACTAGGATTTTCTATACTATTTAAAGGCTCTCAACTGGGATGTAGATGTAATGATTCAATCCATGAGAGGGAATACCCTACCTAGAGCTTTTGAAGTATTAATTATCATTGAAAATTGACTCATACGAGTGGGAAAGTTGGATCCAAGGCCACTAATGCTTCTCTTTCAAAAAATACATCATCCTACTCCAACTATCACTTTAGTTCCATAATCAACAAAGTTTTATCAAATAGAATGTGAGAAAACTGATAGATTAGGAAAGATAAACAGTCTCCTCAAAGCCAATAAAAATAAGTTAGTTTTACTAGAGAGGCAATAGGCTCTACCGTACAGGCCATACCAGAATAATAATAATAAAAACTAGTATAATAGGCCACCCTATCAAACCAATCAATAAGGACAAGGGCATAAGCCTCAATCAAGGAAATATAATCCCAATGCTCCAAGTAATTCTATATCTATTGTGCCAACTTATAATAACTATGCCCAAGAAGGTTCATGGTAATCAGAGAGATAGTCCAATGAGATGGATATGGCCACTACTAAAAAAATGTATCAAAACCCAGATTGGCAGTGTGCTCCTTCATTTTAGAGTCATGAGATGATTTATCCTCCACCACAAGCCCCAAAGTGAGTCAAGATACCATACCTAACATGTCATGATTAGAAACTTAGAGCCAATAATAAGGGAGCATGAGTAATCACCTATTGATTCCACATTCATGAATTTTTAAGAAGGGGAATATATGTTCAAGCATGCAATAACCAATATATGATAAGCCCAAAGGATAAATAAATTAGTTTTAGCTTAGACAAGAGCTAAGAAAAGGATGTTAGAGGACAAATTAGGGTAACCTCAGGCTTCTACATCACCTCTTTAGATTAGTCAACAACCCAATTCTTTAGATGCAACTATTAAAGCTTTGACAAATCAACAAATGATTGAATCCCATGGATAGTAGCAGAGGTCCCATTTCATTCCTCATGTTAGTTAAGTGTCAAGTGATGCCTCCACCTCTAAAGGGTTATCCAAATGTACTAGTATTTTTTTTTTAATATTGTGGATCATTTAAAGAAGACTATTATAACTATGTCTATATATTATGCTCTGTTTATCCCTAGGCAAAAGGATATTCTCCATCAAGAGTTCTCTAAACTTTCTCAAGTGGAAGGAATGGCTGATAAAGTGAACATTATTTTCATCAATAATAGTTATCCTAATCAATCTTATAGCAAAGTTCTCAATTTATTTTTAAGCACAATTAAACCTTAAAATGGTGCCCCTCTTGTTAATATTGTAAATCCTCCCCCATTTTATCTATCAATCATCATAGTGGATTTCTTGGTACACATTTACATGATTGACTCAAGTGTTTCAACCTTAATGATGCCTAAATCCATAAAAAACAAGCTTGGGCTCAAATATGTACCTAATAAGAAAGGTGTTCTTCAATTTGATGGATTCCTTACTAAGGTAGTACGCATCTTGAAGAATCTTCAGATCACCTTGGTTGCATGTCCAAATTGTGTCATTTCCCAAGATGTAATGGTGGTAGACCTACCCCCATATTTTGACCTTTGATTTTATAGGGACTTTAATACTAATATTGGGGGATATTTATCATATAACTCATCATACATGGTTTATTATAACTAGTTATAGAATGAAAGTCACCATAAGGTCTAAGCTTATCACTAGGTTCCACTTAGAACCCTACATGCCCAATCTTACAAATACTAATTATGTCATATTTGAAGAGGTTAAAGAGGTTATTGAATAAGAACTCCATAGTCATTTAGAAGGCATATCAAACCTATACTTGGATGAGTGGGATGTTGATAACCATGTATTTGATCCATATAACATAATTGAAGAGACATATTTGGGAGTGTAATGTATGCATGAATAAGGTGCTACAATACCTTCTCTAACTAACACTACTCATGAAGAAGATGGCATATGGATCTTATTATTTGATGGCTCAAGGTCTAAAAATGGACATAGAGTGGGAGACATGCTAGTTTTACCCCTTGATCAAAAGTACCATTTTGTTATAACACTCTAACTTAGTTGCACCATAAATAAGTTAAATATGAATCTCTTTTACATGGTTTTTAAGAAGCAAGGAAGAGAGGTATCTAGCTCCTCAAAGTCAAGGGTGATAGTGAACTTGTAGTGCAATAGGTGAGAGGCCTAAGTTTAGCCAAGAGTCACCATATATAGGCCTAGAAACACCAGGTATTAGACCTCATGGAAGTAAACCAATATGTAGATAGGCTTGTTGTCATTGGTGCCTAATAGGAGAAAATAGAAGGATTCAAAGGTAACAAAGGCCAAGATAAGGTTAATATTATATGCATACCAGATGTACCTAACAATGAGGTTAGTTGGAACGTCTTTGACAATGATGATCAAATCATATGTTTTATAATGCAATAGGTAGAGTTATACCATAAGAACCAAGACAAGTTCCAAAATCAATATGATGATCAAATACTATGGTTGAGATCAAATAAGATTCCCAAAGGAATTGTGATATTGGAGAGCATATTCAATGAAAATGAAAAATTAATAAAGGGGGAGGCATGCATCTCAGCTAAAGAGGAACACTATGAAAATATAGAAATCTTTAAGGGAAAATTATTGAATCTAGGGAGGGTCAATATGAAGGAGGAAAGAGATACATTTGTTTCTCTATGAAAGGAATTTTTTGATATATTTACATGGGAATATAAATACTTGAATGGGTTTGAATCTGAGATTGCATATCACACCATTGAATTAGAAAGTAATGCCAAGCCAAATAGGTAGAAATAGAGGCCTATCAATCCAAGAGTGAAGGATATCTATCAATCCAAGAGTGAAGGATATCATGAGAAGAGAACTCTATAAATTGATCAAATATAAGATAATATTTTTAATTAAACATTCCTCTTGGGTGGTAAACCTTTTGCTAGTGAGAGAAAATAATGTAGAGATTCAGTTATGTGTTGACTTCAGGAATCTCATTAATGTGTCCTTAATAGACCATTACCACTACCCTCCATGGATCACAAATTCTACAAAAGATGGTAGGTTCTCATTATTTGATGGATATTATATCTATAATCAAATCATGGTGAAAGAAAAATATATGAATAAGACTACCTTCACTATAAAATGGTGTACCTATGCATATTTTAAAATGCCTTTTGGACTCTTTGATGCTGGAGTACCCTTTCAAAGAGTAATAGATGTTACTTTTCATGGTCTTTTGAATGATATGGTTTGACACACATTTTATAGTAACTACATAGACCAAACCAAATAGACCTATCTTAAGTAAGGCAACATTTGGAGTGGTTTCTCCCCTTTTGTACTTTGTGGCACCAACTAGTAGGTGGTTATGTGGGACTAACTTGCAAGGGGCATCCCTATCAGGACTTATACATGGTAGCTCAAGAATAATGAATGTTGGAAGAGTGGAGTAGGTGAGATAGTGACCTTCCTATAATAGCTCAGCATATGACATGTGCTCATCTAACTTGGGTAGCATAGTGGAGCCAATAGACTCACAATAGTTCATCACTTGGCACACACCCATTTGACATAGCAAGGAGATTCCAAATCACCTATAAAAGAAGGATCCTATTTTAAGATAAATGGAGTAAATGAAGTATAACAAAGTTATATAGAAATAAATAACCTCTATTAGTAATTCATATTCTTCATATAATAGATTAGAATTCAAATATGTAGCCTAAACTCACATGTGAGTCACTGGGCATGAGTGATGTTAGAAAATAGTATAGGTTTTGTTTTATACTTGAACTTTGTATAATGAACTATAAAAAAATGAAGAATGTGGTTGATGAAATGATGTGTTGACTCTTTTAGTATAGATAGTGTTGTGATATGCTTATAATCTATTTCATTTGAGTAATGTTGTATTTTATTACATAAATGTATTGTGATATCAAGGTTTAACCATGGTCACTAATGGTGTTCTAGTACCATTTAGTGACTTTGAACAACCTATAAATAGACTAAGTGTTAGAACCTAGAGGCACCAAGGTTCTAAGACTATGCCTAAAGCACTACCTTAAGGATGAGAATTTGAACTCGAGCCATCCTAATGACTTGTCTAAGTAATCAAAAACCTTATGTTAGCTATTCTCCCTACTTGTACCACTAAGAGCCTTTCCTAGCTATTTATGGCCCTACAACTAAATAGTTCTACCATTGAGAAGGCTCATGCCTATTAAACTCCTAGTGAATAACCTTGAATCAAAAGGCCACTTTAACCCCTCTTTCCAATGTTTAAACCCCATGGAAACCCAAGTTGTGTCATGTTCCAACTAGCCCAACATGGGCCCAATCCCTTTGTTGTTGTGCTTTTGGTGAGTGCACAAGGCTTGAGCCTTATGTGAAAATGATGCTAGCATGATAACATGATTAACTGTTGTTCACCAAACCTTATTATACTCATGCCTAGCTCCACCAAGTTTATAACTGACTTGGTTTGATAGCCAAGTACATGACTAAGTGTAAAAGCCAACCTAGTGAAATTTTATACAACATTTTAGTTCTATTTTCATGACTTGTGTTGAATTTCATTGATGTAATGGTGAAATAGAGAGATGATTTGACTATCACTAAAGAACATTGAGTGTTGGATAGATCAAGTGGAAGATAGTTTTGCATAGAAGTATTTTACATGTAAAGGAAAGGAGCCAAGGAAATGGGTGCAAGATAACTTGTACAATGTTTATAAGAGGAGTTCTTTCATGAGCTACCTGAGCTTGTGTATCGATGGTTGGTTTCCTACACTACTACTAGAAGGTGAAGCTATGACCAACACCTCAAGTAGACTATAGAGCATGTAGAGAGGTTGGAGGGCCTAGATGAAGTTTGGATGCATGTTATGGATAAGTGGTAGTATGATGCACTAAATAGCCATGTGTTAGATTTCATAGTATCAACCTTTTCATACACAAAAGAAGAAGAATATGAGTTTATTCAAGAATCAAGGTACATGTTCATAATAGGACTTGACACCAAAATGAATAAAATTCTCATGGATTATGGTATAAAAACCATAATAATGGAAGGCTAAAATCCTCATGCATATGATCAAGCATAAAAGGTGAGAAGGGGAAGTATAGGTAAGGTGTGATGGAGGAGAAACAACAACCTAACCCATAAGAGCTCTAAAGGTTAAACTATAGTAATCAAAGGCACAAGTTGATGGAGGATCTATAACCTAGAAGTGTAAAGAGGACCCGTAGTGAGTAGGAAGGGTATGGGGAAGGATCCTTTAAATTACAGTAGTATAAGGAGAGAGAAAGAATCAAAAAACCAAACTCTATATTTGGGTGTAAGATGTAGTGGGTTCTCAAAAGATATGATGCTTGAGAACATGCTAGAAATACCTACCCCATTTAAACTTGAATCACAAGATCATTTTTTGGATTCCCCATTAAAATATAGAATAATGGTAACTGAACTTATTATCAATGTCAATTTTGATAGGATTAAACATTTAGATTAAGCATTTATTATTGGGAAAGTAATTTGTTACAAGGAACTAATTAAGGATATGGAAAATTTATCAAGTACTAACCTAATAACCATGAACATAGGTGCAAACATTCCCATATAGAAATGTCATATGTGTCGACTGGGCAATAACCTTTAGGAAGTGGCACAATGCCACAAGTGAGTAGCACTACACTAACAAGTTTGAAAACATAGTCAAAAAGATCTTTGATCAATTCCTCAACCTATAATTGGAGTCACTAGAGGGTTACCTCCAACATAAATTTAAGGGGGATAGATTATTTATAACCTAACACTACCTCCTTAGTAAGTCTACTATGATATGATAATGCACTTACGTGAGTATCACAATGTAGATAATGCCATGGAGCATGTGTTGAAGTGTGAGTTACAATGGCATGCTTGGGGCATCACTCAGCCTGAGCACAAGGTAACCTAGTTCATGACCACCCTATTAGATCATGCCCATAGTTGGTATCAAAAATTAGATCCAAACTAGGTTATGGTTGACTACAATGTGCTAAAGGAAGCCTTCATGAAAGAATTTGATATCCCTAAATTTGAGTATCAGAGCATCACAATGCTTATATAGATTAGTCAGGGTTTATGAAGAGTGTGTGCCTATATGATGCATGGTTTAAAACACTTCTCTCTAATCTTCCATATTACATTTACCCCTCCTAACATGCATAATGGTTTATTGGAGGCTTACTAGTACCTTTCAAAAGAGTGTTGTCCATGAAGACCTTCACAGACCCTCTTGAAGTGCTTGAAGCTATGCTTCAGGCCAAGGTAGTAGGCAGCACTGATACCATGATCAACCTATTCATGGAGATGTATATCACATCCATGGCTTCCTAGTTATATAAATTGATTGTTGGTTCAATGCATAACACTCATAGTGGGTTATGGTGTATTGACTATGAGATGAAAGGGCATAACAAGAATAATTGCCTATAGAAACATGTCCATACCCTACTTCTCAATTGTGAGGTTTATCTTGTGCTACATGACTCTCATAATTACCCTCTACTATAGTGCACCAACCAAATGAACATTACCATTTATTTTAAGATATGAGATGCTTATACACACTCAATAGCAAACTAGTGAGTCATCGATGAGATGCACCAAAACATAGAAAGAGGTATAATATTAGTTGGAAGTTAGGTGGGTCAAGGCAATGAGGGATATTGATAGAATAATATGGGTTATGAAAACTAGTAAGGCAATTTTGGGTAAGGAGGAGGATGTGGTAGAGGAAGATTCCCACCATGATCATGTTACAAGTGTTGGCTGATTAAACATTATTAGTGTGACTAACCCATGCACCCAATGTGTAGGTATTGTTGAGGACCACATGCATTAAAGGAATGCCCAAACTTATACAAAAATCTGACCCAAGGTTATCCTATCATAGATAGAGGTGAAGAAATGGTGAGGTGTGAGTCTAAAGAGGAATGGTGGGATCCCAAACCATAATAGACTTACAAGGAACCACATAAGGTGTATGTCATGACCTAAAGTAGTTTTACCACTCAATCAACTATTGTGTTGACTCAATAAATATGATTGGAGTATGGTGAGTCAAGCTAAACTAAGCACATAATGTATTCCAAGCCAAAATATATTCCTTATCCTAAGCTTACACAATAGAAGGACATCCTACAATAATCCATGAACATGATACAAAATTTATAGTGTTAACTCTAGGATAGACCTTAAGGATGAGATTAACCATATTTATAACATCATAGTGTAAGGAGATAAGAAGCTCAATCTTAATGACCAAGGCATGTTCAAATGGGAGGATGGAAAATCAACCTCTGATACAATTGATGTAGTTTGCAAGTGATGGGTTAAAGAGGCCCATGAGGTCACTATCTGAAGGTACCACCACCTAGTGTTTATAACTAAGTCAAGGCCATCCAAAATAGGGTTGGTTAGGATTGAGCACCCTAAGTAGAAATGGTTTCCCCATACCCAAAATGTGGATAAAAGGGGGATCTAACTTAGTAAAGGGAATCTTGCAGTACTCACAAAGTATTAAGGGAGATAACCCATAGAAACATATGTCTATGACATTGAAGTTTGCATCCCCAAGTAGGTAAATTAAATGGGTGTCCTAGTGTATACCTTGAAGTGCACTACTACACATTGGTGGGTAGTAAAAAAGCATAACTTTCCAACTTGGTAAGATTTAAAGGAAGCCATATACACTAGGTTTGCAAAAAGTAATGAAGACTTGGACATGCCCCCTACTTAGGTGATTCAAACCTAATCATGCATGTGTATTTATATAAATAAACTTCTACTATCTATGGTGAGAATGTGTTAAAATGACTACGGATGCATTCCTTTTACAAGACCTTGAAAACATGGGTGTGATTGTAGTACATTGTCAATGAGATGTGCTACAAGATAGGAAACTAGGAAATACTCAAGGAGAGGTTCATACACACCTTCTCCTTTTCTTTTCAAAAATTAGAGCTACTAGATCCATTGTAAGTCATCCACATGATAGTGTTCAAGGACACTACCATCTTAGAAGAGTGACTTATGTAAATGTTTGGGGAGAAAGGACTAGCACTCCTAACATTCTTTGAAGAGATGGTTCTCAACAGTGACTCTAGTGAGGAAGATGATGAGACCTAAAAGGAGCATAATTAGAAGGTTCTACTAAGAAGGTAAAAACTTATGAACCTTATAGATGATAATGCCCCAGATGAAGATGATCCAACACATCTTTGAATCAAGACAACTGAGGGGACAAGGTAAGTTGAGGATTCTCAGTAGGAGAGAAATGAACCCTACCGTGTGTCAATTAAGACCACTAAAGCTGATATCAGCATAGAGGGTAAGCCAAAAATTGCCACTATTAGCACTTACTCATCTGAGGTAAAGATGGCATGAATTTTAGACATGCTGAAGGAATTTTAAGACTTATTCCCATAAAGCTACTGAGATATGAAGGGAACTCACTTTTCCCTTGGTAAAATGAGTATTAATATGGTAGACAGTGTGAGACCAATCAAGAATCACCCATACTCGATGAATCCCAATTGCTATGCCAAGGTAAAGATAAATATTTATTTAATGTCGGTGGCCAATATCTTCTACCTAGTATAAGAATATGAATGGGTGAGCCCAATGGTCATCAACATAAAAAAATATTGGTGCATATAGATTTTTTTTGACTACAAGTTGTTGAATGTTACTTGAATCAATGATCCCTTCCCAACCCTATTCATAGATGAGGTCCTAGATGGAGTTATAGGATGTGAAATCTACACTTTCATTGATGGATTTTTAGGCTACCATTAGGTGTAAATTGAGGAAGAGGATAAGCCCAAAATAACCTTTAAAACTTAATGGGGTTATTTCAATTACAATGTGATGCCCTTTGGACTAAAGAATGTGCCAGTCATATTTTCCAAGGTAGTGATCACTACTTTCAAGGACTTTATACATAAGTTCCTCCATGTGTATCTCAATGATTGGATAGTGTATGGTCTTATGAAATACCACTATGACGATTTGTTCATCATGTTTGAGAGGTGTAGGTAGATCCAAATCTCTTTAAATCTAAATAAGTTCATCTTCATAACCCCATTTGGGACATTTATTGGGTACATCATCTACAAAGATGGTTTACTTGTTGATTTGGTGAAGATAGAAATCATAATCTAGCTCCAAACTCCCTCAACACATAAGGACATTCACACCATTCTAGGTCATTATGGCTACTACAAGAAGTTTAGTCAGAGCTATGTAAAGATTGTATCACTTCTAGAGGAGCTCTTACATAAGTATTACCCATTATAGTGGGTTAAGGCACAAGAGGAGGCCTTTGAAACATTTAAACTAAAGATAGCCAACATGTTAATTATATAATTTCTAGACTATACTAATCCTTTCCATGTCCATGTAAATTTTTTAGGATCTACCATTGGTACCATATTAGTGAAACTAGGTGAAGGTAAGATGGACCACCCCATCTCCTTTTAAAGTAGGAAATTAACATAGGTAGAGCATAATTACACCACCATTAAACACATGGCACTAGTAATGGCCTATGCCTTACAAATATTTAGGAAACACCTATTGGCTTCCCTTCTCATCTTTTTAATAAATCATGAGTAACTCAAGTACCTCATGAACAAGCCTATTTTACATGGGAGCATATGCAAATGGATTGTTCTCCTCTAGGAGTTCTAGTTCTCCATCATATTTAAACCTGGGAAGTAGAACTTTGGGCTAGACCATTTATCTTACATCAATTCTAGCAATGTGGTATTACTGATTGAGGATGACATGCCAGACACATAGTTATACAAGGTCTAGCATGTCCCTAAAGATATAGCATATATTTCCACTTTCCTACTGTCTAGGTTTTCACCCTAGACCTTGTCAACTAAGGAGAAGAAATAACTTGTGATTTGCAATTCCCCCTTATAGGCCATTGAGGGGGAGTTGTTCAAACTAAGTAGGGATGAATTCTTATGATGATATGTTTTGGAACATGAATGGGACTCCATCTTATAGGAAGCACACAAAGGGATCACAAGAAGCCATTACACTAGGGATGTAATGGTGTACAAAATATTGCAGTCAAGATTATGGTAGTGAAGCCTACTATAAAGTGTTAAGGAGTACACTAAGGCATGTGATGTATGATAATGCACTATAAAACCCAACCATTAAGATGAGATGCCTCTCATTCCCATCTTTACCTAAACACCATTTAAAAAATGGGCCATTGACTTTTTTGGGTCAATCAATATTGCATCACAATGCATAGGTGACAGATACATTTTAGTGGCCACTAACTATTTTAACAAGTGGGCCTAAGTTGTGCTGACCAAATACTACATAATCATGATAGCTACATGTTTTATGTGGGAGAACATCATAAGAAGGTATGGGTGTCTATTGAGTCTGATTGGTGATCAGGGCACTCATTTCATCAATGAGATAATACACATACTTGTAACTAAGTACATGGTGATGCACCATAAGACCACCCCCTATCATCCCTAGTCTAACAGCATAACTGAAGCATTCAAAAATATTATTAGATTGTCCCTAACAAAAATATGATACATAGATCAAAAGGATTGGGATGATCATGTTTCAGTAGTACTTTTGGCATTTTACATCACATATAAGTGTCTGAAGAAGGCTATAACATTTCAACTGGTGTTTCTCACTAAAGCAATCCTATCCATGGAATTCATGGTGCCCTCCTTACACATTACATGAATTGGTCACTTAGACAACAAATAATCTTATAAAAGTGCTAGTATGATAAGCACATCAAGTACAGTATAGTGTAATGAGGCAATGAGTAGCATGTAGTGGATACAAGAACTTATGAATTAAGACTTCATGCATAATTCTAATAGGGTAAGTCAAGTACTTACACCCATAAGTGCATGAGGCCATACATCTAAGTAGTGGGTGTGTGAAGCTTATCGGGCACAAAAAAAAGGTACATGTGTGTTAGATGCATATTGCAAGGCAATTTAAGGCCCAAGAATGAACCACTCTAGTACTACCTTTATTCTAGAATTTCAAGAAGGTACATTAATCAATCTGGCACCAAAGACCTATGAGGCAAGTGAAGACATTTAACATAGTTGGGTACATGGTAGGAAGTGAAGATTCTCAACTTAGTTGAGTGTAAGGTAGATAGTGAATATATAAACTCTAAAAAGTGTGCATGAGAATCAAATGAGGAACAAATCATGAAAGGGCTAGTGCAAGTAATTTTTATGGGGTAGGACAAGCTAAGGTAAGATGACATGTAATAAATCAACCAAGGTAGAGAAACATGCTTGAAATAGGGGCACAAATAAGAGAATATAACTAAGGAGGTTGAATCATGTATATGTGAGGTGATATGCCCAAGTTGCTAAAAGGAAGGCAAAGGTCATGTAGAAGGAAGTCATCTAAGATAGTTGGTATCCACCTAGAAAGGAGTGAGAACTGAATATTTTAACCACATGTCACTTCATCAAAAAAATTGTTAGGATCATTCAATGAGGGATGGTGGTGGCACAAATATATGTATTTAATACATATAAGACAATTTTTTTGAGGATTTCATAGATTTTCACATTTTCTAAAAAAATGAGGCACCTATGACATTAAAGTTGTATTAATAACTATGGTTAACAAGAGAAGGGTATAAAATGGTACATGGAATACTTGTTTAGGTTACTAAGTTTAATTTAACTCTAAGGCTTAGAGAAAACAAAGTAAGAATCCAGAGAGATGAAGTAAGTAAAGAACTCAGTCACAGTGAAAATTCAACCAATTCAAGAACCTAGAGTAAAATAAAGCACATTGAGGATTGCATTCACAGTGAAGTCAGTGTGAAGGGTTGGAATGAGAGAATTGGTATAGAGATTTAAGTGAAACAAGTATCTATCACCTAGATTACCATTAATAACTAATGAAGTTCAAAGTTGAACATATAGTCACAGATCTTGTAACTATAGAAGCACTGATCACCATTAGAAGCTTCAAAAATCCATATCTTCCTTAGTTCAACACAAGTATATTTATAATGGTGAATAAATAAAAGGCATCAAAATCTATAGAGGTATAATAGTAACCTAATAGGCTTACGATTATAGAAGAGGCACTGACCACCAAAACTAAAGCACAATTTATCAAGGTAGTTAGTGTCATGGATGTTGATACTGAGGCACTAACTAAGATGTCATACCATTATATGCAATATCCATTAGAGGTTAAAGTGGGGGAAAGTTGGTAATATTTTATACATAACTACCAAGTAAAAGAGTGAAACTATTGGATGCCAAGTTATTTATAATACTTGGTCTAGGACTGGATGGTGAACATAGGGTGCAAGATGTTCGAAGGTGATTCCTTATTTGTTGTCTTGATTTAAGACAAGTTAAAGGCTACAAGCACAATTTAGCTCTATGAATTTTCCTACTTCAAAAAACTAGAGAAACTCATCCATTTCCTACTCTCACATGTCCATAAGGACTGCTTCTACTTTGCAAGATGGTGCATGAAGATCTCACCATATCTAATTAAGAAGATAATTGAGCTACCTAATTCCAAATAAGACATCCATCTGATGATGGATGATTTCAAGGAGCTGAAACACATCTCAAAACTCCTAAACTATTTCAAGGGGGATTCATGTTCCCAGTTATCAAGTGTGAGGACCCCAAAATAAGGGTAGTGGTGTACCTCATGAGCTCTAAGTTATGTCCAGGTGGTTGATGAATAGATGTATCAAAGGCATACCTCTACATTGCATATCATATGGTACATGGTGTATAGTTCAATATTTCTAAGTTTATCATGGATGAGCTAGTTAAGAATGAACTATAATGTTATAGTAATAAGGGAAATTTTAGGTTGGGATCCATCCTCATCTTGATCATGATGGAAGAGATTTGGATCCTAGATGGAAGTGAAGATAGTCTATGGGTATTCCCAAAACACCATGAATCCCATGTGTATAATTATAAGGACTACACTTACCCCACCACCTTTATCCCCAAGTATAAGACACACATAATTAATTGGTGTAAAAACTATATAGAAGCATTTATACTATAGTGGTGCATTCCCCAAGGGCTTCCCTAGAGCATGTTCAAGATGGAAATTTTGTTGTAATGTAACACTACTACATCATGCACTTGGTGCTAAAGGATGCAAATAGGTCATGATGGTTGAATATCCCCTTTGAATTCTCATAAAAATACTTGAAGGACATGCTACATTAGATTATAAATGTATAGAAGATGGACATTCTAGTTAAGGAACTAGATGTAGAAAGGAGGAGGTTGAGGTAAAAAATTCTCTACACTAATGGAAGGGATACCAAAGATGAAGAAGATACCTTAGATTAAATGGAAATAGATCCCAATCAAGAGGTCACCATCCTAGGCTTCATTTATATACCTTACTATGATATGAAGTCATGAAAGAAGGCTTCCAACACTGGATCTAGATTTGAGTAGAGAGAAGACCCCCAATCTAGATTAGGGATGAAGGAACCCCAATGCCCACTGAAAAGAAAAAGTCTCCCATAAAGAGGAGAGGGGAAAGTTTGGAAGAAATATAGGATTGATTGAAGATAAAAATCTCCTCAAAAAAAGAGGCATCCCCCTATAGCTCTTCCAAGAAGCAAATAAAGTTTTTGCTAAAGACCTACCCCAACATGAAGAAGAAGGGAAAGGCCTAGATTTTTTTACCCAAGACAACTGACTCTGACATAGAAGGGGAGTTAGACGAAGAGGATTTGGAGGAAGAAGAAGGTGTGATAGGAACATACATCATGCTTGAGGATGTAGAGTCTTCATCTAGTAAAGGGACCCCTTTCCTACCACCTCAAAGTAAGCCAAAGAAGAGAAGGCAGAGATTGAGAAAACTTGACTTTAGTGAAACCAAAATACAAAGGGCACATGAGCTATGAGAATAAAAATAAGAAATGACTAAGGTAGGGGTGTTGAAGGAATTAATTAAGATAGTGGAGGCCAAAGATAAAATAAAAGAGGAAGAGCACAAGGCATTGATAGAATAAGGAAGTTAGGAAGGATAAATGGGAAAGGAGTCTAAGGAGGTAACCCATTCAAGCACACCAATTGAAGAAGAATTAAAGCACTAGTGAAAGGATATGGGCTTCAATCAAGTGCATATTGATGTGGCACTAAGGTTGCACTATAATCATAAGGAGATGAAATCCAAGGGCATGTCTTAACCTAAGATTAATCAGCTAGAGGTTGAGGAAGTAAGAGAGAGGGAAAATAAATGCATAGTGCAAGCCACACAAAGGAAGGATAAGAAAGAAAAAGATCAAAGAGAGGAGGTAGAGAGAAAGGATAGAGAAGAGAAGGCCAAGAGAAATGAGAATGAGGAGAAATTCACCCAAGAGGAAAGGGTAAGAATGTTGAAATAAGGAAAGGAGAAGAAGGTTATCACTAGTGTAGAGCCAAAGAAAGAAAGGATGCTAATGATGGCATCGAGCACCTCCACTAGAACAATAGAATAAGATGCACAATAAGCATGCCTTAGATTTGAAGAGGCACTTGGAGATAAATAAGGTGATTCTATCACCTTAGAAAATCAAACAAAGATAGAGGCAAAGGCCTTGATAGGGAAAGAGGAGTAGAAAGCGAATGCAATGGAAGCTTTTGGAAAAGAGCCTCTATAAGAGAAAATAAATTAGAGGGAAACATCCACTAGAGAAACCCCGTGTCCATAAGTAAGACAAGTTGGGAAATGATGAGGAGTATGAGATGGGAAATAAGGAAAGGACATAATAAGAATTCATGAAGGATGATGACTTCTACATGATTAAGTGCATGCCTCTAAAGACTACTATGACCCTAACATGCCACTAGGTTTCTTGGGTGCTTGATTGATATATGTATGAGCCTAAATTTGAGGTTCCAACCAAAGCAATATATCGTTACAAGAAGCTAGAAGAAGGACATGAATACCAACTCCTCAATCCTCATGATATGAACCCTTTGTGCTTAACCAATGCCTTGATTAAGATGGCATTCATAGTAGCATGCAAGAACATCATTAATTATGTGCATGCCTATAGATGGAAGAAAATAATGAAAAAGCTAAGAAAGATATTAAGGAAACAAATCTCAAGCTTCAATAGCTGGTAGAGTATATAGAAGAGGTAGAGCCATCTATCTTAGATGGTTTGGATAACTTAGAGATGAAGGAAGTGGATCACGTATACATGCTTGTGGAGTAGATGCTCCCTAGGATAAGGTTAGAACTAGAGGAGCAACAAGACCCCTATGAGATCTTCTAAGGAGAATTTAATAAAATTTTATATGTGGTGGACATCTTCACCAAACTTGAAGGTGTAGAGGAAGCTAATGCAATATTTTACATCTTTACCAACTAAGAAGTAGTCATTGATGCATACCTTAAGAAGGAAAAGGAGGAAAATGATTATTTAATCTAACACTCCTTCATGATAACCAAGATTAATCATGTTCAAGTAATGGCCAAGGTCAACTCGTTAAGCACATAATTGAAGACTCAATAAAAATACTTGGAGGTAATCTTTTTCACCTTCTAAACAAAGGCTAGTGAGTAGGTTGAGATCTTGGATGGTAGGATAAAGTGAACAAAAGAAAGGCTTGAAGCCTTTAGAAAGGAATTGGAAAACATGAATGTTACTACTCTTGAGGCTACATCCACTAAAGAAAATGGTACCATTGAAGAGATCAGGGGTGTTATCAAAGATTTTGAGAATTTCAAGGTAGATCTAGAGTAGGGTGCACTCAAGTTTTACACACTTAAGGTCTTAAAAGACTAGTCTAGGGTAGACTAGAAATTTTGTATGGGTTAATGTTGGGCCCCCTTTTTTAGTAACTACATGGACCATGACAACTAGACTTATCTAGGAATGAGGAAACCTTTAGATTAGTTTATCCCCTTTTGTATATTTTAGCACCAACTAGAGGAGTCCCTAAGGATATTGTGCCAATTGGTAAGTAGTTGTGTAGTGCCAAATTTTATGGGGTATCCCTACTAGGACTTATATGTGGTGGCTCAAGAAACATATATGTCAAAATATTAGATTAGGTGAGATAAAAACCCCCTTGTAATAACTAAACATACAACATGTACTCATCCAATGTAGGAAACATAGTAGATTAGGAAGACCTGTGAAAACTCATCACTTGACATGTGCCCATCTAAACTAGCAAGGAGATGCCCAATAACCCATAAAATAAGGCTCCCATTTGAAGATAAATGTAGGCAATGAAGTATAGAAAATCTCTAGTGAAATAGGGATCCTTCATTAGTAATTCCTATTCTACATATAATAGATTAACATTCAAATGTATATCCCAATCTTGCTTGTGATCCACTAGGCATGAGTGATGTTATAAAATAGTATATATTCTATTGTATACATTAACTTTGTATAGTGAATAATGAAGCAATGAAGAATGTGGTTGATCAAATGATGTTTTGACTCTTTCAGCATAGATAGTGTAGTGATATGCTTATAAGTTAGTTAATTTGAGCAATGTTATATATTTTTATGTAAATGTATTGTGATATAAAGGCTTAACCCTGTCACTAATGGTATCCTACTTTCATTTAGTGACTTCAACCAACCTATAAATAGATTAAGTGTTGGAACTTGGATGCACCAAGGTTGTAAGACCATGCTTAGAGCACTATTCTAAGGATGAGCATCCAAACCCAAGTCATCATAAAGACTTATCTAAGTAACGAAAAACCCTATGTTAGTTATTCTCCCATCTTGTGCCATTAAGATCCTTGCCTAGCCAGTTATGGACCTACACCTAAGGACTTGTGCCACTGAGAAGGTTCATTCTCATTAAACTCCTAATGAGTAACTTAACACTGGAAGTCCATCCAAACCCCTATTTCCAATGTTTAAACCCCATGTAAACCCATGTTATGCCATGTTCCAACTATCCCAACATGGGCCTAGTCTTTTCCCTATTGTGCTTCGGATGAGTGTACAAGGCTTACACCTTGTGTGAAACTAATGCTAGCATAATAACATGATGATATTTTGTGTGTTAAACCTTAATATGATTTTACCTAACTCCACTAAGTCTAGAACTTACTTGATTTGATATCCAAACACATGACTAAATGCAAAAGCCAACCTAGTGAACTTTTCTACAACATGGTTTTAGTTTACCTTGATGATATATAAAAGTATTATCAAAGAATCCTAATGATCATATAACACATTTGAGACATTTTTTTATAGATATAGATAGTTTGGGGTTTATTTAAATCCAAAAATTGCATTTTCTCAGTGCACAAGGGAAGACTTTTGGGACATGTGTCTAAATCTTGTCTGTATATTGATATAGAAAGGATAGAGGCAATCCTTACTCTATCACTTCCCAAACACAATAAAGGGTTGTAAAGTTTCTTAGGCAAGATCAAATTAATTAGGAAGTTCATTCCAATCATTATAGATATGGTCAAGCCACTCAATCATATGCCAAGAAAAGGCAAAGAGATTACATGGACAAGAGAAGGAAAGCGGAGCTTTGAGGCCATCAAAGAGGCCATATCTAATGCCTCGACTCCGTTAAATCTAGTTTTCAACAAGGACTTCTATCTATATGACTTTTCCAAATTAGATTTAATTTATACCATGATCATGTAGTGGAATAATCAATGTATGGATAAACCCATTGCTTTCTTTAGCCAAGCTTTGGATGGTTATGAAGAAATATATAGATTTTTTAAAAAGCGTGTGCTTGTTGTTTTTAGAAGTTTGAAGAAATTATGGCATCTAGTTTCAAACAATAAGATAATACTAATCGTGGATCATCCAAGAGTGAAATATTTTATCCTCAATAGGGATTGAATGAAAAGAGAGATGGATGGGTCACTAGGTTTATGGAATATGACATTGAAGTTAGGGTCACAAAGCTAGTCTGAGGAAAGCGATTATGTGAAAGAAGAAAAAGAGATAATCCTGGTAATCCAAAATACCTAAGAGGAATATGAGGAAACTCTTCCAACTAGATGGACATTGAACATTTCAAAATTTATCCAAATAGGAGAATGTCCAGTGGGTTTCAGTGCATCACAAATATGACACTTTAGGTTGCAATCAGTGTTGTATATTTTGATTGATGTAGTGATATTTAAAAATGTCATTGGAGGTATGATTTTTAAGTTTTTTTAAACTAACCATTTTGATAATATTATATATAAATTACATGATAGTCCTCAAGGAGGCCATTTTTTATCCAAGACCATAGCTATAAAAATCATCAGAGCTAGTTAATTTTGGCCCAATTTATTTAGATATGCACATGCATGGGTGAGGAAGTGTTTAAAATGTGCCATGTTTATAGGGAAATAGAATATAGATGCTATGCCAATAAATCCTATTCAAGTTTATAAGACTTTCATTTAATGGGGCTTAGAATTCATTGGCATGATTAATCCTCCATCCAATGTTGGCCATAAGTGGGTCTTGATAGCCACATACTACTTCACTAGGTGGGTGGAAGCAATCCCATTGAAGTAAATGAGAAATCTATTCTTGAGTTCTATGAAATCCTAATCACCCATTTTGGAGTACCATCCACCATAATATCAAAAATTATTTGGTATTTATTAGCATGAAGGCATTGAGTGGGATCTTAAGTAGGGTATTTATCTAAAATATTCATATAATTATTATCTACAATGTAATGGATTAGGTGAGTCTACTAATAAGAACCTGATTTGGATCATTAGGAGAATGATGGAAGATAATCAAAGTTCCTAACACACAAAACTAAAGACTAACTTATGGGATAATACGATCACCCCTAAAATGGCCATTGGTAACTCCCCTTATCTATTATTCTATGGAAGAGAAGCAAGGCTTGTTAAAATAATGTATATTTAAGCTTACCTAGGGTTAATAGGGTAAGTTATTTATTACTGAGGGTTAATTTTATTTACCTTGGTTAATTTATTTTATTCTTGAGAATCTCTCAAAAATATATTTGTTTGTAGTATGAGAAAATAAATAGTTTGTTTTCTCTATTTTGTAATCATTACAAATAGTTTGTTAACATGAAACAAACTATTTGTATTGTATATACTTTAAATTATATGAGAAATAAAAGAGAGATTAATGAGAGAATATAGAGAAATTTGTGGATTATCACCTATTTTCTAGGTGTGAAAAATTTATTTTATTCTCTGCAAATATTTGCAGGTTATTTGTTGTGGGTTCTTTCTCCTGGATTGATCCTGTGGATCCTATGTATCTCCTGCTAATTCCTTCATGGTATCAGAGCTTGGAGTTCCAATTGAAGATCCTCTTCCCTAAATTTTTTTAAAAATATTTTAACACATTCAAAAACATTATTTTATTGATGTGTTATAGACATTTTTAATTCTCTCAAATTTTGGTTCTTATTTACATGTTTTTTTTGGAAAATTCTATACTTTATGCTCATTAAATGACAGTATAGATTTCAAAAATCAAATTTTTTTCATAATAGTGTAGTAAATAAAGTAAGGAATCCATTTCAATTTTAATTTTATCATTTGGATCAGGATGTACAGCTCTTTCATTCAAAAACTTGCTGATTGGTTCCTGTTGGCAGACTGTTGGCAGACTGCAGTACCTGTCCATTTTTCTGATATGGCAGATCGTACGATTGACTTTTTTGGAATCTGAGACATGTTAATGAAATATGAATGTTATATATTTATATCCATACAAATTTTGACGAATTTGGATTGGGATGTACAATATTTTGGAAGCCAACAACAGGAATTTAAAAACTGTTATTTTGTCTGTTGTATAGCCGTACGGATTTCTCATTTTTGAACGCCTTATGCTGCATAAAATAAAAATATGAAAATTTCATTTGATATAATAATTCCAAATATTTCATTTCATGTTGATAAGGATGGATTTGGACTAGGCCATATAGTCCTTTGGGCAGATCCAGCGGAACTATTTTGTAGTTGCTAAGGTGTTTTTCCTTGGCTATGTTTACAAAATTTCTCAAATTTTTTCCTGACCTCCATGCCTTGCTGGAAAAGAGTTTATTATGATTAAATCCAAAGATTATTTAGATTTTATATCACATGTGTGAGTCATTTTGGATTTTTTATATTAATTTTTTTAATTTTTTAGTGGTTTAAATGCAAGTCTCTAGCTTTGACAGTTCAAATTTGACTTTGCTAAAGCGGATAGAGATATTTTGTTAAAAATTTGTAGGGAGGAGATCTTGGGGTCAAATACCCATACATTTTTTTTGTATAAATCCATTTTTCAATTTTGTATAAGCCAAGGCTAAAAATTTTTTCGTCGGGAGATGTTAAATTGTAAGAGGAGGGGTGTTTTTTGAGGAAAAATGAATGTCTAGATTGTTCTTGTCAACTTCATCATCTTCCTTGAGAATGGAGTCTCGATTGTTTGAACCTATAAATTCTAAAAATTACCATGTTTGGAAGCTAAAAATGCAACAACTCCTTCAATCCAAGGGCTTATGGAGATTTTTTTTTTGAAATGACACCTGCAACATTCACCACTGAAAAAGACAAATATGCATATGGTTGTAAGCAGGATGAGGCTCTTGGATTAATTTGCCTCAACATCTAAAATAATATTCAATTTCACATTGTAGATGCTACTATGCCAAAAGAGGTATGGTAAAAATTTAAAAACCTATTTGGCAAAGTTAATGAGTTTAAAATTTTGCAATTAGATGCATAATTGAGTACTCTCTCTCCGTTAGATTTTCCTTCAATAGATGAATTCTTGGCAAAATTCAAATTTATAAGGTCACAGTTGAAAGCTGGTGACAAGGATAAAAGTGATCAGGAGTGCATTTTCATGAATTTGTCAAAGTTGAAATGACCATATAGTGTTTTTTCCTCTGCTTTTTATACTATGATAGATATATTAGGTGATGAATTCAAATGGCCTTCCTTTGAAGTTTTTTGTGAAAGATTGACTAGGGAGAAAAAAAAATTAATGGCCTTAGATGCTCTACCTAGTCCTATTCATGCTCTAGTTGCTAATTCTTTTAAAGGAAAACCTTCACTTAAGTCTAAAAAGCAAGCACCTTCAAATAACCCTCCAGAGTCCACCACCCGAACACCTCATCATTCTAAATCTACTAACACAAAGTCCTTTAAGCAAAAGAAGAAAACATTTTTTCCATGTAATTTTTTTGGTGGTCTTAATCATGATGAAAGTAGATGTTTTAAGAAGATGGAAGCATTAGAGGTAGCGGTCAGACAACACAAAATTTCCATTCTGTCTCCATCACCTTCTACTTCTGCAGGAAAAGGGAAAGCACTTTCAGCCATGGCTATATCTTCATGTCATGATCAGTGGATTTTTGACTCAGGTGCTTCTCACCATCTCACACATTCTAAGGATCTATTGTCTTCTCTTATAGATTGCATTACATCACATATTGTTATGGGTAACTCCTCATAGATTGAAGTTTTGGGATCAGGTACTGTTGATAAATAGGATGGATGTTTTAACAATGTATTACTTGTACCCCAAATCTCTTATAATCTTCTCTCTATATATCAAATATGTAATTTTGGTACTGGTAAAACTATGGAGTTTACTTCACATGATGTTGTAATAAGAGAATGTAATGATCTTAGTGAGATAGTTGTTATAGGTACGATAGACCATACTGTAAGACTCTATACTTTTGATAAGTTTGAGTCTTTTATGTTTTCTGGTTCTTCACTTATAACACATGGTAATAATCTCAGCAAATTATGGCATGAGAGATTGGGACATTTGAGTTATGGATATATGCAACAAATGAGTACAAAACATCTTGTAAAAGGTCTTCCTAATGTCTCATGTATTGATGGGGTGTGTCTTGGTTGTCTAGTTGGTAAACAACACTAGGATCCATTTCTAGTTGGTAAGGCCACACATGCAAATGCACCCTTAGAGTTGGTTCATAGTGATTTGATGACTTTTCCAACTTGTTCTTTTTTAGGGGCTAAATATGCACTCACATTTATTGATGATTTCACTCATAAAACTTGGGTATATTTTCTCAAGTTGAAAAGTGAAGTTTTTTAGTCTTTTAAGGCCTTCAAAGCCTTTGTTGAAAAACAATCATCTCTTCCTCTTAAGAAGATATGCACTAAAAATGGGGGGGGGAATATGACAGTAATGTTTTCTATGATTTTTGTATTGAGCATGGGATACATCCCCAGTTCACTGTACCACACACTCCTCAACAAAATGGTGTAGCAGAGAGGAAGAATCGAACATTGAAAGAGATGGATAATTGTATGATTCACTCTAAAAATTTGGGTCCACAATATTGGGCTGAAGTTGTAAATTGTGCAAACTACATTCAAAACCATATGCCTCATAAAGCTGTGCAAAATATGACACTAGAAGAAGCTTGGTCTGGGATCAATCCTAATATTTCAAATTTTTGCATCTTTGGGAGTCAAGCATGGGCATTCATTCCTAATGACAAATGTAAAGCATTGGAGAAGAAAAGCCAACCACTCATTTTTGTTGGTTATTGTGAAGATGTAAAAGCTTACCATCTTTTTGATCCTGTCACACATGATGTGTTGTTTCGACGGGATGTTCAAGTTGATGAGCTACCCAGTCCACAAGAGTGTACATCTAGTTCTTCTTCTCTCCCTCCTTCTTCTACTAAGGATAGTGAGGATTTGCTTTCTATTGTTGATGATGATGATGATGATGATGATGTTACACTTATTCAGCCACCACAGCCATCTTCTTCACCACCTTTGCCCAATTGGGCAAAGAGCACTCTATAGGCAACTGGTTCTTTTATTGGTGATCCATCTGATTCTTGTCACACTTGCACACAAACATCTGGTGTTGCTCTTTTCGGACAAGCTTGTATAGATGATCCAGTATTGTTTTTTGAGGCTATTGGTATACCCGAGTGGGATGTTGCTATGTATGATGAGTATTCTTCATTGATGAATAATGATACTTGGGATCTTGTCCCTCTTCCTAAGGGAAGAAAACTTGTCAAATGTAAATGGGTTTATAGGACCAAATATGTTATAGATGGATCAGTAGATAAGTACAAAGCTAGATTAGTAGCTAAGGGATTTTCATAGGTTGAAGGGGTTGATTACTCTGAGACCTTTACCCCTGTAGCTAAAATGGATTCTATTCAACTTGTACTCTCTCTTGCTGCTTCACATTCTTGGTCAGTTTTTCAGATGGATGTGAAGAGTGCTTTCTTGCATGGTGATCTTCATGAGGAGATCTATATGAAGCAGCCTCAAAGATTTGTGCAGGACTCATCATTGGTTTTTAGACTTTGTCATTCTCTTTATGGCCTCAAACAAGCTCCTAGAGCTTGGTATGAGAAGATGGATAGTTTTCTTTTGAGTTCTAGTTTTATTCATTGAGTCAGATCACAATGTATACATCCTGAAGCAAGGTGATGAGCTTGTCATTTTGGTTTTGTATGTTGATGATCTCATCCTCACTGGTAGTTTAGATTCCTTGATACATGACATCAAGGACAAGTTGGTAGATAGGTTTGATATGACAAATTTGGGACTTCTACATTATTTTCTTGGTCTTCAAGTTTTTAAGCCTTCTAAGGGTATTTCTATTGGACAGCAAAAGTATGCAATAGATCTTCATCGATTTGGCATGGCTGATTGTAAGCTTGTACCCACTCCATATCAGTCAGGTATTTTGTTGTTTACCACTTGTACGAATCCTCTTGTTGATTCCACTTTATATAGGCACCTTGTAGGTAGTCTTTTATACCTAACTCATACCCATCCCAACATCACATTTGCTGTAAACCTTGTCTCTCAATTCTTGCATGAGCCTCATGAGAGTCATTGGCAAGCAACCAAGTGTATTTTGTGTTACATTCAGGGCACCACTCACTTTGGTATACATTACACACCACAAATTTCTACACAACTTGTTGGATACATTGACTCTAATTGGGTTGGTGATGTTGACACTCGCAAGTCCACTTGTGGATTTGATTTCACACTTAGTTTAGGTCTAGTTTCTTGGGCATGCAAAAAGTAGACTACTATTGCATTGTCCTCTATTGAGGCTAAGTATCGAGGTGTTGTCAAAGCTAGTCAGGAGATACTTTGGCTTTGACAGTTGCTTGGAGAGTTTGGCTTCACATAGCAGGGTCCTACTACTCTTTGGTTTGATAACCAAAGTGAGATTGCTATTTCACACAATCCTATTGAGCATCAGTGGACAAAACACATTGAGATTCACATGCACTTCTTTCAATATCTTATTCAAGATGGAGTTCTTTCTTTGGATTAGCTGTGAAAATTGTAGACATCTTCACTAAACCTTTGGCTTCTCCTTGTTATCTTCAGTTGCGAGCAATGCTTGGGGTGAAGGAAGTTGTCCTTGGGGGGGATTTCCCATGAAGTCCTTCCTTCCTTTATTTTTCATATATTTTGATTGGTTTGTACATGAGTACCTTATCAGGCCTAGTAGCTGAGACCCATCCTTGTTTGTCATTCTCCCTATGTTTTGCTTAAGGGAGGGTGCTAGAATAATGCATATTTAAGCTTACCTAGGGTTAATAGGGTAAGTTATTTATTACCGAGGGTTAATTTTATTTACCTTGGTTAATTTATTTTATTGTTGAGAATCTCTCAACAATATATTTGTTTGTAGTTTGAGAAAACAAATAGTTTGTTTTCTCTATTTTGTAATCATTACAAATAGTTTGTTAAGATGAAACAAACTATTTGTATTATATATACTTTACATTATATGAGAAATGAATGAGAGATTAATGAGAGAATATAGAGAAATTTGTGGATTATCACCTATTTTCTAGGTGTGACAAATTTATTTTATTCTCTGGAAATATTTGTAGGTTATTTGTTGTGGGTTCTTTTTCCTAGATTGATCTTGTGGATCTTGTGTATCTCTTGCTAATTCCTTCAAGGCTACCCATTTCATTGGAGCTTATAGCTTTAGAATTTGCACATCAACTAGAGCTTCTAGAAAGTGATATAATGGAGGTTAGGATGAATGAACTAAAAGAGATAGAGGAAATAAGGGATGATTCCATGCATGTCATGTGGTCTAACAAGAAATAGGTCAAGTTGACCTTTGCTAAAAGAGCTTCATCAAAGATAATCTAGCAAGGTGAAATAGTCCTCAAATGGGATGAGGACCATGCAAAACCAAGAAAACACTCCAAGTTTGATAGTCTTTAGAGTGGACCCTATGTCATCATAGGATAAAAAGAGAGTAATGCTAAATTAAATGAAGAGAACCTCCCCATCCCTGTTAATGGGAGGTATCTCAAGTTCTACTACTAGTCCCATATCTTGCTTCTTATACATAATTAGACAAATCTATTTTTTTCCTCCAAATGCTTTTGCACATTACTATTATTAGTTATTCTATTCATATTTTAGTTTGTTACATTGTTTTATGTTGCTTCATCATTTTTTTCCCTCCCCATTACTCCATGAAGTGTTTCCATAAGATAAGTGAAGTATTTTTGTAAGTAACTTTTCATTTGAATAAGATTGGCACATAGTCCAGGTTCTTCAAGCATAGCAGGCATGCTTCCCTACGAGTCACCAAAGATGTTGACTAATTTTGGCCCACATAATAAAATATTGCATGGTTTGATGAAGAAATTTATTTAAGGATCAGAAAGGGGCCCAAGATTTTCAAATAAAAGAGACCATGCAGGTTCTCATATGTTTTTCAACATTAAAAACATGGTCCAGACTTATAGATCCCCTAAAAGGTGTTAAGAGTGCTTGGAATGACTTAGAAATCTCTTAGTATCCATCTAATTATTTATTTTATTCATCTTGACATCTTAGGTCTAGTGGTATAAAGTACAAGTGGGTAGTTAGTTGAGGCTAGATCTCGCATGTGCATTGGTTATAAAGGGTGAGGACCACATGGGTTTATTCATCTTGGTCCCAAGTTACTATGTGACAAGTTTGAGGTCCTTAATTAAAGAAAAAATGGAGTTATCCATGTGAAAAGATGGGATTTTAGGAATTTTTTATATGTTCCCCATATTTAGACATTTGTGCTTGACCATTGCCAAGACATTGCGTAGAAGTAGTTAAGGACCAGCTATTTTGAACTTTGAATATCTTTGCTTTAAAAGCTCCCAAGACCATAAAATCAAATGGGTTTATCCCTTTTGACCTTAGGAACATATTCCAAAAAATTTATGCCTCCATGATTCTCATGTTTCAATATTAAATCTTTCAAAGTTGGTGAAAAAGCATAAGATATTCATGTGAATGTCAAGTTAAAGCTCAAGAAAAAATCTACCTATGATTAAATTTAATGTTCTATGACACGTCAATCATTTTATATAGAATGATGAATGATGGTAATTTGAACATAAAATTTAAATATAAATTAGGATAGTCTTATTGATCTTAAATTTTATGGTCATGTGAATGTTAGTAACATCCCACAGACTGTCAATTTTAAGATCATGAAGTAGCCATTAGGTTTTAAATAGTGCAACCAGGGAGGTCTATGATGCATGTGAACTTGTACATCTTGATCATATGGTTAGCATGAGTCAAACTGGTTAGTAAATCCAAAGAGATAATGAATTGAGGACAAGTGTCAAAAGCACATAAATTAGGTAGAAGATCGACTACTTGCACATATCCATGCACATGTAGATCAATGGCCTAAGATGAGTCAAATAATCAAAGAACTTAAGGGGTTGACATATGGCAAAAGTGTGTGGAGATGGAAGATTGATAGTAGGATCCTAAGGATTAATTCAATATTGACACATGGCATAAGTGGAGATAAAATTTATAGTTCAAAAGTGGATCTAAGGGATTGGATTCATTCATACCTAGTAAATCTAATAAAGTGAGCCAACAAATTATTAATTATTTGAGTTAGATTACCAAATACCAATGAACAAAGAATCAAGCTGAGACACCGTTTTGACTAAGGTCAATGGAGAAACACGACTCAAGCAAAGCAATAATTATGACTTGAGATGGAAACATGCATAGAAGTTCAAACTCGATTTTAATTGGACCAAGATGCATAAACATAAGGACTAAGCATTACCATTTGGGCTTTATATTGATATGTTTGGGTCTTTTAGACTTAACACAAATCAAAGGTTGATGTATTAGGACAAAGGAAAGTAAGCATGAATAGAGCCAAGCTTTAGCATGTTTCAGTTTGATCTAGGAGTAGATATTTTAGGATCAGATAGTGCCATTAAGAACATGTAGATGTAGACACATAGACTTTAATTATGATTTCCAAAGCTAGTTTCATGAAAATGACCTTTCTCCCCACTTGGGCACACATCAACAAACCATTCATGAGTAGTTTTGCATCCATATAAATGAAAATGACTTGATCCCACTTTTGTAGCTGCCATGAAGCATCATAGAGAAGACATTACAATAAAGCAATGGACTAGAGTGACCAAGATCAATAAGGAAAAGTGTGAGTGAGCTTGATTCATAGAGGTATTTATAATAGCTTTTCAAATGGATTTGAATTCATTTTATCCCCTTTTGATTGTCGAAATTCCCTCTCTCTTTCTTCCTTTCTTCTATAAGTATAGCCTTCAAGATATCATTTTGTATCCCTCAGCCTGGTATGACTAGACTTTGTTAAATTGTATTTGACACTTCTTAGAGTAATGAATAGTGTATTTTATAGTCATTTTGATAATCTATACTTAGTTATATATATATTTTTAATATATAATTGTGAATGTTATCTTCTTTTTGTGTGTCTAAACTCAACCTAAATGCTATAAATCTTCTTTATAAGTCATATAGTGTGTCTCAACATTGATATCTCAAAGATATAGTGGATAGCCAAACCTAATTGTCTTTACCTAGACTTTATTTTCATCTCTCCCTAGTCTAAGTGTATCAAACAGACCTCTATACAAAATAATGTTGCATAGAAGCATAGTAAGCATTACATTATTTTCTTTCATAATTCATTAGTGTGTTAAAGAGTCCAAGCTTATGAGTGGGTTTGATAAAATTTTGGTGCATCACCAAAGCTTATAACAGTTTTTAATTTATGAAAACTTCTTGTTCCTTTTCATCTCAACTAGTTCTTAGGTTTTAGAGATAAAGGTCCCTATTCTAAAAATTTAAGGATCTAGCCTCATAAAAAATCCTAGAGGTTTGGTCTAGATATAGGCAACCCAAAACCTTAGACCATTCCCATGTTAGTCCAGGTATGGGTCAGAATTGAAAAAACCTAACCACTATTAGGGTGCTATCTGGATAGTTAACAAGCCCCAAATTAGCCTTATTCCTTATAGCCATAAAATTATACAAACATATTTATGTATGGATTTGTATAGATGGTTATAAGGATATGAGGTCATATTCTAGTACCTAGTATGGAATTACATCTTCATGTTCAAAGTGAGTGGAAGTGTACTTTTTTTATTACTTGTCTCTCCTAACTAGGCCTCAGTTAGGCTTCCTTGCCAAGAGAGTAAAAAATCACACTACAAGATTCCCACATGTGACAAATAAAAAATAAGAATTTTATTCAATTAAATTACATCCTCTCCATTCTCCATGCCAATTTTAAAGCTCTGACAACTTGTCTGGACTTGTCAAATAGCATAAATTAGATTTTTAGGGCCTATTCAATATATTCCTATACCTATAAGTATGGACTAGTGGCACAGGTGATGATTATGGGCTTTTAAAATAAGTTATAAATTATTTTAATGTTTTAAAGATCTATATGGAGGTATATAAATTCATTTCTTTCTCATCAGGTCCTTATAGCTCTCTTAGGTAGCCTAAAAGTGCTTTGAGTTCTTAAGGATGATTCATGAAGCTTGGATCATGAATAAACCAACCAATTACAAAAAATGGAGTTTCACTAGGGTGGATAACTTCCCATATGATCCCAAGGTCTGATACAACTCCTATGTTCTGTACTAAGTAATGAAAGATAGCCTCTTGGATTGACAATATGCATTTTGTGGGGTCTATGTAGATTAAGGCCTAAAGATGCATGTTTTGAGTTTGGTTTGATCTCAAAACATCTAAATAAGTATATTTTTTTATCATTAACATTAACTAATATTTATCTAACCCTTTTATCTCCATTAGATCCCATACAGTCTCATTATTCAATCATAAGGTTCTTAATCCAAATTACCTATCATACCCTAGTTGATTGTATTCTCACATTTTCTTCACTATTTGAGGTCTAGGACCTCATGAAGTGTTTTTATAGACCCTTTACCATCTCCTTAGGGTATATTATCTTTCAAATTCACTTCAATTGATTGTCATCATCACTTCTATACTACCTATGTAGGTTTGAGTGTGCAACTACCTTTGCTAGGCCTTAATAGGGTCTGCTAACTTGATGCTTCACTTTCTTCCCAGAATTTGATATTTTTTTAGATTGATATCATTAACCTAAAATAATATTAAATTATCTTACTTTCCCTTGTTCATCCTATAGTCCTTTAGACCTTTCAAATAAGTACAAACCTTCCATGAGCAAGCCATATTATATATGTAGTTAATTTAGTAGGTAGAGTTTGAGTGTTTGAAATTAGGTCTAAGAGTTCTGATGAAATTATATCATCATTGTTCAATATTATTATAATATCTTGATATGGATCAGTCACTCTATCCCTTTAGATGTCTCCATACTAACATAACTTTCTCAAGGGTCAGCAAGATAGTGTGAGGATTATGTGTGACTAATCAAGCAGGTAGGGTTTTAAATTTGTTTGTAATTTCTCATTTTAATTTATATAATCAAATCCATAACTAGTTTTTTTTCCTTATACTATTATTATTAAAATTATACTCTTATTATTCCATTAGGTTTAGAATTAGCTCATATCACCTAACAAACCTATATGTCACTCTGGGAGCAATCTAAGTGTTTTTAATAGTTTAAGAGCTCCATTAGCATTGACTAAACACCTTCATGGTTTGTTCTCTATTATTTAAATACTAAAAACATCTTCCAATGAACTTAAAATCTATTCTTTAATCAACATTACCATCCAAGATAGTTTCCTTAATGGATGTTTATAGGTGATCATTAAAGGGAATTGACTATATATATGGTCTTCAAGCTGATCTTTTCAAATAGGTCTTGACACTATCATGCTTAACCTTAATCAATAGTTCATTATCATTACCTTTAATACTTCAAAACTTCATTAGTATCACTATCAATTCAAATTATCTCAACTAGTTAATTGTGACTATAAGAGAGTTCTATGTATGTGGTTTTGAGTTTGGCCTCCTCAACTAGGCCATTGGTTAATTATATGTGTTGGGCCCTATTTCATGATAAGTAATGGAGCTATGATAACTCAAAAAACACCTAATCACAATGAAAATATGTGTATGGTTAATGTTTTTTTTTTTTAGTAGCTCCAGTGAGATGGTGGCTAACAACTTCGAGCAACATTAAGAACTTGGTGCACAAGATGATGACTGGACATTAAAGACAAGTGGCTCCTTTTTAAGTCACAAAGCAATGGGAAATAGGTGCATAGTAAAATGACTGCACATTAAAGTTAAATAGTATTAGATTCAGTAGGATGTGAACCTCCAGTGCTAGCTTATCAGTTGATGTGCCCCACTCCCCATGAACATAGGATATTTCAAAGCCTATAAAAGGAAGTTGAGTTTAGTTGAAGAGAAGGAAATGAACTAGAGTATCAAAGCTTTGGTTAATTATTTCTAAAATATTTTCTTAGGATTAAAAATTAGTTTAATATGAATTTTGATGATCCCCTTTGTGACACCCAACCTCACCTTTGAGCTTGGCCATTATCAATTTAAATTGAGCACTTGATTAGCTATATGGACTATATATGCATTATTGTTTAATGTGTTAATGATAATTATTTACATAAATAGTTAATGGACTAATGTTTTAAGTATTTTAATGTTTATTTAATGTATATTATATTCTATCAAATGTGTGATTGAACCCCATGAGCTTCCAACCTATTTTATTAATGGTGCACATATGGGTGACAATGAGCCCTACACCAGAATAAGAAATATGCTAAGTGTGTTAAAGAACCTACACCCTAAATGAAACATGTGTCTAAGCACAAGACCATGCCTAAGTCCCTTAATATGACACTTAGTTGGCCCTAAAGCACCTAAATTCCATTGAGACTATGAAACTCAAGGCATGTGCCTATGAATACCAACCATGATTGCACTAACCTAGGGTCCCTGAATAATAGAGTTACACCATGGCACAACTATCCCAACATAGATCCTAGTCCCTTCTTTGCTATGTTTTGGGTGAGAGAATAAGGATTATACCTTATGTATATTAATGACAATGTCACTGAGTGTTAAATATTGAGTGCCATAGTAATCATCAAGGCATGTGCCCCTCTAGAATAATCCTAGATTTAACTTGGATAGCTAGGTAGGCACGTGACTAGGCCTGTGACTGATACCACTAAATTTTCTATAACATTTTGGTTCCATTGCTAAGATTTTTTAAATTTTTTTATTGCAATGGTGTACCAGAGCAATGATCTAACTCTCCCAAAAGAACATTGAGCACTAGCCAGAATAAGTGGAAGACAACTTTCCATTGATGTATATAACTTGTAGAGGATAGAACCTAAGGAAGTGGGTATAAAACCACTTGTATGATTCCTTGTATGAATTATCATTTTCAAAACTATTAGAGCAATTATATAATTTTTTGGTTACTTATGTAACCCATAAGAACTAAATCTATGGACAACACCATGAGTGGATGGAAGAGTGCTTAGAGAGGCTCAAGAACTTAGATACCACCTAGACTAGAGCCATAAACAGATGGTGGAAAAGGGTGTTGAACATATATATGCTTGAGTTTGTGATCTCAATGCAATCCTACCTAAAATAAGTAGAGTATCATTTATTTCATGAACCCAAAGGTGCATTTATGAAATAACATAACACTAAACTCAAAAATATGATGGTGGATTACATATTCACTATTGTCCTCTTACATATTAGCAACATAATGGGGAAGAAGGGGACATGTAGGTGAGGTGAAATTTAAGTAAATGAGTAGATTTAAAATCAAGATCTCAAGTGACATTCTTACAACAAGATGAAGCATGTACTGATAGAAGATCTAGAACCTAAAAGTATCGATAAGACTCATAGTGAGAAAAAAGGTCATGGGGAAGGATCTTTTGAATGGTATTTAAACCCAAAGGAATGAGTACTTAAAGCCTTGGAAAAAGCTACACATTTTGTTGGTGAATGTTTGTGTTCTATTTAGAACTTGAATACTATAGATACACCAAATACACCTACCCCTTTTGAACCTATGATGCAAGCTCATGCACTAGATTTCCCAAAAGAAAATAGAATATTATTAACTGACCTCATTATTGACATAGACTTCAATCATTTTGAAAATTTGGACTAAAAATTTGTGATTAAACAAGTCATCCCATAGGAAGAAGTAAGTAAAGATACCTATAGACCATGAATCACTATCTAGACTAGATATAACCTAAGCCTAAGCACCCTAGTTCAGCCAATGTTGGTAATGCATCCTGGGTAAAAGCCTATAATAATTGGTCCTACACCACTAATGGGTAGTATGGTACCATCATCTTTTGTGGTGATAATAGTAACCACCATACCAACACCTGACATAATGGTTGGAGTCATTGGAAGAATAATGCTAAGAAAAGTACCAGGAGGACAAACACCTTAGGCACTACTTGCCCCCAATCATCAGATCTATTATGAGATTTTCATGTACCTGCAAAAGTACTAAGGTATGGAAAATGCCATAGAACATGTACTAAAGTGTGAGTTATAATGGAATTCTTTGGAATAACTCAATCTATGTATAAGGTAGCTCAATTCATGATAGTGCCTATACTTGGTATATTAAGATTGATCCTAACTAGGCTATGGTTGATTATGACACCTTGAAGGGATCCTTCCTAAAGGATTTTGATATATGTGCATTTGAATAATAGAGCATTACCATGCTTAAAGAGATAAACTAAGGATTATCATAAAGCATGTGCTTATATAATTATAGATTCAAGATGCTCCTCTCTAAGCTTCTTTATGGCATTTACCCCTCCCAGCATGTGCAATGGTTCATTAGAGGACTGCTAGTGCCTTTTATAAAGGTGTTATCCATGAAAACATTTATAGACCCTTATGAAGTGTTGTAATCTATTATTAGAGATGTGGTAGTAGGGAGTACTGATATAAGTATCAACCAATTCATAGAGGAACATATTATGTCTATGGCCTCCCAACTATAGAAGCTAACTGCTAGCTCATCATAAGATGCTCAAAGAAAGATGTGGTGCATTGATTATGAGATGAAGGGTCATAATAGGAATAACTACCCTTAGTAGAATGTGTGTGCAATACTTCTTAGATATTAAGTTTGACATGAAGTGCATGATGTTCATAACTAACCCTTGTTGTAATGTTCTAGTCAAGCTAGCATAACTATATGCTACAAGTTATTTGATGCCTACACTCACAACACAACTAACCACCAACTAATTATTGAAATGTACCAAAACATGGAGAGAGGTACATAATAGGTAACTAAAACCACCAAAGGGTAAGTGAACCATGTAAATGAGGGTTACAACCAGTAACATGTTGGCTATGGAAACCAAAGAAGAACTATAGGGTGAGGTGGAGGATGCGATGGAGGAAGACTCCTACCATGATAATGTTAAAAGTATGTGTCAACTGAACACTATCAATGTGACTACTTGATGCATCTAATATGTGAATATTATTGAGGACTACATGTGGTCTAAGATGCCTTGACTTATACAAAAAAATGACCCAAGGCAAAATGGGTGTCGATAGAGGTGTAGGATGAACAAGCATGGGCCTTATAATATAAAGTGGGCTCCAAAAGTGTAGCTAGCATGCACTGAGCTGATCAAGGTATAGGTAACCACTTAGAGTGGGTTCACCACTCAGCCACCAATTATACCAACATAAGATCTACACTTGGAATATGTTAAAATAATCTATAATGAGTGAATCATGTGGCTTGAGATAAAAACTATTCCCTACCCTGATCTAATATGTCAAAAGGACATCTTATAATAAACCATGAGAATAATACAAAATTGTCAAGGAGAACTATAACTAGCCAAAGATCTTAAAACACATGCTACTACTTTGCATAAAAAATAAGATAGAAAGGAAGCTGAAGTATAGGAACTAAAAGAGATCTTATTCCTCCTTTAAATGAATGGGATGCTTACCTTATTGAGAAATTTACTCTTAGACCATGCAAGAAAGAAGCCAAGTGAATTTGATAAGCCTCACATGATTGAAATTATTGCACCACATATAGATCAAGCACATGAAATAAAGCATACTCAAAATGTAGATTATGATAAAGAGTTGTTAGTGAACACCACTATCAATGGATGGTTTGTCTATGAGGTGATAATCAACACTGGTGTATAAGTAAATATTTTGATAAAAAAATACATGGGAGAAAATGGGTAGGCCAAATCTAATTCCTTCTCCCCATGTACTCTTCATGTCCAATAAGAGTTGAGTACAATTGATCAAAATTCTATGGGGAACTATTATAGATATTATAGGCATTGAATTACATGCTAACTTCAAGGTTATTGAGTTAGCTAAATAGGATAACTACCTAGCATTTCTAGGGAGGCCTTGGTGATATGAAAACAATGCAGATATGTGATTCAAGAAGTGATACATGACCTTCAATAATGGCAATGAAAGGGTAGTGATCCACATTTCAAGTGACTAGGAACCCCTATGTAGAGAGCATTGATCTGGAGGATGAGATAAACCATATTTATAACATCATGATGCAAGGCATTAAGAATATCTACCCTTATAATTAGGGAGTACTTTCCTAGAAATATGGGCATTAAGCCTCGGATACCATTGACATCTCTTGTAACCGATAGATTGAAGAGGAATATGAGGCCACTGATCATAGATTCTACTTGGTATATACAAAGCCACTAATGCTTGTAAGGACTGGCTAGGTCTTCATTGATCACACTCTAAAATGATGGGTTTTACACAAGGAGAAGAAGGAAAAAAGGGTACTCTACTTAAGTAAAGGCAAACTTGTGACAGTCCTAAAATTTGAGGGGATCAACCTTTTAGAAAGGTATGTCAATGACCTCAAAGCATGTATCCCCAAGGAGACAAACATAATGGGGGCACTTGTGTACACCTTGAGGAGCATTGCCATATGTTGGTGGGTAGAAAAGATGTCTAACTTGTCAACCTAGATAGAGTTAAAGGTAACCATGTGCACTATATTTTTGAGGAGTAACAAGAGCTTGGATATATCAATGTACTCTGGTGACTCTGACCCTATGGTGCATGTATGCCTATGAAAAGAGACATGGACTAAATATGGCATAACTACCCTAGAGATATTATGGGTGCATGCCTTTTATAAGAATTTGAAGGCATGGGTATGGGCATGTTATGTGTTTAATGAGATGTGCTGAGAGATAACTAATTGGAAGGTTCTTAAGGAGAAGTTTGTGCATACCTTCTCGTTCTCCTTATAGAACTTGGAACTAGTTGAGTCATTACAAGTGATGCAAAGCGAAATATTTGAGGACATAATAATACTTGAGGAAATCTTGAAAGACATACTTGAATAAAAAGGTTTGGCTTATGAATCTAGGAATTTGACTTAAGAGAGGATGGTTAGTATGGTGTTAGTTCCAAAATGAAAATAAAATGAAAGAAACACACTAACAAGCATAACATCTCTAGGCTTGGACAATAGGGAGAGATTAGTTAACAAACATGAATAAAACACACAACTAAAATGCAAAATAAAACTTCTTTTACCTTCCTTAAATGCTCCAAAATGCTTGTTATAGTGGCTTGTTCAGCTTGTGCTCATAAAGTCTTCATCAAAGGAGGCCTGGCTATCTCCTCTTCCCCTTGGCACCTTATGGATTTGGCTTGGCTTGGAATCAATTTGGAATGGTAAAAATAGTTAAAATGGCTTCTTGAAGATATTTGTGTATTATAACTTTGCATTATCAAGACTTAAAATTCATGTGGTGAGGCCTCTTATATATAGATTTTTGAGAATGTCTAGAATCAACCTGAACAATCCATCCTAAGATTGAGATGTATGGTTGAGGATTAATTCATTTTTTTGAATTAATTTTATAATTATCCTCATCATGAAATTGGTAGAAGGGGAAATTAAGAGGCATGAAGGGCATCATAGAAGGCATTAATGAGGCATGTAGGGCATGTATCTTGATATTTATGGCATTTACGGCCTAGGGATGTCTTTCTAATAAATAAGGTCACTTGTTGATGCAGATATTCAATATTAATTTCTAAAAACAAGTATTCAAAAAGTTTCCATGGAATTATTAATTATGCCTTGATGTTGATGAATAATCTCTTAAGCATGTTTAAGCACTTTATGCACAAATTACTCAAATTGATCAGAATGCCTTGTTATTGATGCAAACTTTGACTAGAATTCCATGGATATTAATGTTAGATGCATTGGAATTGTATTCCCATTTAGGATATTACAAATATTAAATAAAAAATTCATATGTCTCGTGTAAGAGATTTGATAGGAAATAGTAAATCAGAGCACCTAGGTGCAAAATTGGCATTTTGACTCAGAATAATCTGATCAATGTTAGTTGGCCCATAAATTACATTGCCCCATTTAATTATACCTTGGCCAAAATCAGCACTTGAATATGTTATTTTCACATTATTTAGCATGTTTTAGTGTCTTTAGGCCAAATTGTGCATTTTGGGTGAAAATTGGTCAAAAGCTTGATTAGAGGTTATTGGTGGCTAGATTTAGGTGTCTACAATTTGTCCCTATTTTGGAAGGTGTTGAAATCTATAATAATAGTAACATCTTCTCAAATAATTAAAAGGTAATTTATGCCTACAACTACAATGATGATAAACTAATTGTATGATGCCCCCTTAAGGGAATGGTTAGCACAAGCAGGTCAGCAAATGGTCCCTCGATAAGAAGTAAAATGAGGGGACCAAAGAAAAGAAAGATGATGAGGTGAAAACATAATTATATTGAAAAAGTAGTCAAAATAATTGATAATGTAAGTGGGATGGTGTAAAATGGTTTGCCCAAAGGTGGTTATAAACATTGTACCCTAATAGTGGTAATGTGGTATGATAACACAATGAGTTTTCCCAAAGGCAATTATAATCATTGAGAAGATGGAGCTACCCCTATTAGGACAAACAAACAAGATAATAGCATGCCCCTGTATGGGTAGAAAACATAAAGTGGTGACAACATAATTATTTGCCCAAAGGTGGTTATAATCCTTAAGAAATGTAGGTGGAATGGTGTGTAATGATTTACCCATAGGCGGTTATAATCATTGGACCTTGATTATGGAAAACATGATAAACTTGGTCAAGAATGATGATAGCTTAACATAGAGGTTAATGATGAATTGTAAAAACCTACTACTAGGGAGATGCTCATCCAAACTAATAAAGTTTGAAATTCTTTCATGGTTATTTACTCTATTTGGGATATGATTGGTATTGAATCGAGATGTTGATGTTGAAGAGATGCTACCATTGTTGAATAGACTTCTTGAAGCTAAGGTTTATTGTAGCACATGTTGGTAGGAATCATGGTATAACATCATGAAGACTTGGATGAAATATGCATAAGGACTAACTCCCATAATCCAATAGTCATAGAAAATAATACACTAATCATATAAATGATTATGACAATGTAAACATATGAATATGGATAGATTCAAGTATAAGTGTGGGCAAGGAATCACCTAATGAACACACATAAACTGAATCAAGGTAACAATGTTAAAAGTAAACAAACAGGCACACAAACAAAACAATAAAGAAACACTCAAAAGAAACCATATGAATAGTGCCCCTATAAAATAGGTGATAACTTTAACAAACAAACAAAATGGGGGAAATAGAATAAAAGGAAGGGGGTGGTTGAGTTATATCCATATGCACTAGGAAAGTGGATGTTACCTACATAGTTCTATGGATGTAATATCTAATAAAAAATCTTTAGGCCAAATATATTTCTCCCAGGGAATGGGAAGAATGTGATAACTAAGAAAAAAAATAGAATGGATGTGATAGAAGAGGAATGGTCATGAAAAATAGAAAGTGTGTGAGAGAAAAGGCCAAAAAGGATGGGAAAACTAAATGACAAGTCATTTGCTTGGAACTTAGTAAGGGTTCCCAGAATCCTTAGGGCAAAGAAGTGGTTAATGTTTTTATTCTTTTCTAACAAATTTTCAATTTTTTTTGGAATTGTTTTGGAGTGTGTCAACTCAATCAATAATGATGAGACACTAAATGGTTCAAGCTCACAAAATGACAATAATGTTTAAACTAAGGTTGCTCATAAAATGATGAAATCATGGTTTAGGTTACTCACAAAATGGTGAGAGTGTGGCTTAGAGGGTAACTGAACTAACCTCAATAAGTATCAAGTGTTACCTACATAGTCCCAGATTAGGACCTCAAGTCACTATAGTTCTACCCTATAACATATAAATTCAACTAGTGTAGCAGTCATTCAAACAAAACAAGAATAGTTGGTAAAAAGGCATAGTATGACATAAGAAGGGGAAAATTGGTATGCCAAGGCTTAATAAACAAATATTTCCCCTAGTTTTCCCATAAGTGGTTATAAATAGGATAAAATGACATGGATCAATGGTACTAAGTTTACCAAAGGAGGTTATAATTAGTAACCAAACTGGTGATAAGAAAGGAATAACAAACGAAGGATGCAATTGCCAAAACTTTTGCCACACTACTCTAAAATACAAGCTCTGTCTGAAGTACATGAACTAACTAATGAAACTAATCAAATACCTTGAAGCTAAAAATGAATAATGAATGGAAAAAACCAAGGTCAAGTAAGATAGGCTTTAGAACACATTAGGCTAATAGGTCAAAAGTGAAAAGTGGATATGTCTAAGAGGATAGATAAGGATAATATTTATACAAAGAAAAATATTGGTAAAATGGAAAAAATGAAATGGTCTTTATATAAAATACATCTTATCACTCAAGCATAGTACTAATTGAGATGAATAATATCTTTAATCTCAGGAAGTTCACCTTTGTCTAGTGTGACAAGCCTATATGCTTCTGATCCATAATCTGTAGTAATGATGAAAGGCCCTATCCAATTTGGTTTGAATTTTTCTTTATGCTTCTTTTCAACCATGGTATTATTTTAGGTTTCTTTAATAAAAAGATCACCAAATTCAAATTTTCTATAATTAACACACAGATTATAGTGACCTTTGAGTTAGTTTTGATATGATTAAAGATTTTTGAGCATGGTTGTGCATTTATCATCAAGTAGGTCTAGCTCTTGCAAGCAAGCTACTCTAAATTCATGATCATCTAGGACATGCTTGAAAGAGATGCACAGTGAAGGTAATTTGACCTTAATGGGAAGGATAGATTTAGTACCATAAACAAGTGAGTATAGAGTGGCTACTATGGGGGTAAAATGATTGGTATGTTATTCCCAAAGGGTAGGGAATATCTGCAATTGTCAATCATGACCACCATCATTTAAAATATTTTTTAGAATATTGATAATGGTTTTGTTGGATACCTCCAATTGGCCGTTACCTTGATGGTAATATGTTGTATAAAAATATTATGTGATTTTATATTTATTACATAGCTAATCTACATCCTTGTTCTTGAATGATCCTCCATTATCAGATATAATGTCAGAGGGGATACAATAGTGGCAAATGAGATGGTTGAAGATGAATTTGGAAATTTGCTTTCCAGTCACATAAGTGATGGGTATAGCTTCAACCCACTTATTGAAATACTTGGTGGTGGTAAGGATATGTTTATGGCCATTAGATGAAGTGGGGTTGATCTTCCTAATGAAGTCAAGTCCCCATGTAGAAAATGGCCATGGTGTCAAAATCAATTTTAGAGTATTTGTGGGATCATGAATTATATTACCATGCCATTAACATTTGTCATAGTTTTTTACATATGCAATGGCATCTGCATCCATTATGGGCCAATAATAACTAGTACATAAGATATTTTTGGATAAGACTACCCTACTAGAATGAGTTCCACATAATCCTTCATGAACTTCTCTTAATGCTAATGTAGACTATATCAAAGTTAAACAATGAAGTAGAGTTCCATCAAAACTACAATGGTAAAGGGTGGATCTAAGTAGAGTATAATAAGTTAAATGTTGAATGAAGGCTTTGGTTTGTTTTTGAGATAGGTTAGGTGGTAGAACTTGGTCATGAAGGTAGTTATAAAGGTTTGAGTACTAGATAGAATTAGGACCAAAAATATCACAAATCATTACAATGGTTGAAGGTTTATGAGTTGGAGCTGACAAAATATCAATGAGGAACTAATACTCTCTAGATTTATCTTTTTGTTGAATTGGAGAGCCAATAACCACCATGGCATCTGTAGTTCTATTACTAGCCCTTGGTATGTGCTCAAACTAAATGTTGGTAATTTTTTTCTTAAGAGTGTCGACTATGGCTTTATATGGAACTAACTTGTCATCTTTGGTCTAAAAATGATCTGTGACCTAATTGATGATTAACTAAGAATCACCATAATCTTGGAGATGAGATATGTTCTAATGCACTACCTATTGAAGTCCTCTAACTAGTGCTTCATACTTAGCCATGTTATTTGTACAAGAAAAGTTGATTTTGAATGATTTAGTGATTAAATCCCCCTAAGGTGTAATAAATAATAGGCCTACCCCTAATCCATGTGTAGTAAATAAACCTTTAAAATATATCTTCTAGGGATACTCCTTAAGGGGTGTGTCAATGAGTATCATTATGGATTCATCAGGAAATTGAAATGTGAGCGGCTATGTATTTGTGAGAGGTGATTTCATAAATTGATCTACAAGAATGTGTCCCTTAATTTCCTTCTTATTAACATACTCTACGTCAAAATCATTAATAAGCATGATTCATTTATCCATTCTACCTTAAAAATCTATTTTAGATAGTAGATACTTGATTGGATCTACTTTTGAAATGACCATGGTCTTATTATTCAACATGTAATGGCACAATTTTTGAGCTATGAAGACCATGGCCAAACAAGATTTTTCAATAGGTGCATAGTTATGTTCATATGTAAACAAGGTATAACTTAGATAGTAGACAACACTCTATTTTCCATTGTAATTATGTTGAGCCAAGAGTGGCCCCAAAGCATGGTCTATAGCTTATAGGTATAACAAGAATGGCTTTCCCGATATAGGAGGTAATAAAATAGGTGGATTAACAATATAGTCTTTGATTTTCTTAAAGATATTTAGCAGTGATCATCCCATTGAAATGAAACTCCAATTTTTAGGTGTGTAAATGGATGGCACTTGTCTACTAACTGAGATATGAAGCATTAGATTGATTAGATCTTACCCTAAAAACTATGAAGTTACATTAAATTGGTTATTAGTGGCATCTTGATTATAGCATGGATTTTAGCTGGATCAACTTTAATACCTCTATGAGACATAATGAAGATAATTAATTTTATTGAAGTTACATCAAACACATTTATTTAGACTGAGTCAGACTTTATACTATCATAATCTTTCAAATATCTCATGCAATACTATTAGATGGTTAACCCTAATTTTGGATTTTCCTAATATGTCATCGACATAGTATTCAACAATATCATGCATCATATAATGGAATATGATAGTTATGGCCCTTTGATATGTAGCTCCAACATTCTTAAGGCCAAATGTCATTACCTGATAACAAAATGTTCCCCATGGAGTGGTGAAGACTATTTTATGTTGGTCTTTTGGTGTTATTATGATCTAGTTATATCCTAAAAATCCATCCATGAGTGTAAGAATTTCATATCCTACCATGGAGTTGATGATCATGTCAATATTAGGTAATGCAAAACCATCTTTAGGATAAGATTTGTTGATGTCTCAAAAATCATTATAAATTATGATCTCTTCAAGTTTTTTACTAACAAGTAGCACAATAGAGATCCATTTTGAGTCGTCAATGGATCAGATACATCCTACTTCTAATATTTTTTCCAACTCTTTCTTTATGAATACAACAATATGAGGATGCATTTTATGTAGCTTTTGTTTTACTAGTTTGGTGTTAGTATTAACCACAAGGTGGTGTAGAACCAAGACAAGGTCTAAACATGGCATGTCAGAATAGGCCCATGCAAAGATATCTACAAATTCTCTCAACAAAGATATAAATACTTCATATTCCTCCTTAGTAAGGGACATACCTAATTTTATCAATTTTAGGTTTAATGGAGTCCTGATATTTACCTTTATTGTATCTTCAACTAGAAGGGTTGAACCATCTTATAGGATAGTAGGCAATGACTTGAGCTATTGGATTATGTTAGGGTTCTCTGTTAGGACTTGCTCTTCAACTTCTCCTAGGCATGATGAATATGAGTCCCCTAATGGGAGATCTATCCATGTGATAAATATAGTTAGAAATTCTTGAATAATTTGATCAAATACTTGTTTTTGCTCAAAGTTAAACTCAAATCCACATGCAAGTTCATCATTGGTGGTCTCATAGTCTAAATTAAAATAGGAATGAACACCCCCATTTAATGGAACCTAAAATAGGTTTTCACCCCTAGACTAAACTTTATCTTTACTTTTTCCCTACTTATAAAGTTCCTCAAAGACGTTTTCACTTTGGAACCTCAATGTTTTACTTATTTATTTTTGGATAAGGGTGTTCACTCACTCTCCAAAATAGGCTACATGATCCAATTTAATTGAGAATCCTAACTTGTGATCTCTCAATAGAATGTTATATCTAAGTCCTAAAAAGTCATAAAATGCCTCATCATTCTAGAACTCATCAATCGATAGATTAGATTCTCATTGGTCCCAATCTATTAGTAGGGGATAATATAATGGCAATAGTTTGTGATGAATAGGCAGGTTAAGGGTACAAAAGGCATTGTTATCAAATAGGTTGGTTTTAGATAGATCATAAAAAGTGAGTCTATGATCAGACTCTACTTCACTGTCAGTATCATCATCACTAGTCATTAGTGATGGAGTTTGAATAAGATATGTGGGGTCACCCCCAAGCAATTTAAATCCAAGTTAATAAGGTCTTTCATACTTAGTCATAGAAATTGGATCGATGGTTCCTTGTTTATTTGATTTGAGGCCTCTTCTTTCATAATTGTGACTCTCCATAATCTTATTAGGAATAGGATACTTTGTATTTTTATAACAATCAGCTTGGTTGTTGTTGTATGACCATGATTTATCCCCTTTAAGAGGGTTAGGTTCTAGGCTAGATGCTGGTAAAAATGTGATAGGTCCCTTATCTTTGTTCTTTTTTTGCCAATGCATATGTGGGGTGACTTTAGGTTGCCCAAAGGTTTTTATATTTTGAGGAAGATTGGCAATATGAAATGTATCATGGGTGACATACTCTCTCAATCCATTATCTAAAATGGTGAAATGATTAGAAGCTTTAGGAGGTGGCATGTGGGAAAGGGAATACAAGGTATTAATATCTATGTAATTATTTGGTAAAGGATCAATAAGTATAGCCTTTACTTTATCCTACTTGGAACTTGGATTCATGCCATACTAATAATTATAGCTTTGAAATTCAGCTTCAAGATGTTTTTAGTGTTCATATCAGTGTAAATATCCTAGAATATTCACTTCTATCCCTGAGTGGGAAAACTTGATACATTGGTGAAATGTTGATGGGACTACATAAATCTCATGAAACCAAGGCCTACCTAGAAGCATATTATATGATAATTCAAGATCAAGCACATGGCAAAGTGTATCATGGGTTAAAGCCCTAATGATAACTGAAAAACTAATGGTGCCTTATGATTCTCTTTCTTAATTATCATAGGCTTTGATGGTTATCATTTTTGGTTAGAGATCTACTATTGTATACCAACGAAGTTTTACAAGCTTTAAAGACACTATGTTGAGGCCCGATCTATTATCTATAAGGACACATTTCACTTTATGTCACTTTATATAAACTTTTATGTAAAATAGGTTATTATGGACTGGGCCAAGGGAAGACATATCACTTTGGTTGAATGTGACTTGTTGGGTTGGAGCTATGTGTCCAACCAAAGCTTGAAATTTATCTAGGGATATGTAACTAGCAATAGTGGATTGGGTCAAAAACTCATTCATGACGTTCTTATGGATTATTGATGTTCATAACAAATATAAAATAGAAATTTATGCTAGTGTCTTCTTTAATTGCTCTACAATATCAAACTTGTTGTCTTGGTTAGGAGTGAATGGTTTATTCAAAGGCTAAATGGTTAGTTAGATGATAGGTAAAGTGGTAGATGGTTATGTTCCTAGGATAGTAATCTTTAAACTCTAATTTGTGATTACACAATTAGAATTAAATACTGGACCATTATTGCTAACAAATGTTGGGAATGGTGTGGGACCAGATATGACAAGTCTTAGTTGTCAGTGCACTCATATGTGGTCATGTGGTAATGATGAGTTGTTGATATAAAGTCTAAAAGGGGAATTCCTAGTTTGATAACTTGCCTATATGTAGTCCTAGGTCAAAGAAGGATTATCCATGTAATTTGGTTGAATTTTTTTGTTTAGCAATGGTCTAGGCTAACTAGTGCTTGGTCTAAGATTAATGGAGATGGTATTAAGCCTAACCTCTGTAATATGACCTATAACCCTATTTTAGTCATAAGCAATTACATGGTAGGATTGTTGGTTATTACCATTCTGACCTTGATTTTTTCCATTATTCTATTGTTATGGGTTTTGCTACTAATTTTATTGATTCTACTGGTTTGGCCTTTGATTTTGATACTATTGATTTTGTTTCTACACTAGCTATTATTGTTGTTATTGCTTATTATTTTACTACTACTAAGTATTATGTCAAAAAAAGGGGTTTTGATAAATCCCAAGAGTTTTATTGGAAGTGGAAGAACCATTATTCAATGTTATCTCCCCATTCTGTAATATGTTCTTAATTAAATGCTTGATTTGGACACATCTTCATAGATTATGCATGTTGCCTTGATGATAGTCATAGAATTCATTTTTATGGTACCAATCATGATAAGGGATGCCTTACAAATAATTCTTAGGTATAGGAAAACTAATCAAATTAGTGGTAGCAATCTTGAAAGATACAAACTTAATAGGTTCTCTTAGGTCCCTAAAGACACAACATACATGCATAGTTCTCCTAGGAGGAGGGGTTTGTAATGGTAAAGGCTATTGTATTTGTTGTGCAAGTCTTGGTTATTCTGCTCGCAACACTGGTTGGAGAGGTTATTGGGTAAGAGTAAGCTAAAATGGTGGTGTAGGTGATGTTTGCACCACTTGGACATGAGAGGATTCAGTTACTCCATTTTCAATAACATTCTTATTGTGGTTGAATTACTTAGGTTTTTCTTAGTTATTAGCTTGTGCTAGTTGTAATGCTTATGCTTGAATGGGATGTTGATGTTGACCATTTCCCTTATTGGTACCTTGATTTTGATTAGTTGAATTAAGCTTGATGACTCCTTTATTTATGAGTGCTCACTCTATCAACAAGCCTTTGTCGATGATTTCCTTAAAAGTATGTGCACATTGTAGTTCTAGATGATAAGCTATCTCACTATGCAAATTTTTAGTAAACACAGTGAATAATTATTTATCTATTAAATTATGGGTGAAACAACTTGTAAAACTCTCACCAACCTTTTGATTTGCTTACATTAAGTTCACTAATGAAATATCATGCTCGAGATTATAGGAAAAGTGCTGCATAAACTTATCATAAAGATCATCAAAATTTGTTACTAAATATTTGGGTAACTTTAAAAACCACACCAAGGCTTGTCAAACCAAGCTCCTTGGAAACAAAAGAAAAAGGTATATGTCACTATACATCATTGGTAGGCATGTGACAAATAACTCAATTAAATAAGCTTTAGGGTCACCTTTCCCTTTGTATTTGTCAAATTTTAGTGGTTTCTATCCAGGAAGAAATGGTATCTGTAAATAATCCACGTTGAATGGATAAGAACACATGTCATCTAATTTGAAATTTTTAGTTTGCTTCCTATCCTATAAGGTAGTAAATGTATCCTTCATCTATTACAATTATTGAGATAGGAAACTAGAATGAACATTGGTTTGAGGGAGAATATTGGCTTGGGTAGATGGTTGGGAGGTCACAAGTGGGACACTTTGACCAGGGTATGATGGAAATATCTATTGGGGTATATTGGTTTGGTTGGGGAATGGACCTAGAATATGTGTACATTAATTAGGATGTACATGAAATTGCATATTTGGTTGTGTGATATTTTGGTTAGGGTTGGTGATAAAGGTTCGACTTGGAGGATTTTATGGTTGAGATGGAAGGATATAATTATATTATGCCTATTGTGGTTGAAAAGGGACATGCTACTGACTAATCAAACTTTTTTATTGAGCGGTGACTTGTGGCCCAAGACCCTATCTCTAAATTTGTGGTATATTTTGAACCAATAGTTGTCTAGTATGTACTTGAGAAACATGGGGACCTCTTTATTTCATGAATCCCTATAGGGAAGTGAAAATAGGTTGTAGATTCGGTATCTATCACTGACCAATATTTTCATGTTATTGACTAGTCATTGCTTGGTTTTGGATTAGCATATTGGTTTGTGACTAAAGAGGTATGTTTGTCGCTACCTAGTGAGGTACAACATTAGTTATTCCTAATTAAGGTAGAAATGGATTTATCCTCTATTATGTTGATACACTATATTATTCCTATTTTTGTGTAATGCTACTCATTATTTATTTAAGAGGAGTAGGATTCATCACATTTTGTCATTGAGGTGTGATATTGGCCATTGTTTGATTACCTAATCTTGTAGGTTGTACACTTAAGGAAATAGTTAGTTGAGGTTGGGATGTAGAAACTCCTATTCCCTATTCTAATGATCTACTCATGGGATTAACTATAGGAACATGTTGTTATCTATTTGTTTGTGTGTTATTACCACTTTGATCAAGATTAGACATTGCTTGCACATTATCTACTACATTTGGGTCACTAGTCTATGTAGAGGCTGAAGATAATTCTTCAATAACGGGTATATGCATCAAGTTATCTATCAAAAAGGTTTGTACAAATGGGTTAAAAATTAGACTCTCTTATCCAATTAACTCTATCAACACTCCTATTGAAGGAACTAGGTCAATAAAAGGCTTACTCACCGTGTTCATCTAATTAATATTATGTGCTAGATTCAGGTACGTTTGATATGCTATCTACATTTAGTTAAAGTGATCTTCCATGATGTTTTTACATTGATTGGATGTATTAGGGTCTTGATACATTTTTTGGACTAGAGCCATAGGATTGCTAGAAGAAGCCTGTTGATCGTAAATGATATTATGGGGCACTCTTAATAGACTTCGTAAAAATTTATGGGGGAAGTCAACTAGAAACTTGGCCCCTACCTCTATGGATCTAACAAAAACATCATCTTTATTCTCTAACAAATGTTTCTTAAACAAAAATGGATCATATGTGAAAGTTGTATTAGTAGAATATGACTGTTGAAGAACTGGCTCATCCACTATGGGTATTGTAGCTAGGTATTGAGTGGTTTGTTCTTTGTCTTTTCCTATATAAGGTGGTGTGTTAACCAAATAGTTGGCCAATGGATCTTGGCTTTGTGCCCCTAATTGAGTATTATAATAGGAATAAGAATCCATCTCATAGGGAATATTATATGTGTATGGTCTTGCACCATTTTTTCCTATGCCACCACCTTATCAATCCCTAGATTGTACATGAGTCCAATATGAGTGTAGGAATACATGTTGGGATCCATAGTCAATGCTTTATGATAAAAGATCAAAGAGTTATACAAATTATAAAATGGATAAAATATAAAATAGATGATGTTCCAACTTGGTCTAGATTCGTCAAAAGGATCAAAAGGTTTATGCAAAGATTTTTGAGGAAACAAACTAGCATTAATTATTTAACATTTCACTATTCACACAAAGATAAGCAAGTAAATTAAACAAAAATTGAAATGCCAAACTCTAATGTCAAAGTGTTTCAAACTAGTCTAATCTAGAAATTAAAAATTTGCTAGGTCTTTTGGCCAAATGTGGCATCAAATGCTAGGCTCAAATAAGGCATGTGCTAGGATTCTTGGCCAAACGATGTCAAAATCTAGACTTTGAAATAGATGAAAGTTTTAATCTAACAAATTTGAAACACTTCTAATAAATACTAGGCATTTGATTCTTGGACATGAACTTGATCAACTAGGTATAAGGTATGAAACAAAAGGCACTTTAGAGATAGTTTATTTGCTCATAAATAATGATATAAAACTTGGTTATTTTTACAAATAATCTAGACAAAAGTGAAAAATATAATTGTGCTAGACAAAAGATCACAAAAGTAAACTTGGATTGGTCTAAAAATGTAGGAAAAAATTTGAACTCTATGCAAGAGGGTCTATGAAACAATATTTGAAATGTTTTGAGTAGCATAATGATGTTACACTACCCAAAATATGTGACAAAAAAGTTTTTTTCAAAAAATCTCTAAGGCAAAGGTAGTTTCCCATAATTTTTACAACATAACACTACTTTTCTTGACTAAAAATGTTGTGGTGTGTAGACTCAAGGTGCAAGTTTTTAGCACAAAATGGCTTAAGTCTATCAATTAGTGATAATGATCTTGAGTCTAAAATGACCTTCAACCCAAATTAAGAATATAACATAAGTTTTCTAAACTTTAATGCAAATGTTGAACCCACTTAACACATCAACACTATGAACTTATAAAGTTGCAATTTTGAATTTAGATTATATGTGAAGGACTTAAACAACTTTAGTAAAGGTTTAGACTCAATTAGGTAGCATAACTATGTCAAAGTGGATGATATGACTCCCAAGCTTTTAATGAACTTTGAACAAGGTAAATTGATGATCTCATATGGGAATCATAACACCTTTTTTTTTAAATGAAAATGAGTACCATGTGTTTTGGCTTGAATTGTTTGTTTACACCAATTTTTGACTCCAAACAAAACTTTAATCTAGGACAAGACTCTACTGATTAATCGATCTTAGACTCTAAAATAAAAAATTTGCTTTGTATTGTTGGAATACATCAATATACATCATTTGAGAGGATTTTATGTGTTCATCCAAAAGTAAATACACATTATATAATAGGGTTTTTACACCCCCTCTTCTCTCAAATGATAGTACTACGACATGGACCTTCAGGCACACATTGCACCAACAATACTTACACAAAAAGTGGGGATTTGTCTAATATATAAAAAGTTTCCAAACATTATAGGGGAATCAATTTCATAATTACTTTCACTCCAAACAATGGAAAATAAAAGCATGGATTTTGGGTCCGTATCACTTGGCTTGTTGCAAAAAGGTCTAATCCTTTTTGCAACCACTACATCTTGATATTTGATTATTATAGTGCAATGTCAAAAGTTCCACTATGTCCCATGTGAAACTCCAATTAGGATCCAAATGAATTTAATGTTGGAAGGTTAAACCCTAGGTTAAAGCTTTCCTAAAGAACTTGTGGGAGGTGATGAAGTCCCCCTCACAAGCCAAGTTTGCATACAAATAAAGAAAGAATGAAAGTAGAAAGATTTTAGGGTAATTTTCAAGGTCACACAAAATTTGATGATTTTTTGGGGATTTATTTAGATGACTTTATTTCTAAGCCTTATACTAGGCCACTTGCACTAGGAATGTCACTTTTGATTCCAAGGGTTCCCTAAAAGGGATGAATGGAAGAGCATACACATAACACCTCTCTTTTTTACAAACAAATATTGAACTTAAACAAATAAGTAAATACAAAAACTTGGAAAGTGAGTTCATTTTTAAGCCCAAATGGAAAATGAGGTGGTGTTCATTTGAACCCTTGGTCTTAGTTTTAACATTGAAAACTAATGCTAAAAACTCACTTAAGTACCTAAATATTAATTTAAGCACTCAAAATAATGTTCCTAATTCATTTAAATCATGAAAAAGGTGATATAAAAATGTTTTTAGAATTTTTCAAGCTTGTTCCTGTAACAAAAATGTTAGCATGTGCTTTATCCTTGAAGCTCTTTTAGGTTTGAAATAATGAACTTTAAAAAAATAGCCCTCAGGGCTATTTTTTAAGAAAAACATAGTGATCAACATCGGTTATATAACTGATGATGGTTATATTTTATAATTGATGATGGTTATCTAACCGACATTAGTTATACCAATAGTGACTGATGATAGCTATTTAATTGATGCCAATTTTACTAATCGATGTCGATTACTGTGTAAACTCATGACAAAGAAAAATGGTAAAATAATGTTAAAAAATAAATTTTCAAGAGTTTTAATGATCCAAATGAATATTTTAAAGATATGACTCCCAAGCTTTTAATGAACTTTGAACAAGGTAAATTGATGATCTCATATGGGAATCATAACACCTTTTTTTTTAAAGGAAAATGAGTACCATGTGTTTTGGCTTGAATTGTTTGTTTACACCAATTTTTGACTCCAAACAAAACTTTAATCTAGGACAAGACTCTACTGATTAATCGATCTTAGACTCTAAAATAAAAAATTTGCTTTGTATTGTTGGAATACATCAATATACATCATTTGAGAGGATTTTATGTGTTCATCCAAAAGTAAATACACATTATATAATAGGGTTTTTACACCCCCTCTTCTCTCAAATGATAGTACTACGACATGGACCTTCAGGCACACATTGCACCAACAATACTTACACAAAAAGTGGGGATTTGTCTAATATATAAAAAGTTTCCAAACATTATAGGGGAATCAATTTCATAATTACTTTCACTCCAAACAATGGAAAATAAAAGCATGGATTTTGGGTCCGTATCACTTGGCTTGTTGCAAAAAGGTCTAATCCTTTTTGCAACCACTACATCTTGATATTTGATTATTATAGTGCAATGTCAAAAGTTCCACTATGTCCCATGTGAAACTCCAATTAGGATCCAAATGAATTTAATGTTGGGAGGTTAAACCCTAGGTTAAAGCTTTCCTAAAGAACTTGTGGGAGGTGATGAAGTCCCCCTCACAAGCCAAGTTTGCATACAAATAAAGAAAGAATGAAAGTAGAAAGATTTTAGGGTAATTTTCAAGGTCACACAAAATTTGATGATTTTTTGGGGATTTATTTAGATGACTTTATTTCTAAGCCTTATACTAGGCCACTTGCACTAGGAATGTCACTTTTGATTCCAAGGGTTCCCTAAAAGGGATGAATGGAAGAGCATACACATAACACCTCTCTTTTTTACAAACAAATATTGAACTTAAACAAATAAGTAAATACAAAAACTTGGAAAGTGAGTTCATTTTTAAGCCCAAATGGAAAATGAGGTGGTGTTCATTTGACCCCTTGGTCTTAGTTTTAACATTGAAAACTAATGCTAAAAACTCACTTAAGTACCTAAATATTAATTTAAGCACTCAAAATAATGTTCCTAATTCATTTAAATCATGAAAAAGGTGATATAAAAATGTTTTTAGAATTTTTCAAGCTTGTTCCTGTAACAAAAATGTTAGCATGTGCTTTATCCTTGAAGCTCTTTTAGGTTTGAAATAATGAACTTTAAAAAAATAGCCCTCAGGGCTATTTTTTAAGAAAAACATAGTGATCAACATCGGTTATATAACTGATGATGGTTATATTTTATAATTGATGATGGTTATCTAACCGACATTAGTTATACCAATAGTGACTGATGATAGCTATTTAATTGATGCCAATTTTACTAATCGATGTCGATTACTGTGTAAACTCATGACAAAGAAAAATGGTAAAATAATGTTAAAAAATAAATTTTCAAGAGTTTTAATGATCCAAATGAATATTTTAAAGATATGACTCCCAAGCTTTTAATGAACTTTGAACAAGGTAAATTGATGATCTCATATGGGAATCATAACACCTTTTTTTTTAAAGGAAAATGAGTACCATGTGTTTTGGCTTGAATTGTTTGTTTACACCAATTTTTGACTCCAAACAAAACTTTAATCTAGGACAAGACTCTACTGATTAATCGATCTTAGACTCTAAAATAAAAAATTTGCTTTGTATTGTTGGAATACATCAATATACATCATTTGAGAGGATTTTATGTGTTCATCCAAAAGTAAATACACATTATATAATAGGGTTTTTACACCCCCTCTTCTCTCAAATGATAGTACTACGACATGGACCTTCAGGCACACATTGCACCAACAATACTTACACAAAAAGTGGGGATTTGTCTAATATATAAAAAGTTTCCAAACATTATAGGGGAATCAATTTCATAATTACTTTCACTCCAAACAATGGAAAATAAAAGCATGGATTTTGGGTCCGTATCACTTGGCTTGTTGCAAAAAGGTCTAATCCTTTTTGCAACCACTACATCTTGATATTTGATTATTATAGTGCAATGTCAAAAGTTCCACTATGTCCCATGTGAAACTCCAATTAGGATCCAAATGAATTTAATGTTGGGAGGTTAAACCCTAGGTTAAAGCTTTCCTAAAGAACTTGTGGGAGGTGATGAAGTCCCCCTCACAAGCCAAGTTTGCATACAAATAAAGAAAGAATGAAAGTAGAAAGATTTTAGGGTAATTTTCAAGGTCACACAAAATTTGATGATTTTTTGGGGATTTATTTAGATGACTTTATTTCTAAGCCTTATACTAGGCCACTTGCACTAGGAATGTCACTTTTGATTCCAAGGGTTCCCTAAAAGGGATGAATGGAAGAGCATACACATAACACCTCTCTTTTTTACAAACAAATATTGAACTTAAACAAATAAGTAAATACAAAAACTTGGAAAGTGAGTTCATTTTTAAGCCCAAATGGAAAATGAGGTGGTGTTCATTTGAACCCTTGGTCTTAGTTTTAACATTGAAAACTAATGCTAAAAACTCACTTAAGTACCTAAATATTAATTTAAGCACTCAAAATAATGTTCCTAATTCATTTAAATCATGAAAAAGGTGATATAAAAATGTTTTTAGAATTTTTCAAGCTTGTTCCTGTAACAAAAATGTTAGCATGTGCTTTATCCTTGAAGCTCTTTTAGGTTTGAAATAATGAACTTTAAAAAAATAGCCCTCAGGGCTATTTTCTAAGAAAAACATAGTGATCAACATCGGTTATATAACTGATGATGGTTATATTTTCTAATTGATGATGGTTATCTAACCGACATTAGTTATACCAATAGTGACTGATGATAGCTATTTAATTGATGCCAATTTTACTAATCGATGTCGATTACTGTGTAAACTCATGACAAAGAAAAATGGTAAAATAATGTTAAAAAATAAATTTTCAAGAGTTTTAATGATCCAAATGAATATTTTAAAGATAAAAAATGATTTTATTCATGTTTGGGATGCATCTAGTCCCACCGAGCATGTCCTATGTGAATCTAGGAATTTGACTCAAGAGAGGATGGTCAGTATGCTGTTAGTTCCAAAATGAGAGCAAATTGAAAGAAACACACTAATTAGCATAACATATCTAGGCCTAGACACTAGGGAGAGGTTAGTTAACAATCATGAGTAAAACACAACTAAAATATAAAAGAAACCTTCTTTTACATTCCTTGGGTGCTCCAAAATGCTTGTTGTAGTGGCTTGCTCAGCTTGTGCTCATGAAGTCTTCATCAAAGGAGGCTTGGCTATCTCCTCTTCTCCTTGACACTTGTGGATTTGGCTTGGCTTGGATTGGAATAAATTTGTAATGGTAACACTAGTTTTAATGTATTCTTGAAGATATTTGTGAATTATAAATTTACATTATGGATACTTAAAGTTCATGTCGTGAGGCCTCCTATTTATAGATTTTTAAGAATGTCTAGAATCAACTTGAACCATTCATCTTGAGATTGAGATGTGTGGTTGAGGATTAATTAAATTTTTTTAATTAAGTTTATAATTATCCTCATCATGACATTGGAGGAAGGGGAAATTAAGAGGCATGGAGGGCATCATGGAAGGCATTAATGAGGCATCAAGGCCCTGAATCTTGATATTTGTGGCTTTATGGCTTAGGGATGTCTTCCCAAGAAATGAGGTCACCTGATGATGTATATATGGAATATTCATTTCTAAAAATAGTTATTTAACAATTTTCCATGGAATTATTAATTATGGCTTGATTTGTATTAATTAGCTCTTAAGCATGTTTAAGCACTTTATGCACAATATACTCAAATTGATCAGAATGCCTTATTATTAGTCTAAAATTTTATTGGATTTACATGGAAGTCAATGTCAGATGGATTAGAACTATAGTCCCATTTAGGATGTTACCAATAGAAAATAATAAAGGCATGTGTCTCATGTAAGAGATTTGATAGGAAAGAACAATTCAAATTACTTAGGTACAAAATTGGCATTTTGACTCAATGATCTGATCAAAGTTAGTTGGCCCATAAATTGTATTTCCCCATTTAATGATACCTTGGCCAAAATTATCATGTGAATATGTTAGTTTCACATCATTTAGCATGTTTTTATGTTTTTAGGCCAAATTATGCATGTTGGGTGAAAATTGGTCAAAAGCTTGATTGGAGGTTATTGTTAGCCAGATGTAGGTGTCTACATTGCTTTCCTTAAATTATTTGAGGAACAAAATCTCAACATTGGCTCCAATAAGGAGGATGATGAAACTTGGAAGGAGTGCTACTAGAAAATGCTAACTATCAGAAGAAATCTCATGTGTAAGGTAGATGATAGCACTCCCATTGAAGAATACCCCAGTCATCTTCACATTAAGACAACATAAGGAACCTAGCAAGTTGAGGATTCTCACCAAGAGAGTAAAAATCCATAACACACACCATTTAAGACCATGAAATTAGATATCAATGTATATGGAGAACCAAAGATGGCTACTCTAAGAGCCCATAGGTCTGATGTAAAGCTAGTGTGAATCATAGACCTCCAAAAGGAATTCCAAGATTTGTTCCCTAGGACTTACCAAGATATAAAGGGAATCCACCCATGCCTAGGAAATATGAGCATAATTCTAACTGATGGTGTAAGACTAGTCAAAAATTTCCCCTATCAGATGAATCCTAACCTCCATGTTAAGGTGAAAATAGAGATTAATGTTATCCTAACTACATGGGTCATTTACCTTGTGTAAGAGTTTGAGTGGGTGAGCCCAATGGTAATAATGATCAATAAGGATAGGTGAATTTTCATTTGTGTTAATTAAAAAATGTTGAATTCCACCTACATCAATGACCCCTTCCCAACTCCACTCACTAATGAATTCTTAGAAGGCATCATAAGTTATGAAATCTACACCTTCATTGATGGGTTTTCTAGCTACCACCAAATCTATATTAAGGAGGACAAACCCAAAACAACCCTTGTGACTGAATGAGGTTGTTTTTATTATAGTTTTATGCCCTTTAGACTCAATAATATACCAACCATGTTCTCTAGGGTGTTGATCACTACATTCAAGGAATTTATCCATAGGTTCCTCTAAGTCTATCTAGATGATTGGACAATGTATGGCCTTGTTAAAGATCATTGTGATAACCTATGCCTAATGTTTGAAAGGTGTTGTTAGTTTTAAATATTAATAAACCTAAATAATTGCATCTTTGCAATACCATTTAGAAAAATTCTTAGGAACATCATATATAAGGATGGTTTACTCATTGATTCAACAAATATTTCCATCATCATACAACTGCAAACTCTTTCTACATAGAAAGATGTTTGTACCTTTCTTGGCCACTACGGATATTACAAAATAATTATAAGGAGGTATGTAAAGATAACAGTGCTACTAGAAGATATTTTTCATAAGGATGGACCATTCTATTGGGGATAAAAATAAGAGAATGCCTTTGAGACCCTAAAGCTTAGATTGGCTATTACACCTATCTTATATTTCCCCTACTAGACAATGCCCTTTTATGTCCATATTGATGCTTCTATCTATATGATTTGTATGATCTTAGCATAGCCTAGTAAAGGAAAAATGGATCATCCCATCTCCTTCACTAGTATAAATTGGACCTTAGCAAAGCATAATTAAACTACCACAGAGTGTGAGGTGCTTGTCATGGTCTATGCCTTAAAAAAATTCAAACAATATTTATTCACAACCCTATTTATAATTTTCACTAATCATAAGGTGCTCAAGTACCTTGTGAATAATCCTATTTTATATGGACACATATGTAGATGGATAGTTCTATTTCTCTATTATGGTTAAGCCAAGAAATCAAAACTTAAGGATAGACCATTTGTCATGAATCAATTATGGTGATGTCGTGATGCCTATTGAGGTTAATATGTTGGATGTGTAAATGTATAGTTTATATCACATCCCCAAGGATTTGACAAAGATATACACCTTTATAATGTCTAGTGTTTCACCTAAACTATGATGAATAAGGAAAAAATATAGCTAGTAATTTGCATTTCCCTCTTTTAACTCATCAATAGAGAACTATATAAGCTAAGTAAAGATGAAGTGTGCTTTAAGAAATTTTGTATATTTCAAGTCTAAATAAAAATAGAAAAGAATGATGGGGATAAGTGACTAGAATGAATTCATATTATTTTGCACACCATATCTAGATGTTGTGAGCATTCCTCTCTAGCTGGAGAGAACTCCCTGTAAGTAAGAAATCACTACCACAAGATGTTTGTTAGCAGATAAATGAGTAGGCTACCAAGCTATGCACTTATTCTAGGAAGTGTGAAACTTCCTTAGAGATGGTATTCCATTTTTGAGAGACAAAATAATAATGAATAACTAAAAAAGATGTAAATAGAGAGTGAAAGAGAGATAATACTACCATTGGTAACAACCTATATGTAGTAGAGAGTGATAGGGTACAGGTGGTGTATTTTTTTTATATTTTAGAAGTTATTTGGGTAGGTTTTGAAAAGGTTAAGGAATCCATAGTCACTAATGTCTGTATGGGAGTGACCGATATTGGTTATATTATTGAAGTCTATGGTGAAGGTGGCTGATGTGGGTTAGGCTACCGAGGTTGGTAGGGGTCATAATTGTTTGGGAGCTTAAAAAATGATTTTTCAAGTCTATAAAATGGTTTTGGTTAGGTCTAGGAGGTTGGGAAGAGTTATGAGAGAGAGAGAGAGAGAGAGTATGGTTTGGGCAGATTTGGTCAGACGTTTGGTGTGTCAGGTTAAGGGCAAACAAGCAATGAAGCTTTATAACTCCCTCATGGGGGTTTGATCAGAATTGTGTAAAATAATGCACAATAGATATAAAGTGATAGTAGATTAAATGTTTAAACTACCTATAGAATAAGTTATGTACTTAGCTATAGTGGTTGTTAAATGATAAGTACCAGATTGATGGTCCCTATTAGTGAGTCTAAATTTGAATGCCAAAATAGATAGAAAAAGTGGGTGTTATTGGTCCTCAAGAGCTCAATTCATGATCATGATTGACTTATACAAGATGATAGTAAGTTAAGATATGGATAATAGAATGCTGAGAGATTGAATGCAAGTAAGAATGAATTTTATTGATTTTTTTGACCTAAACTTTAGGTTGGAATTTGGCTTATATTATGAACATCGGTGATCTTATCAACATCGATCATGAGTTGATCGATGTCAGTGGCCCTAGAATAGGTAAACCTTACTATTTTTGGCTTGATTTATATTTTTATTCATGCCAACTATGGCACCTATTACAAAATGGTAAAAATAAGACATTAAGGAGGTAGTTGATTAAGAATTTAGTTTGGAAGTGGGAATAAGTCTTGGGTAGTTAGGATAAGGGGACCAGGTCTTGAGGTGACTCATCAAGTGAGAATTAGTCATAGGGTGAGGTGGCTAGGTAAGGTGGAAAAAGGGGTTTTTAATTAACCTAATTAAGTATTTTAAATTAATTAAATGTGTGAGGGGTAAAAGCATGGGTTAGGGAGGTTAATTGTTATTATTGAAAATAGGCTAAAAGGGGTTTCAACACAGGGAATTACACATGTGTGTGTGTGACATAATTTTGGTGTCTAAATTTACCCCTTTTTGTCTTGTAATTTTTTACTAACAAGTTTGTAGGACAAAAATAGGAGTTTGATGCTCCAAGTATTGGATGAGGTATCCCCCCTCAAAATGGGAATCGATAGAGGAGAAACTAGAATCAGGTACCAGTTTGATAAAAACTTAATTGGGTGAGTGGTGAAGAATTGAGTATCACTTCATATGCATATACTACTTATGATTTATATTTGACAAAATCAAGATAGGCAAGGTTGAGGAGGAATCAGATAGATTTAACCAAAACATAGCTTATAAGTGATAGTTGATATGTCAAAACAATCAAAGTTATAGTTTTAATGGTCAATGTCTCTCAAGTATCTGGGGTGGAAAGTTCCCCTAAGAAACACAAAATGGTGGAAGCTGATAGGATAGGCTTGGCTTCCATTCAAAACACCTAATATACATGCATGTGTAAAATAGCCAACTATAGTGCAATAACATAAATAGTCAAGACAAGTGATGCAAGGTTGGTGTAAAAGAGTTAATGAGTGAGGAGATATTTGTGGTCTCTAAGAAAATTCATTGTGGGTGAAGATTTAAGTGATCTCTAGTGGTGTTTATTGTAGTTGGGGAGATATATGTGATCTCCAGTTGCCCCAGTATATGGGTAAAGTCTAAAAATTTGGGGTTGTTTTATTGGGTAAAACATTATTGGAATGGTGCCAACATTGGTGACATTATTGATATCACTAATAGAAAGTGATAACATCAGTAAACTAGGGTAATGTTGTCAATGTTAGTATGTGTAAGAACCAATGTTGGTAGATTAGGTCAAAAATGCCAACATCGGTGGCCAACCAAACCTGACAAAAGGGGGTTTGGTGGCCAACCAAACTCATTTACATTTTTATGATTGGAGAGAAAAAATAAATATTGTAAAGTAATTGAGATGGTAGATCAAGGAGAGGACCCAATGGGAGGTGTACCACCACAAGAGATAGCTATGCTAGCCAAGAGGAGATAAAGAGACGGGGTAAGAGTCTTTGCTAGTTGGTTTGAAATTTAATTTGTGTATTTGTAGTTTTTAGGCTAATTTAGAGGTGGGGGTGTAAAAAACATTATTAGAGTAGTAGGTTTTAGGATAAGTTGAGGGGTTGCTTAGGTAGGTTTTTAGGTGAAATTTATTATGTTGGGTTTGTGTCATTTAGCATTAGGGCTGAATGAGTTTCTGATGTTGGTGAGGTCCACTGACATTGATCAACATGGAATCCAAGTCTATAGGTATATACCTATGTCAGCTGATACTTAGGCCTAAAAAGTACTAATGTCATAAATAATGCTAATGTCAATGAATTTGAATGACATTTAAAATAAGAGAAAGAGTCAATTTGTATCCCTAGTGGATGTAGTCAACTAGCCTATTAGCTAAGCTAGCCTCAGAAGACCCCATGCCAATTGAGTGTTGCCTACATATCTTAGTTTAGGACCTTATATCAATGTAGTTCTCTCAGATCCTAAGAAAAAGATCTATAAAGGTGTGTTAAGGTAAATGGATAAAAAGGTAGGTTCAGATAGGTCAAGATGTTTAGGGGTTAAAAGATAAGGCATAGTGTCAAGGGTCAGTGATATAGGCCATGAGGCCTAGAGTTGTGATAGGTAGGTAGGCCTAAGATGGAGACAGAGAAGAGGTAGTGAATCCTAGGGTAAAGAGAGAGGTAGTGAAGCTTAGGGTAGAGAGACAAGAGTAGGGTAGTTAGTTAAGTGGGTATATGTCTGAGCTAACCTCAGAAGAGCCTATGTCGACTGAGTGTTGCCTACATACCCCAATTGAGGGCCTCAAACCAATGTAGTTCTCCTAAAGAGAAGGGAAAAAGTGTTGATAGAGTATATTAGAAAATACATGGCTTTCTTTGTGTGTTTATGGATGTAGGCAATGATGGAGATGACATTATAATATCATCTACCAAGGTTATTGACATGTATGAGGAGGGATCTCACTCTAGATGAGTGGGAGCACATGGTATCCATGGGGTTAGGAGGAGTGAAATGGTATTATTGAGTCACCTAGGATGTATCCCTTATGATAGTATTTAATGAGAGGTGGGATCACAACACCAACACCTTCCATCTATCGATCAAAGAGTTGAAAGTGACTCACAAGGATGTTTATAGGACTACATGGCTACCACTCCAAGGTGAGGAGCTCTTCACATGCTTGAGAGAGGAACATGATATACACATGGTCACATTATATGGATATCATGATAGTGAGGTGACCTAAAATTTAATGAGTTTTGTGTATGAGCCACTTTGTATGGTTGATGAGGAGCAACATTGACTGAGCATCTTGATCATGATTGGGATCATGATGTATACATTACCAAATGTAGATAATGATAGATTTTTGATTGAATTGATAAGTGTGCTTGTACAGATGGTTGAGAAATGGACTATTTTTTCTTGGGGTCCATTAGCTTTAGCAAAGTTATACAAAGAGATATGGGGTTTGAGACTGTGATGGTGATACACCTTATGTGTCGACCATCTACTACACTGTTGGGCTTATGAGCACATTATGGTGACATGACCATTGGGGTTACCTACCATAATTCTAGCTAGCTTCGGGGTTGGTTTGAGAGGACGGAGAAAGGGCATGGCATAGACCATGACATGTTCTGGGACATTGCCTAATATAGGCACATGATTGAGGGTTTGATCCCTATAGATATTTTGTGGACACCCTACCTGACATACCCAATTTTTAGAGAATAGGCATAATAGCTTGTTAGTTTATAGATCTCACTATGGGTCAGGGGTAGATGAGTTGGTGAGTTAGAGATGGTACCCATGACACAAGTCAGGAGGTAGTTCAACCTAGTTCAAGATATTCCACCTACCTTCCCTTGATATAGGAGGGATGAAATAGAGGAACCCTTACCATTGCCTTAAGAGATAAATGGGCTATATTTTGAACATCTACCAATAGGACCAGGGGTTAGAGACCCAAGGTGCATAGTGGTGTACATAACTTGGTGGGAAGGCTGACATCCCATGGTGGACGTCAAGAGGCCACCACCAAATTTAGAAGGGTTGGTGAAGGAGAGGGATTTAGTGGTACAAGCTTGAGATGTAGTAGTGCAAGCTAGAGATACAACCCATGCATAGGTATTAGCCTTCTAGGGGTAGGTGGTAATGTTGTAGGGTCAAATTGGGGCAATATAAGGATAGCTTATAGTGTTATAGGGCCATGTTGTAGTTTTATAGGGTGAGGTTATTGCAGTGACAATAGAGAGAGACAGTCTGAGAGTAGTAGGTTAGGTTGTTCCTCCTCTTCCACCATAAAAAAGACTAGTATAGGCTGGGACATCATCAGGTGCTATGGGACCTCCATAGATTGTATCTCTAGTGAGATATTTGACTACCTTAGATGAGATTTCCAACTATGAGAGGGAGATTAGAGAGTTTCCATAGATTCAAAGATATTTAGAGTTTAGAGATCAGGAGAGGTCTATGTCATATGCCATGGCTTCTAGCTCATGTAGATGTAGATGGGTGGAGAGTGGTGATGACACTGCTTCCTCACAACCATGCAGAGAGCCCTAAGGACCTTGAGTGTCAGAATTTATCATTTTTTATTATATATGTTATATGTATACCAGCCTATGATCTAAATATGTGAGATGTATATTTTGAGAGAGATATATGTTATTATGATGTAGTTATAGACATGTATTTTGATCACATATATATACATGAGATGTTCATTTATTGTGTTTTTAAGATGTTTGTATTGTTATTATGATGATGATTATATAGATGATAAATTTATGCTATGTTAATTTTGATGTTAATCTTGATCATGTTAGTTGAGTTAGACTAGCCTTTCCCATATATGTGATGGTATATGCATAGTTGGTTAGTGAGTTTCATCTTAGCATTTTTACATATTTCATGATGGTGTATGCTTAAAATTAATAAATTGGTTATGTTAGTTTATTTTAATATTTTTACATATTTGTGATGTTGTATGACTAAAATAAATTGAGTAGGCATTGATAGTATTGGTTTGACATTGTTTCTTCATCTCAATAGAGAGATAAATATGTGTTGTGGATGGGAAAATAAAGAGGCAAAATTCTCATGCACTAACAAAGATCATAATCAAAACATAAATAGGCTCAAGAAAATGAGCCTCTTTCATGCCTTATATCTTTAAACCATTGTGTTTTTTAGACAAGCATCATGTTTAACTTATATTAAGTGAGCATCACAGTCCCTTGAAAGAGTATGAGAAAAAAGGATAAAATGAGGGAAAATGTTTGAGTAGCATAACCTACAAAGTGGGAATGATGTGCCCTTTTTTTTGGGTGACACGAGAGCTACTATAGGCAAGTCCATGACTTAAAGCTTTTTTTTTGTGGAAGCTAATCAATGTCGGAAGCCTACAATGGGATTTTGTATGGGTTAAGGTCATATAAAGTTGAGCAATGTGAGAAGCCTTTTTCATTTGTATTTCCCTTTGAGAATAAAGCTTCACTTATCCATCCTTCAAGGGAGTGGTCTTAGCATTTACTTTTAATTTTAAATAGTTGTCCTTCAAGGGAGTAGTCTATTGATAGTAGCAAAGGGAAGTTACATAACCATCCTTCAAGGGAGCATTCCACATTGAGAATCATGACTTGAGACATTATAACTTTATCACATATCCCATTTGTTTTTTTTTTCCTTTTTTTTTTTTTGGCTTTTAGTCACGGACAAAACTATAGAGGCGTAGGAGTTTTCCACTTTGAGGGCAAAACCATACCACTACATAAGTTAACTAAGTGTATAGGATTAAGGGTGAAGAGGAAGGGAAATTAATGTAATAGGGATGCTCAAGGGATGAGCTCAAGTTAAAAAGGAGGTGAAGTGATGCTTATTTAAAAAAATAATGGTCATAGGTGTAAGGCATTTAAAGGCTTAGGTTCTAGCCTTTCTTCAAGAGAAGATGAGCAATATGTTCCTGAGCCATAGTTGTGAGTTATGATATAAGTTCCAAGTGAATTAGGAGTAGACTTACCTCATTTTATTTTCTCCATGTTCATCATGTGTTGATTTTATTTTAAGACAAGATCTCCTATAATGAAATCTTTCTCTTTGAGGTTTTTATTATAAGTACATTTGATACGCTCCTCATAGATTTAGAGGTGATTGAGGGATACGAGATGATGTTCATCAAGAAATTCAATTTGAGCCAGATGTTCTTGGTGAAATTCATCATTATTATATCTTATAGAGAGATGCAAAGAGAAGGAATCTAGACTTCAAGAGGCAAAACAACCTCTATCCCATATACTAATGAAAAAGGTGTAGTACCTGTAGGGATTCAAGTGATAGTGTGGTAAGCCCATAAAGTAAAAGGAATGTACATGTGCCAATCCTTACCTATATCATTGACTACCTTCATTAGAAATTTGTTCAATGTTTTATTAGAAGCTTCTACTTATCCATTAGCTTATGGATAGTATGGTGATGAAAAGTTTAATTTGATTCCAAATATATCACAAAGATTTTGAATAGTCCTCTTTTTGAAAGATTTGTTGTTATCTATTATAATTGTATGAGGGACACCAAAATGATAGATGATGTGATGGTTGATAAAGTCAACAATTTTGTTAGCTTTAGTGGAGATGAGAGTTATAATTTTGACCCACTTGGTGAAGTATTAGATAGCCATAATGATATAATGATGATGGAGATATGAATGAGGGTTAATCTCTCTAATTAAATCTAAGCTCCATTGGGAGAAGGGCCAAAAGTATCTAGTGACTTGTAATGCATGATTAGGGATGTGAAGGAGATTAGCATGTTGTTGAGACTTGACACAATGTTGAATGTAATTAGCATAGTCATGATGGAGTGTAGGCCAATAATAGCCAAGTCAAAGGATACACTTGACAACTTTGTGACCATTGAAATTCCCATCATGGACTTCTTAAATAGCAAAGGGAGTCTCAGTACTAGTGAGACATCTAAGGAGAAGACCATCAAAACCTCACTTGTATAAAAGTCCCCGTAATATAGTGTAATGAGTAGCACATTTTATGAAGGCATGTTTCCCATTATAAGAGAGATTAGAAGAGTAAATAAAGAAGGAAAGATAATCTGTGAGTTACTTATATCATAAGTCATACGGGTTGGTTGTTACATTTTTGACAAAGATGATGTTACCTAAGAGATATGAGGGTAATGTTAAGTGATGCATGGTGACAAATATTCTCAAGGAAGGGGATGAAGAGGGTATGTGTGAAGCAAGTGAAGACATCATGTTAGCAAACTTGTTTGTAGATCAAGGAATAGTTTGTAAGAGATAAGAGTTAAATGATCCCAATAGCGTATCTACATGATGTTTATACCACTACAAAATTTCATTTTTGCATAGGTAGGAACCATTAACCTAGTCAACCACTCATTGAGAATCACCAAAAATGGTTATGGATTTGATACCCAAGAAGAGAGTTATTTGAAGTCCTAAAATCAAAGCCTCATACTCAGCCATATTGTTAGTGCATTCAAAATATAGTTTAAATGTTAAAGGCATAGGTTCACCATCTAGAGGAATAAAAATGACCCCCATAACCCCACCATGTTGACATTTAGATCCATCAAATAACATCATCATTTGATAGTATATGTCATCATTGGAGAGCATTGCAATGGATTCATTAGGGAATTCAAGGTTTGAAGGTTAATTATCAGGTAAAGGGGAAGCAACTAATTGGTCAATGATTGTTTTCCCCTTAATAGACTTTTTTTGAATGAACTCTAAGTTAAATTCAATAAGAAGCATAAGCCATAAAGATACACATTCATTATGATATGGCTTGGAATGCATGTATTTAAGGGGATCAGTATGGGTGACCACATAGGTTTTGTGATTTAGGAGATAATGGTGAAGCTTAGAGGTATAAAATACCAATGCAAGGCAAAGTTTTTTAGTATGGTTTTATCAAGTTTCGTAATCAATAAGTGTGTGGATTGTGTAGTAGACCACCTACTCTTGATGTTGGTCAACTTGATGTACAATAATAACACCTATAGAATGGTCTCTTATGGATATATAGGTAGAAAGGTTGATTTTCCTTAGGTTGAATAAGAACCAATGGGGAAAGGAGATATTATTTAAGTATGTCAAAAGCTTCTCATGTAATGGGCACCCTAGTTGCACCCAAGCTAATCCAATAGGGGCTCTTTATGGTTCCGATAGATTTGATGGAATTACTTTTTTTTGCTTTACAAAGACTAATGCATGTAACATAAATATAGAATTGCAAGCATAGATACACATAACTAAAATAGCCAACACACTGTATTTGTATTAATTGTAAAATGAGTAGATGAGTACAATGCAAGTCACGTGGTGACTCACTAAATCCTCTCTCATAATCATATGAACATGATTTCAAGGGGATATCCCAGTACGTGTCGAAGGTGCTTCATTTGTTCTCTGACCCACATAACTATGAACTCTGTAGGTTGAAATCTATGAACTCTATAGGCTTAAATCTACAGACTCTATAGGATAAAAACTATGGACTCCACATGCTTGAAATCTATGGACTCTATAGGCTAAAATCTATAGACTCTGTAGGCCTAAATCTATAGACTCTGCAGGCTGAAATCTATGGACTCTGCAAGCTGAAAACTATGAACTTTGCAGAAAACTACAGACATTGCAGGCAAAAATATACAGACTCTATAGGCAAGAAACTATGGACTCTATAGAAACTATGGACTCTATAGGCAGAAATTTGTGGACTCTATAGGCAAAAAACTATAGACTCTATAGGCATAAACTATGGACTCTGTAGAAACTACAGCTCTAAAGGTAGAAATCTATAGACTCTGCAGGTAGGAACTACAGACTCTACAATTAGAACTATGAACTCTATAGAAAACTAAGACTCACCTAGCTACATACAAATGCTACAGTGATCTTGCTACTATAGTGATATGCTGCTATAGTGGTACAAGTACTACACTAGTATGGCTATGATAGTGGCATGGTTGCTACAGTGGCATAACTGCTATAGTGGTGTGGCTACTACAGTGGCTTAGAGCACAAACTCTAAAGACCAATCCCAAGGATTGATGTATAGAGTGTTACAAATGAGAGGGATGTTCTCAAATGCCAAAATAAGCTACAAGTATAAAAATTCTTTTCTTCTTATCTAACCCCTCTCCAAGAAGCCACAAGCACTCCCCTTTATCCTTTCTCCAAGGGGCAACTCAACTCACTTGAGAAATGTGGGTTAAAGGATGTGTAACAGTCCCTCATAAAGTAAATGTTTAAAGTGATACTCAATGTCTTTCAACTAGGTTAAAAGTTACCCTTTTTTCAGCACTTCAGGCCCCCAAAAATACTAGCAATTAGACTCTGAATGGTGTGAGTGATAGCTTGCCAAAAAGCTCTTAGTAAGAAGCATAAAATCCAATCATCAAAATTGGCCTCCGTTCCATCCTATTATCTTACTACAAATAGTAAGTGTGCTAGAAACTAAGTAAGCCCAGCCACTAAAATGGGGACATTATAGTCTACCACCCTTGAATTTGCTTGTCCTCAAGAAATTTCAACTTAGCCTATTGAATAAATTGCTCACTTTCCCATGTAGCATCCTCTTCTAGTAGGTCTTTACATTTGACCAAATACTCTTTCACTATCCTATTTCTGAGTTTCCTCTCTCTAGCATCCAGAATAGCCTCAAGCTCTAACATGAGCCTCCCTTCCTCATCCAAAGGGGGTAAATCTATAGTAGGCACTACACCCTAACTAATGGCCCTCTTAAGCCTAGACACATGGAATACATTGTGCACTCGACTACCCTCTGAAAGCTCAATTTCATAGGTGACTTCACCCACTCTTTGAATCACCCTGTAGGGGCCATAAAATCTAGGATTAAGCTTCTCTACTCTACTCTTCTTGAGTGATGACTACTTATATGGCTATAGCCTCAAATACACCATATCCCCTACCTTGAAACTATGATCTACCCTATGCTAATTAGCATATAACTTCTATTGATTTTGGGCCTACCGTATATTCTCTTTGAGCACTCTCAAGATATCTTGGCTGTCCTTCAACAAGTCTTTATCTTTGGGCACTGTTGTCCCCCAAATCCATATCCATGAAGCTTGGAGATTCATACCCATACAATTCCATAAATGCAGTCATCTTGATGGTCATGTGATGCATGGTATTGTAAAAATACTCCCCCATGTGTAACCATTTAACCCAGGCTCTCTATTGCACAGTCACATAGTTCCACAAATAACCCTCCACCCATTTATTTACTATCTCTATTTGGCCATCTGTCTGGGGATGGTAGCTCGTACTAGGTGTAAGGTTTGTACCACATAGCTTGAATAACTCCCACAAAAAATTACTCATGAACTTGTTATCCCTGTCACTGATAATAAATCTCGGTAACCCATGCATCCTAAAAACCTCCCTGAAGAACACATCTACCACCTAAGCTGTTGTATAAGTAGAGGGAATAGAAAATAAGTGAGAAAACTTTGTCAATGTATCTACCACCACATAAATGCAATCTCTTCCCTACACTTGAGGTAGGCTAGTGATGAAGTCCATAGAAATGCTTTCCCACTTCTAGTCTAGAATGGGTAAGGGCTATAGTAAACCAATAGGAAATGTGTGCTCTTCCTTATTCTATTGACAAACTACACACTCCCTAACATGCCTCTGAACATCATCCTTGAGCCCACTCCATGAGAACCACTCTTAGATCTTCCTGTAGGTCTTGAAGACCCCTAGATGCCCAGACATAGGTACATCATGAAATGCCCTTAGTATCATCTCTCTTAAGGGTGATGACAAAATTAAATAAATTCTATCCTAAAACTTGAACAATCCATCTATCACCTCATAGTGATCATCTTGTATAGTGCCTGAAACTAGTCCCAAAGCCCAAGCATCTCCAACATATTCTGCTATAATTTTAGCCTACCAGTCTCCTAAAATCTCTGCAAGAGCACAAATGTGAGGTCTTCTAGATAAGGCATCAGCTACTACATTCTTCTTTCCTTTGACAAACTCATTATCAAAGTCATAATCTTAAAATTTAGTGACCCATTTATGTTGTCTGTCATTCAGGTCTCGCTAACCCATGAAATACTTTATGCTATTATGATCCATCTTGATCTCAAACTTCCCTCCAACCAAGTAGAATTAGAATTTGGCCAAGGCATGCATGATGGCTAACATCTCTCGATCATAAATATAATAGATCCTCTCCACCCCTTGGAGCTTCCTACTCTCAAAAGAAATGGGGTGCTTCTCTTGCATCAATACTACTCCGACCCCATCACCTGATGCATCACAATGAAACTCAAAAGGCTTCATGAAGTTGGGTAGAGATAGAACCAGACATGAAGACATCACCCACTTCAAATGTTCAAAACACTATTGTGCTACCTCTGTCCATATAAAAGCACCCTTCTTGTTGAGGTTTGTTAGTGGTGCTACATTCTATGAAAATCCCTTCACAAATCTCTTACAAAAACCACATAATACAAAAAAATTTGTGAGTTGTGTAAGGTTGGCTAAAGTGGGCCAATCAACAACCACCTTGATCTTTTCTAGATCCACCTGAACTCCTTTAGCACTAATAATATGGCCAAGGTAGAGTAACTTGGTCATGCCAAACTCACACTTTGATTCCTTGGCATAAAATGACTCTTTCTTCAAAATGACTAGCACCTCTTCTAATTGCTGTAGGTGTTCATCCCATGTCTTACTGAATACTAGGATGTCATCAAAGAAGATCAATACAAATATTTTGAGCTGCCCTCTAAACACCCGATTCATACAACTCTATAAGTTATTTGGAGTATTGGTTAACCCAAATGGCATAACCAAAAACTCAAAGTGCCTGTAGTGACACCAGAAGGTAGTTTTTTCTATGTCCTCCACTCGCATCTTGATCTGATGATATCCTGAATGTAAGTCTATCTTAGAAAAATATCATGTTTCATGCATCTCATCAATCAGCTCATCAATCCTAGGGATGGGGTACCTATTCTTAATTATCTTCTTATTGAAAGCTCTATAGTCAATATACATATGCATTGTCCCATCCTTCTTCACCAAAATAACCACTAAAGCAAAGGGGATTTTGTTGGGCCTAATATTCCCCATCTCCAATAGCTCCTTTATTGACTTCTCTATTTCATCCTTGTGTTTTTTAGGATGGTGGTAGGGTGTGATGATGACTGGTTTATCCCCCTCCTCTAGCTCAACATCATGCTCTATACCCCTCTCAAGAGGAACCCCATGTGGAATGCTACCAAACACCTTATCATGCCTAAAAATGATCTCTTCTACATCTGGGTAATAATTTTTTACCTACTAATTTAGAGGCATAAGCACGATCAAACATTCAATTGCCCACTTGACATCATCATGTCTGAACAATTGTTCCATCCTTTTCAAGGATACCACCCTGAGCCCCCCATCAGGTAAACCTTAGAGCACCACCTTCCTACCTTGATGCTGAAACCTCATCTCTAGCCTAGCCAAGTTGAAGGTGAACTCTACCAGAGAAGCCATCCACATCATTCCCAAGATGACATCATAATCACCCATGTCAACTATATAGAAATCGTCCTCCAACTCATAATCTCCTCCCAATCTGATGTGAATTTTTGAAATCTTCCAGGTACATAATAACTTGTGGCCATTAGCCACCATGACTCAGAACCCTACGTGCTCTTTGGTCTAAATACCTCTCTTGGCCACCAACCTTGCATCAATGAAATTATGCATTTCCCTTGTGTCTATCAAGGAAATGATGTGCTGCCCCTGAATCATCCCTCTTATCTTAAAGGTGATGGCCTTCTGGACACCTATCAACCAAACAAGAGACTTCTCATCATCCAAACTCTCCTCAACAGTGCTATCACCCTAACTAGAATCTAAATTTGAATGCTACCCCTTATCTTTAAAAGGTGATTCATCTACTGAGAAATACTCCATGGGCTTAGCCTTCACCTTAAGCAGACATTCATGGGAAAGACTCCATGGCTCCCTACAATGAAAACATAGTTTTTTCTTCCTAAGTTCATTGAGGGTATCATTGTCTAACCCTTTATTTTCCACCTTAGGCCACTGAGGGTCCTTCTAAAACATCTTCCTTTCTTTATCCTTCCTAAAATGAGAGTCATTAGAGTGGAGTTTACTCCTATAAGAAGAAGATGCCAAGTCTCTTGTTTTCTTAAAAGCCTCTTGTAGTGAAGAGGGTTTGTGTCCCTTTACCCATCTTTGCAAGGGATCAAAAAGCCCATCCATGAAAAGAACAACCAGTCTTCTTTCTAATATATCCATCACTAATACTGCTAGCTTTTGGAACTTGGTGATATATGCCTCCACAAAACCCCATTGTTTAAGCTGAGCTAGCTCCTTGAAATGCAATTATGGGTCCTTAGTATCAAATCTGTCAATGAGCCTCTCCATAGACTCTTCATAAGTATCTATCTGGTTATGGCCAAGCATGACCATATCATGGTGCCACCACTCATGGGCACTTCCATCCAAGTGCAATGCAACATACTTAATTGTGTCCTCAAGCATGGGATTAAGCTGGAAATAGGTGTCTAATTTCTGGACCCACGTTCACACTAAAGTCTTCCCTGTACCATCATAGTATGGAATGAACAACTTTCCCAACTTTTTCCTTATCTCATAATTTTGTTGCATGTTCCCTCTCATGGGCATATTCTTGAGTCTAACATCCATAAACTCCCTAAAAGACATTTCACCTTAAAAATCTGGCCCAACATTTCTCTAATCCTCTAGTATTTGGTCATGTATCTTCTACTATGTAGGACCATCGTTATCCTGGTCATTCTATCTCAGAGGGAATTATGGCATGAATGGCCTTGTATAAGAACTTTCTCTAGCATATGTCTAGGCTCCTCTATTAATTGATACATCTCCATTACCTCCATTACCTGGTCCACCTACCTGGTTAGCATTATTACCCTAGTTGGCATTGTTGCCTTGATCTGCTCTAGTCAGGTGTTGTGTAATTGCTAGAGCCATCTACTACAATGTGGTCTATAGCTCACTTTACCCATTGGAAATATCACTAAGCATCATCTTGGTGTTGGTTTCTCCCCCTTCCCCATCTCGGTCACCCATGGTCGGTGCTAAAAAGGGCTCACCCTCCTCGTCAACTTCTGAAAAAACTTGTAAGTCTAGGTTTGTCCAGTTTCTCCTCAAGAAGTACTAATGTGTGGGATGCATGAAAAGTCACAGGATGGCAAGAATAATAGGCTCTGATACCATTTTAATGGGCACCCCAGTTTCACCCAAGCTAATCCAATAATGGCTCTTTATGGTTTTGATAGATTTGCTGGAATTACTTTTTATTTCCTTTACAAAGACTAATGTATGTAACATAAATATAGAATTGCAAGAATAGATACACACAACTTAAATAGCCAACACACTATTTATATTAATTGCAAAATGAGTAGATGAGTACAATGCTAGTCACATGGTGGCTCACTAAATCCTCTCTCAAAATCATATGAACATGATTTCAAGTGGATATCCTAGCATGTGCTGAAGGTGCTTCATTTATTCTCTAACCCATAGAACTATGAACACTATAGGTTGAAATATACAGACTCTATAGGCTTAAATCTATGGACTCTATAGGCTATAAACTATGGACTCCATAGGCTTGAAATCTATAGACTCTATAGGCTGAAAACTATGGACTCTGTAGGCTTAAATCTATGAACTCTGTAGGCTGAAATCTATGAACTTTATAGGCTAAAAACTATAGACTTTGCAAAAAACTATAGACTTTGCAAGCAAAAATCTACAGACTCTGTAGGCAAGAAACTATGGACTTTGCAGAAACTACAAACTCTACAGGTAGAAATCTATGGACTCTATAGGCAAGAAACTATGGACTCTGTAGGCATAAACTATGGACTCTATAAAAACTATGGACTCTGTAGGTACAAATATATAGACTCTACAGGCAAGAACTATGGACTCTATAGGTAGAACTAAAAAATGTACATAAAACTACAGACTCACCTGGCTGTATATAGATGCTAAGTGATCTTACTAATATAGTGATATGCTGCTATAGTGGTACATCTACTATAGTGGTATGGCTGCTACAGTGGCACAACTACTACAGTGGCATGGCTGCTACAGTGGCATGGCTGCTACAGTGGCTGAGAGCACAAACTCTAAATACCAATCCCAAGGATTGATGTCTAGAGTGTTAAAAATGAGAGGGATGTTCTCAAATGCCCAAATAAGCTACAAGTGCAATAATTCTTTTCTTCTTATCTAACCCCTCTCTAATAAGCCACAAGCACTCCCCTTTATCCTTTTTCCAAGGGGCAACTCAACTCACTTGATCAATGTGGGATAAAGGATGTGCAATAGTCCTTCATAAAGTAAATGTTTAAAGTGACACTCAATGTCTTTCAGCTGGGTTAAAAGTTACCTTTTTTGCAGCACTTCAAGCCCCCAAAAGTACTAGCAACTAGAATCTAAATGGTGTGAGTGATAGCTTGCCAAAAATCTCTCAGCAAGGAACATCAAATCCAATCATCAAAATTGGCCTTCATTATGTCCTATTAGCTTACTATAAATAGTAAGTGTGCTAGAAATTGAGTAAGCCCAATCACTAAAATGGGGACATTACATCTTGGTAATTAGTAATATAATGAAAGGAGACATCCTTTTTGAGGAGATGGTGAAAGAGTTGGCAATGATCTGACAACTGGGAATTGAAGTGGTGAATTGACTAAAGTTTATTCTATAATCTATGGAGTTGTTTTATATTAGTAAGTAGAGGTCTCTTTAGAATTTCTCTAACCTTAGCAAGATCGACTTTGATACCATAGAGAGAAATGATAAAACCTAAGATTTTACTGGAAAGAAATCTAAAAACACATTTATTTAGGTTTAGTCAAACATTATATTAGAGGAGATGAGTAAATATAGTTTTGAGAATTGTTAAGTGGTCTTGACAAAGTTTAGAATTATTGAGTAAGTCATCCACGTAATCTTCCATAATTTTGTGTACGAGATCATGGAAATATAAGTCATGGTGCATTGGTAAGTTTTACTAGCATTCTTTAGGACAAAAGACATGACTTGATAATAGAGAGTCCCCTATGAGGTAATGAAGGTTATATTATGTTGATCCTCATGGGCAACTAGGATTTGATTATATCCAGATAATTCATCCATAATTGATGGCATCTCATGGCTAGTCGTTAGATCAAAAAGTTGGTCGATACTTGGCAATGGGAAGTCATCTTCTGCACAAGCAAGGTTTAAATCATGATATTTAGTGCAAATGTAGATTCCTTCAATCAATTTTATGATAGGAATGATATTGGAAATCCATTATGACCAATCTTGAGGATGTGAGGGCTATTGTGAGAGGGTAGGTTGATGTCAATGGTTGATTCATTTAACATAGCTTGTGTTTTGGATGGGAGAGATCATTGGATATAAGAATCATTTAAACCCATGTAGTTGAGAATTTTATCATCATCTTGATATTAGATAGTATTAATAGTGGGAGAATCTTCATCAATTATTTTAGGATGAATGAGAGGAAGTTTTCTTACCCTGATGATAGGTGAGAGACCCCAAATAGATGGCATTTATTGAAAAAAAATTAGGAGGTATAAATACCTCTAATTTGGTAGGTGATGGTAGAGAAGGAGAGACTGGTTATTTGATAATTGGTCCATAGGAAGTCTTAATGAGTTTATTTGGTTCATCATATCCCACTCCATGCCTTTTTTTGGATTTTTTAATGGTGTTTCTATTATGATATTAAATAGGCATATGGACACTTTGTTCATAATGACCCAAACTAGATACTATCTAAGATAGGTGTGAGTGGATCTAGGGTTATTCAGGAAAGAGAAGTCACTGGTAAATGGTTGTGTAGACACCAAAATAGTGTCAACCCCCCTCTTGGTCCCTTTCTAACTTCAACATTCCTAACCTATACTTTATTAATTTAAAATACTTATTTTAAATTAATCATCCCCCCTAGACACCTCACCTTGGATTCCTAGCTCTTAGACCATTTATCACCTATGACTAATCATAATTACCTAAGACCTATTTTAACTCTCTAACATCACTCTCATGCCTATTAAACCCACCTTTGGACCATTTACCAATGACAACTGAGCTTGGCAGATGGAAGAATGGGAAAAAGGCTAAAAATAACCTTTTTACCCATTTTATATCCGCTGACATTGGTTAATCGTCAGCCAACACCGGTGATATCACCAATGTCAGTTGCTTAAAACTAAATTTTGACCTCGACTGTAACCCAAATGTGACTTCTCTCAAGTGCTCGAATATGAATTCTCTCTTGCTCCTCGACTCTTTGTAGATCAAGGGTAGGCTTTTGGGATGAGGCATCATCATTCTATCATCACTCTCTAGGCTAAGAAACTCTGTAAAATCCACTCCACACCAGATTAAAATGTTGCACGGAGTCTTCAGCATCAGCCATAACAGGAACAAGTCTTCTACACTTTTGGTTCTCCACCAAGAGCTAAGTATTTCTTCTGGTTTATATTTCAATATCTTTAGAATGGATTGGTAATCAGTTAATCTGATATTTCTGAGTACTGTTGAGACCAAACCCAGCTTTCTTCTTGGAGAGGTTGAAAAGCCTTCTTCCTATCCCGACCCTCTTTTTATAACTACCTTCCACCTTTGTCCCCCTTTTAGACCCTATTTGTTGTCTTGCAACCCTGCACAGAGCTTTAAACCCATAGAGTCCCTCTGCCAACCACAGACTTTCTCTGAAACCTATCCAAGGACCATTTCCCCTACTGACATCGACATCCTAACTGATGATGGAATCATTAACCAACCGATGGTGGCAGCCTAACCAACATCGGCAACATTGACCAACTGACAATAAAAGACTAACCGGCATCGGTGACTATGAGAGGTAGATTACAGGAATTAGGTACACATTATCTATTTCTCTTCTTTAGCCTTTCATCATTTCTCTTTCTAGCAACACTTTTTTTTCAAATAAGTGGACTATCATCCCTCAAGGAAGTCTTTGCACTTCTGGGATTGAGCTTTGCTTGGCAGTACACCATATATCTATCTAACATTTTCTTTGTTTAAGTCTTTCTTATCTACAGGTGTCATCCACCACAGCCGAAGAGGAGCTCCTTTAATCATCTGGATATGGTGCATAACTTCATCCAGGTATCATCTAACCCCTGAGTATTTAACTTTAGTTTCTTATTTCCTTTTGAATGTAAAAAGTAAAAAAGAGTTAGAAACATTCTGGCATGCCCGGTGGGACCCTGGAATTTTCCTTGGGTTCATTTCTTCTAAAGAAAACTTTCATATAGGTGCATTAGGAAAATTCCTCTTATTGCATCCTTCTTCTATGTTCTCATTTTTAAAAGACACAATTAGCACAAGTTAAAAAGAATCTTTCTTTTTCTTCTTGTCACTTCTTTTCTACATCTTAGAGTAGTGAAATTCATGCTCTTTACCTTTTCCTAATTGTTTGTATCCGAACAAAACATTTCAATTTGGGTTAAAAATATATTGCATCTCATTCTTGCTTGAATGCATTTTTAGCTCATCTAGTAATTAAAACCACATTATGAATAAATCATAGTGCACATATGTTACACAACCTAACCACATTCACAATCAAACATCTAAACATACCTGAGACAAGGCTTGACTAGGATTTCATCACCTAGCTGATACCTTGCCCCTCTTGGTAATCCTACTTGGACTTCACTACCAAGGAGAGAACCCACTCTATTCTCTAGCAGAGTATAAACTCTAGGGGGAGTATATATTGGCTAAGTGACCCAGCTTGTCTCTGGGCTCGTAAAGTGAGGGGAGCAAGCTCCTAGCACCAGGCCACGTATGGAACCTAATATAGATTTTGAGCACCAAAACATAACCTAAAACTAACCTTAGACTACTTCTTTTAGTACCTATTCTAAAAGCCCAACTTCCCAAACACACTCTTCTAAGGCATAAGCCAACACGACTCTAAAATTTATTCTTAGGAATTAACATTTAGTGTTTGCTTGCCATCATCTATTTTTCTATCTGTATCTAATTTTTTGAGCTGGTGAGGTCACATTCTGAGATCTAAAAACAACTCAGACTTTCTTCTTTCTTCCAAAAACTTTTAGTTTTCTGAGTTTTTGGAAATACACAGTAACTGACATCGGTTTTTCCACCAACATCGGCAACTATCTTCACCAACATTTGTTATCTCACCGACATCAGCAACTTACTTCACCGACATCAATTTTTCTACTGATGTCGGTCACTGTCAAAAATCTTTCTTCTCAAATAGCAAGCTAAAAACTTGACCTTTTTGCTGTTAAAAACACATTCTAGTTTTCTAAGGCTGAAACATACAATTTTTAGAACCTGAATCTATTTTGCCTTGGATGGTTTTGACATGTAATCAAACCAAAACTCTTGTTGACCATGTAAGGCAACAACCACTCCTACCTTCACCTTCTATATCAAGTCCCCAAATGGAGTATAATTCAAAAACTTAATGTACTCCTATCCAACCAACCCCAACTCAATCCCCTATTATTCTCAAAGGGGACCAAGACTTCGAAAGGTTCCTTGACCTCAATGTTAAGGCTCTTCAGCACTATCTCATGAGAAGTCAAATGCGAGACTCTTCAGGTAACCTAGTTTATGGGATGCCAACTTTCTTAGTTGAGATGGCAATCATATCAACAGCTTTCGTAACTCACCCGATAAACACCCAGGCCATTGCCTCAACTAACAACCTGACCATGACCAATATTCAAAGTGTGGCCTCTCCTTCTATTTTTAAACCTACCTCCATGGGGTTTCTATACCCCCTCGACCACAAACCATTCAACAAAGTTCTACACGATTCAAAAACTTAATTGTCTCCATCCCACCTACTCTTGCACCCATAAATACAAGAGTGACTACTTGTCCTTTGGCTAGTGTTGCCACCATCCAACCACCTCTGTCGACATCAAGTCAAGTTGTGCCTTCTAGCTTCATGACACAACCACCCCTAGCTTCAACTTTGGTCCCTACGATTAGTTACCAATATGTTGTGCCTATACAAGCACAACCAACTATATCATATGCTCCACCTAACACCTTCCAAATGCCTTACAACTTAGGGGGCACCCCACCTGTAAATCCATCAACCAATCCAATCAAGATGTTGATGGATAAGGTGTCTAATATTGAGACATCTATTTTGGGTTCAAGAAATGTTCTCTCATATGAACAAATCTATAATGAACCTATTCATCCTTTGGTCCCAATCCAACCATATGCTAGTTAGTGGGAACTTCCCAAGTTTACTTGCTTTCAGAGTAAATAGGACCCACAACAACATCTATGGGTGTTTAGACATGCTTGTTACCTTATAGCACATGATGATGCGTTATTACTACGCACATTTCCCATGTCACTTTCTGGTGCTGCCCTTGATTGGTATAGTTCTATTACCAGTCACTCTCTATTTACCTTCATGCAACTAGCTCAACTATTTCTTGACCACTTTTCAATTAACATAACTTAAAATGTCTCCATCACAGACCTATATTCTATCAGATAATTTGATGATGAATCAATAGCTGATTTCATTACCCATTGGAGAGGTTTAATCAACCAACTCTCCTTTTCTTTACCTCAACTTGAGCTCATTGAGCTCTTTTCACAAGCATGTGCCAAACACATCTCATCTACTTTGTGGTTCCAAACATTCCACACATTTGATGAAGCTTTCACCATGGCTAGGAAGCTTGAACTTTGTGCTGTCGATGAAAATAAATTTAAACTGCATAGTAAAAATACTAATGCAAAATTCAATGACCCTTCTTCTTCTAAACCATCTTCTTCTTCCCACTCCAAGGGATCAACAAATCTTGTAGTCCTTAGGCCATCATCTTCAACAACAACCAACCAATCTCAACTTTCCACATCAGAATATATCATAAGACAATTCCAACAATGGCATATACATCGTCAATATACTCCAATAGGAGAATCATACGCTTCCGTCTTGGATAAACTAGTCAAATAGGGAGTCCTCAACCTCCCCCAAATTTGACCACCACCTCAATTTGATCACTCACATGCCACTCCTGCATGGTATAGGGAGAATGACTTTCTTAATTATCATTGTGTCAAAGGCCATGACACAAACAATTGTAAAACCTTTAAGAACATTGCCCAAGACATGCTAGACAAAGGTGATCTTGTCTTGGATAACCCAGACATGACACCTAACCAAAACATAGACATCTTTAGACAACCTTTTCATAACCATCCCCCTAGCCAAAACAACATTCAAACCACAGCTAAAGACCCCTAAGAGCATAATATACACATGGTCGGTATGGTTTTGCCTTTTGTCCCTAACCAACCTCTTCCACAAACCAAATAGGTTAGTCAACATATCCCTCCACCACAGGTAGAAGAGCCTTTTTCTTCTATTTTTCCACCACAGTCTAAAGAGGTTAATCAACCTATTTATCCACCACAAGTAGAAGAGCCTTCTTCTCTTATTTATCCATCATAGGTAGAGGAGCCTTCCTCTCTTATTTGTCCTCCACCAATGGAGGATAATCGTCCATCCACACCCCTTTCACTTGAAGGAAAATCTACTTTGACCTCTCCCATATTGTGGGATGCTTTGATGGTACCAACACTAGTGGCCCCACCCTCATCCTTCTTATTACCAATGGGAGATCATACTTCTAAACCATCAAAAGTTCAACTGTCCACACCTGAACCTAAACCCTCACAGGTGTCTGCCATGCCAAAGTAGATTAAATCTCTCAGTGTTCACCTCATACCTAACCTCATTCACCCACAAGTGAAGGTAGATTTGAACCTCGGCCCCCATAGTAGTGGTCCTCACACCATATTAAAGAAGACTACTAAACCACATTGGAGAACTCCTCCCCCACCATCATCATCATCCTCTATTTTGGGCCCACATCCATGCAGCTTAATAGGAGTGCTCCCAACTCCAAAACCTCATAGAGGCAAACTACCTCCATTGCTCCCTCCACCCATCAAACATATATTTCCTCTGAAACATCCAACACCTTTCACTATGAAAGTGCCATCTACACGTACAACCACACCATCAAACAAAAACATGGTACAAAACACTCCCTCAATAGCTTCTAAATAGAAGTTATCAACTTTTACTACAACACAACACATAGACCCATTAGCAGGGTCTTATGCTTTGCTGTTACATTAGTTGTTGTAGTCTTCTATCATAAGTCTCCCACCTCTTAAGCCATACCAACCTCTCAAACCAAAACCATCTTGGTTCAATGACACTCAAATTTGTACATAATACTTAGTAGTAGTAAAATAATAATACTTAGTAGTAGTAAAATAATAAGCAATAACATAGGAAATTCTCGACTAGGATGAAAGATTTATAGGTTGATATTTTCTGGTTTGGCTAGGTAAATTATCAGAGACAGGACCCAAAACTTTGTTTTCTACCTAGATAAGAGCATAAAAAATGGGACACTTGGAGGTCCAACACTATGGTCCTAGTTTTGGCACTATAGTTATGGGGATGTGAGCTTTCTAATATTTCTAGATTATATTCATCTATTTCGAGATACCCTACATACCAAATTTTAACTATTGAGAGTCATCAAAACTCACTATAGGTTTATTTCCATCTTTAGTACTTGTACTTGTCTACACACATAGAAATGACAAATAGATCAAAAGCAAAAGGGGAGAAAATGGGTTAGGAGAAGAATGATTGCACAATCAAGAACCCCTATTATTATAATTAATACCTACATTAATCCTCAAGTTGGGGTCATAGATCTAATATAGTTCTCCCTTAGCGAACATGCATAGTCAACATCCATGATTGATGAAATAATGAATTGTTACTAGGCCCTTCCTTGATCAAGCATGAAAATCTAAGTGTGATGTAGATAAATTCCAATATATTATTGACTAATTTCTATTATGTCTCATGTGCCAAAGTATTAAGTACTAGATATAACATGCCTCGTGTAGTCTTTTACTTAGGAAACTCATTATTTCAAATTTGAGAGATTTATTTGTATTTGGTTGACATTAGGAAACTTACAAATGAAGAAATTAAAAGGGGTAAGACTTATCCTATGAAAGAAATTGACGGTTAGAACCAAAACTAGGCTTGGACAATGACGTCAAAATTGGATACCTTGATTTTTAGCACTATAGTCTATATTTGGGCATTGTTATCCACGGGGTTTGGGACTTGGGGTGATGGGTCAAGGTCTAAAAAAGGTTTATGGGATTAAAAGGGTCAAACCTGGTAGGCTATGAATTATTAGGAATAGGGAAAAAATGTCTATGGAATGTAGTAAGACCAAGATAATATAAACAAGAGGACCTGATTAAATGTGAATAAAGCTCATATTCTCTAGTTAGAGTCTCCTATGAAAAGACCATGAAAATACATATTATGTGTGTTTTATTGACCAATTTAGGGTGATTACATTTTCCCCATTTTATTCTAGTGATGTAATAAAATGATGTACTAGAGTAAAATAAAGAAAATAAAATGTGTACTTGGGCTTACCTACATGAAGATAAGTATGCTAAAAAAGGTCCAACTTTCTGGCCAAGGAAGTGGATTGAAAAATTGAAATGATGCTTAGAGAAATAAGGGATACCTATAATAGATGCCCCCTATACTAAAACTAAATAGTGTCTAGAAAGAGAAGGTATCCTTGTAATGGATGTCCCCTATACTAAATATAAGTAGTGTCTAGAAAGAGAAGTAATCCTTGTAATGGATACCCCCTGTACTAAATCTAAATAATCTGAGCTAGATTTGATAAGTGCTTGGAGGTCCAAAGCTAATGTCTATCCTCTATCCTACACAAATTCTGAGGTCTAAGTAATACTATGGACCAATGACTAGAAACAACCATATAGGCCATCCTAGTGACAACCTAAGTAATGCTTGGGTGTAAGCTAAAAATGCTAGTAAATGTGTAAGAAGAAAATTGCATGTCCTACCATCTCAATCTATATAATCTTGGAAGATGGAGGACATGAGCATATATGCCATGTCCCTAAATTTAGTATGTCAGTGATGCATCTAAATAATATAAAAATCTATATAACCACATGTGATATGATCTATCATGTCATATCTCATGTACAAAACTAGAGATCAAAATAATGTGATCTGTATTATGCCTATAATCTGCTATCTAGTTTGTATCTCTGTCATGTTATGTAAAGCTATATATGTGAGATGTGTAGTACTATACATGCCCTCAAATCTAGTATCTAGATAATATATATATTTATAAACCAAAGGTGTGTCCCTCTGAATGTCCTTAGTAATGCTAAATGACCCTAATGTAATCTAAATCATTATCTAATCAGACCAATTTGAGCTAAGTAATGCTAAGTGACCGTTAGAATCTAAACAACTTGTGAAATCTTGATTGATCTGAATTGAGTAATCTAAGTGACCCTTGGATTTTAAACCACTTTTGTAATATTGACCAATATGAGCTTAGTAATGATAAGTGACCCTTGAAGTTTGAACCAATTATGAAATATTGACCAATCTGAGTTGAGTAATGCTAAGTGACCCCTGAAGTCTGAACCACTTGTGAAATCTTGACCAATCTAAGCTAAATACGATAATTTGACTACTAAAGGTGTGAGAACTATGGTGTACTGGATACGTATGCTAGATAAACTATGAGAATAGGTAGAGTATGAATGATGACCCCATTTTGGGAAAAGGGATGAGATCCATGATAGAGGAGGTTGAGACAAAAGGAAGGACTAGTGGAAAATGTATATAAATGAGGTTGGCATGTATCAAATAAATTGAAAATTCATTATTGAATTGGTGAAATTGAATTACTAGGAGTGAAAGGTATCTTTGGTTGATTAAGATCAAAGCTTGTATCTAGGTTTAGTAGATATATAAAAGTTATCGTGCCATGGTAAGAAAATGAGTTAAAAATAGATTGAATGGGATGAAAGACTGATTTGATTGAACAATATGGGTTATTTGAATATTTTGATTAGATGTTTACTTGGCAAGGACCAATTTGGATACTAAATAGGTATACAGACATGTGTGTCATGATAGGCAAATAATGTAGTAAGAGAGTGAATCCTACTTTATGTTAAAGGTGTCATTATCATGATTATGAGGAAAAAAATGGTTTGTAAAATGGATTTATAGAGCTCAAGTTATGGGTAAGTAGAATTTTACATTTATTGAGAAAGTGGTTTGATATAGGGAAGATTTGACTAAATCATGATTCATTTGTGTATTGACTAGTTTGAGATTGAAGCTATGGAGTGAGAAGATGTCAAGGAGATGAGCACCCACCATGACTCATTATGATAAGTTGATAGCATAGATTCATGTTGACAAGGAGGTTTCCCTAGTGAGAAATGATAGTTTTTGACTTTTATTCATATCTAAGGCCTAATTTTGGCAATTTTTAGCTATTTTGAGTCATTTTAAAGCACTTTATAAATTATTTGACTAGTTGTAATGTTGTTCTAGAGTCAGCACTATTGTCTAAGATACAACACTACTATCTAGGTTTCAATGCTATTATCCAATACTAGTGTCCTTCCATAGTGTTTTTGTCTAATGTAGATGGCCTTTTCAATTTCTGAGTTGTTTCTATTTTTGTATTTCTTAGTTGTTTATCCTTGTCATGGTTATTTGACATATATTTTGCTTACTAGTGTTTTTAAGGTGAGGTGTGGATGACAAAGTTTTGTAGAGGCTAGGTTATGGAGACTCTAAGATTATTTTTGTTATCTGTTAATGACTGTGGTGTTATAGATAGTGTTGGGCTAGCATATATGTGATCTTGGTATAGTGCAGTTGGATAGATATTTGATCATCACCTTATGTGAGAGGTGGAATGCTAATATGTGTACATTCAAGCTTTTGATAGGGAAGATTACTTTGACTCTAGAGGATGTGTATCATATTTTACATTTGTTGATCAGTGGGTGACAAGTGTCTTTGTAGGATGACATTGGTGTGGATGCCATTGATCATGCATCTAGATACTTTTCAGGGATGCCCACAAGAGTACATCGTAGGTGTAGTGACAGCGATATACTATTATTGGTTATTGTTTAGTTGAGTTTTTTGTGCCTTTGAAAGTGGTTAGCTATATTATTTGCTTATTTAATTAGTGTGGATGGTAGTGGAGTATCTATTGCTTATAAGATGCACAAAGTAGTTTGGAGTATTGAGATGTATGGTACCATGTTTTCATGGGGGAGGACTATGATAAATCATTTGTATAGAGATTTATATAGATTTACATATGATAATTTTAATGGTGGTGTGGGTGTAGCCACTTTGTTTCATTGTTGGGATTATGAGCATGTAGCAGTTATGCAGCCAATTATATTGATGAGGTTGAGTTGGACATATCCATAGGTATTTTGTGAGCATTAGACTAATGAGTTGGCTATTTGATCCCCTGAGATAGATTATTATAGAAAGTTACTAGATAGATTGGTTTCTAATGACATCAGATGGAGGCCCTATAGAGGATTTCCTAGATGGCTAAAGGATTTCCTAGATGGCTAGAGGATGGAGAGTAGTTACAGTACATGAGAGTGAGTTTTCGGTTACATGATCATTGGTCTAGATTTTATGAGAAATTTTATTATGATCGCATGACTAGGTAGTTTGGAGTTTGATAGGATGTTCCTCCTACAACATGGATATGGTTGAGGAGTGCATGGAAACTAGTGAGAGTAGGAGCTCATCCTAGACTGACTGAGGTAGAGTTTGCACCATTTCCATTAGATGTGCAAGATTAGATTATAATTGTTCCTAATGTAGATGATGTGGGGTGTACTAGGGCATATATAGTGTGGTGGTCAAGGAATAAATGGGATCCACTGTATCTAATTAGTGTGCTAGATGTTCTGAAATATGAACAACCTAAGCTGATTCAGTGGGTGGGAGGTGAGTGGTAATGTGGAGTATATATTTATGTATGTTTTTGTTGTTATTTTTATATTATATATGACTAACAAAGTATAATTTTGGTGGGATCCATGGTGTTGGGGCATAGCACTGAAAGTCCCATTTTTATTGCACAGTTTTGTTTTGTTTTTGTTTTTACCTCAGATATCTGTCTTGTAGCCATTGTGCTGACCTTTACCCTGGTCTGAACAGGTCAATGTTTTTGTAGAGAGATTTTGTATGCCATGGCGGTGATTCCTCTAGGTGTAGGGGATGATCTTTGTAGACTTCAGGCTTGAATGGTTGGGCAGTGGTGGTGATGGGTCTAGGGGGTGGTTTTGTGGGGGGAAGACCCTATGGGAGAGCTACACAAAGTGATATTTCATGGCTGTTGTACTGATCCAAGCCCAAACCCATGAAACCACCTTATTCACTTTCATATCCTGTCTACTGGGGTCGTTGCTCATTTTGAGGTGCTTCTAGACGTTGGGGTTTTCTTTGACGATTTGATTGCCATGGCAGCATTACCTTTGCTAAGGGGGAGTTTGGGTAGCTGATTGGGTGGATGGATTGAGCTTAGGTGGTGCTGGTTTTGGGGCTTGTTTTGTGGTTTATGCCATTGTTTTTATGGGCATCACATTTTTAGGGTTTGATGGATCGAACTTGGGTTTGGCTGTCATTAATGTTGGATCTGACGGTGTTTTCTTCTTTATTGGTGACAGAGAAACCTAAGGTATTCTATGGCTTTTTTGTCATGGTTTATGCTTGTTGCTATTGATATATCTTTTGAGCATGATTTCAGGTTGTGAAACTTGGTTTTGTTGAGGTTTTAGGTCCTTGTAAAACTTGGTTTTGTTACTATTTTTCAATGGGTTTGCCTTCATGGGCAGATTGTAATGTTTTATCTTTCTTGATCTGTATAGGGTTTTGGGGCCCCTTCAAAACCTATTTTTACCTTAATCTAAAACAAAGTATAATTTTGTTTCACTCAAGTGAGGTGGAGGGTATGCAGGGCAAGGCATGTGTTGGTGTTAGTGGTAGGGATGATGTGTTCTAAGAGACTATTATTGAGTCTACACTGCATGAGCTTACACGGCATATTCTTGATGATGCTGTGAAGGAGGGTTTGATAGAGAGAGATACTATTATGGATGGTGTTTATGCTTAATTTTTTGACTAAGCTACTATAGCTACAACTACTTATATTAAGGTAGTAGGAGAGAGAGATGAGCTTAGGGTTGATTGAGATAGGCATATGATGCCTCTTATAGATAATGGAGTAGTGACGTTCAAGATTTTAGATGATTATATGGATCTTTAGTGGTGACATGTAGACTTACATGAGGTATATGGTCATTTATTGGAGTGAGATAAACATTGATAGAGGCATTTAGGAGCTTGAGGAGGTAGAGAGTCATCAAGTGCTAGATAGGTTTATGCGATGAATACTTGAGGAGAGAGTGAGATAGATACTTGTTTGATTTTGAAACTCATGTGTATGGTTGTTATGGATTCTAGATTATACTAGTATTGCAATGTTATGGTTTAGAATAATTGATTTGATGTTTGATGTTGAAGTTGTATATGCTTGGTAAATAGTATATAAGATATGTGATTTGATTGTGTTGATATATTTGGTTAGATGATATGTAGGATATGTTTGGATTTAATTGTTTGATTTGTAATCATATGTAAGTGATAATATTGTTGGTTTTTATAATTGGTAAAATTGATTTTGTAAAGTGAATTGGTTTATAAGTAGGATATAAGTAAGGTCTGGCTTCTGAGATTGGTAACTTGTTTAGACAAGTTGAATTAATTGGATATTAGAAAAAAGGTTTGTATAAATTAATTTGGTAAGATCTAGACTATGATAGGTTGGTTCTAGCTAGGGATGGCTATCTAGAATTAGGAATATTAGTTTTTATTAGGAGGGAAAAGTAAGATAACACTGTGTGCATATTACCTTCCCATGAGTGGCTCAAGAATACAAAGGTTAGTTAGACCTTCAGCTCCATCATTGCTCTACTAAGTGAATTTATAAGCAAATGTTGAAATGAATGTATGTTGTATCACATTATGTTATAACACTATATGAACCTTGTTGGCCAAGTGAACAAGTGCCCATATTGCTCATGCTATGTAAAACCCTATCCTAAAGTTGATGTTGTATGTGATATACTAATTGTAGTGGGATACGATAACTTTGGAAAATGTAATCTGACTAGATGTGATGTTGAAACTTTATGTTGTAGAGAATTCTCATTTGATCTCAAATGTAATGGATTGATGCATGAAATAGGACCTAAAAAGTCTACCTAGAGTGAATATATCTCTAAAATTGTACTTTTTTGTCATGCCTATGATAGTGATAGATAAGTATATCAAACTGCACTATGTATTCCTTGGACAACAATGCTATATGTAGGTTATTTTCTTTGAATCAACTTCTAAATTTTTTGAATGGTTGGAATAGGAAATCTCCTATGAGATTCTTGGTGACCAAATTTGAACCCAAGTCAAATTTTGGTCAACCCATACTATTTTAAACTTTTAATAAACTTTCATATGTCCTATGGGGTATACTATTGTCCTATATGTCCACTTTCCCTTCCCCTAGTCCTTGTTGAAGTCCATTCTCTTGGTACCGACCTAGTCAACAAAAGTCAACATTGGTCAACCATAGTCAAACCTATTCAAAGGCTCAATTTATTTTTTAAATATCCTAGAATGGTATTTTATAGGTTTAAATATTTTCAAAATTCATAAATTAATAATTTTATAGGTCTTAATGTTTTTACAAGTCATAAATTAACCATTTTCTAGGTCTCATGTGCAAAAAGGGTCATTTGGCCACATTTCTAGCTCACTAATTGACTTTTACAGAGGATGGAAGTTGAAAAATATGTCATCAATGTAATATGAACTTAGATAAGGTCAAAACTTGTTATAATCAGTTAGGCGATAGTTATAAATTAGTTATGATTAATAAATGGAAGTTTTCCCTTAAAAATAGGAGCTTTTAGGCACTTGTACAGACTTCCCATGTCCATCACTAGCTAAAAGCGTGGGAAGAGTAACTCTTCACCTCTTTTAATCCATTTTAATGCCTATTTTTCAATAATAGTAAAAAAAAAATCATTTGCAACTTGTTTTCCTCTACTTTCACTTGGCAAGCAAAGAAGGAGCAACTTCATGCCCTCGGCATGGGCCGTACAAGTGAACTTGTAAGGAGTGATTCTAGGTCTAGATAATAATCTGAGTGCACTTAATTTTAATAATAATAACTTGATATTTGGTGTATCCTCCTTTATGAACAATTAGTTTGATCCCAAACAACTTTTTGTGCACTTTCAACCATGAGGGGGTCACTATTTTAGCTTATCTAAAGATTTATTGTTTTGGATTGATGTATTTTTGTGTTTTAGGTGTATTCACATGATTTTAAAAAAATTTCCATGATTCTTGTTTCATAGAGTTTAATTTTTTGAGAAAGCCTCTTCTAGGCTTGCAAAATGTCTAGTTTGCATTCACAGTCATCCCAATTGCTTTGAAAATGTTTCCTTCACATTGGGAAAATGTGTTTTGGTATTTTATTGGAGATGATACTAATGTGTTTTTGTAATTAAAGTGTTTAAAATTGATCTCGAGGTGTTTTTGAAAGCATTCCTTGCATGTTTTTTGTCATTTCATGATTTCCTTGTATACCACAGTCAAAAACTCCACCTATAAGAGCATGTTGACATCACAAATGTAAGTTTGAAGGTTTTACATGGTATTTAACCTATTGAGACTATTAATGTTCATTTAAATATTATATGGAGGCATGTATGGCACTACAAACTTGCAAACTTGGAGAATAGGCCCAATTCTACCTGTATAGAAAGAATGACCATCTATAGTTGATGCCATATGTATGCCTTCTAGAGGTGTTCCAATATATTGGTCAATATAATTTAATATTCCTTGTTATTATAATTCTTAGGAAAACCTATTGATGATTATAGTTTTATAAATGACAATATCAAAACATCAAATGGAAGGTTAGACTGTGTTCAAGCCCTTTCGCTCTAAAAACACCAAACAAAGGCCTGAGGGGTTTTATAGGCCTCCCAAAGTGCACTTATAAAATTATTTTAATCCTATAATTGGGTATAGGTATATATTATAGACCAAAAAAATATTTACCAAATTTTTAAGGAGAAATGAATAGTGTAAGGTGGTCATTTAGATCTTCAAAAAATGGCTAGAAAATCACTAAAACATGGTAGTATTGTTTACAAGGCATTGATCAAAAAGTTAACTTGGCATCATATTTTGGTGTCCTAGGATATGATATCAGATTTTAATGATACCAATATTTCAAATGATGGTTTAAAATTTCAAATACCATGAGAGAATGTGAATTTAATCTCTTAACCCTAATGCATACTCCTTTGTCCATACATAGGATTATGAGGAGTCACCTACAGGCAGAAAGGTTAAAGTTTGTGAAATAATTGTGGTCATGAACAATATGGTGAGATTTCATGGTTTGTAAGAAAAAAATGCATACATACCATTATAGGCACAATTATCAACTCCATCTTGACCTAGAAGACACCTACATGCCTAAAATGAATGAAAAATAGCCACCTACAACTAAGTAGATAGTGGAATGAGGATCAAGGCATTTGGAGGAGTCTTAAATAACTTTAGGGCTGAAAGAGGTGGAAATGAAAAACATAGTGACATGGAATATAAATAGAGTTTGTTTTTTTTTTTAAAAATAGACCAAATTCATGTTGATGACCAACCCAAAATCATGTATAGGTAGAGACCTAGGACATCTCAGTCCAAGAGGACAATGAGCAATTAGAAGGCCTAAAAAGGGCCAACATGCTAGGTTTAGAGTTGAAATAAAAATTTTAATAATGATGTTATTCAAAATATGTTATAAAATTCATTTACATACTCATTATAACCTCCAAATAAAGGTGTCTAAAACAAATATCCCCTATTCTTTGTCACAGTCAGACAGGGTCTTAAGCAAGAGAAGAGTATGAGAGAGTTTGATGCCCAAGAATGGAAGGATAATTTTAAAATAGTTTAATTTGGATTCCCCATTATATAATTAATTATATTACATTACCAATACATCCTCAATCCACCTAAGGTCCTTTTCTCATAAGCAAAATGGACTCAGTCTATACAGGCAAGGTTGGAAAAGCCTCGTTTCAAGAGGTGAGTGAGATTCCATTAAGGAAAGAGGTTTTGAGTGGATCCATAGGTTATAAAATCATGAAATTAAGATAAGTAAAATATATAAACACCTTATATGCATCAAATAGGTTTGGAAAGATCATTCATGAGGAGGTTTGAATAAGAGCATGCAAAAATAAGGTTGTTACATCTTTTTTAAAGAAATTAGGATGGTTAGACCCCATAACCATGGAATAAAATTAAAAAAATTGGTATATTTGGTCATTATTAACCTATGGATATTATAAAATACTCAATTTTCCAAAAAAATCATGTCTAATACTCTCTATTTTGTCTTAAAATAGGGACAGTCCCTTCATGCATGAGAATGACTCTTTTGGGGAAATGTGAAAGATGGTGAACCAGAGATAAATTGGATTAGTAAATAAGGTTTAAATAGTTGGGGTACACATGTATGAACCTAATAAACCTTGATATAAGTATTTAATACAAATAGGACACCCTACACAATAAGGGTTATAGTCAAGTGTGAATGAAAGACTTAGGGCTAGAAGCCAATTTGGAGGTCATATGCATTGTCAACCTAATATATGATTTTTATGTGATAAATAAATGTTTAAAAATGTATTTTTATTGTGTTTAATCCATCACATTTTCAATATAACCATTGGAGTTTCAAGAAGAGCTCAAAGAGGTAGGCAGACCTATTGGCAAGGTCTATGCCCAAAACCAAATAGGGGTCAATTTCCATTTCAAGATCTTGGAAATATATTACAATGGTTAGAGGAAGTTTATAGGGTATATAAAGAGATGTTTCAACCCTTATCTTGTAAATAAAATCTTTAGTAAGACTTTTTTGGCTTAGGAAGTATTCAGACACCACCAAGAGGCAAAAAATGATCTCAAATGTCAACTTCAAGTGCTTAGAACCTCCACCAAGCTTTGCATGGGTATTGGAGGTGTTTGGATAAGATGAGGAGGATCTCATAAAATAAATTTGTGAGATTATTTTTTAGGTTCAATGTCACAACTTCATGAACCATCCTTAAGAGCGATAGAAACCTTTAAACCCTCCTAACAAGCCTATAGTGACCTCTTTGGATAAATTGAGTTGGTAAGGAATCAAGATGAGATAATTAGGCTAGAGGTATAAAAGGAAAGTTGTATAAGACATTATCATGTTTTTGAAAATGTGATTTTATTGTATGGATTCTATATGGATAGGGTATAGTGGTAGTTTTTAGCATATAATTAGTGTTTCTCATAGGTTATTAAAGGAGTTAAGTGATGAAAATCACTTTGATATAAATATTGAGACATAAGTAAAATCCTAAAGTCATTTTCAAAACTCAAGAATTTTCCTAAGTGTCTCCACTAGCTCTCTCTCTTTTCAGCATGTCTAATTTGGCAAATTTGGCATCTAGAATGACAGTGGACAAAGTGGAAACTCAAGTTTGGTGTATTTTTATGATGTTTATGATGAAGGTAAGCATATTAAGTTCCTATAAAAGTTTCATAACACCTCTTTTACGGATAATTTTATAAATATTAAAAGATGTATAATGCCAATTGTCAAAATAAGACTAATGGAGGGTGATTATGATTCCATGGTGATGATGAGCTTATGTAAGATATTTTCATGATGAAGGAAACTACCAATGTAGGTGGAATCATTTTTGTAACTCCATTTCCTCATCATACATATTAAATTTGTCCCTAATCTTCCTTGTAATGCTCAAGAGGAGCCCATGATGAAGGTAGTTTTCCAAAGGAGAATGATTGAGGAGTTTGAATGCCACATGTGAGAAAGGAGCTATGTTTGGGATGAACACATGTTCACATTAGTTTCATAACTCCTGTTACACATCATTCATAGGAATTATAAATTATTTTCACTTTTAGACACTTGTCTTTGTGCCTCTTCAACTTCTCTTTTCTCTCTCTTCTTCCAAGTTCTATAAATACAAGCCATTTTGGGTTTGCAAGGGGAATTCCAACTCTTGGTATGGTCAAGCCCTACCAAAATTGTGCATTGATTTGTACTTAAGCTAATGGGAAGTAAGTTTTTTATAATATATGTCCATTTTCACTACATGTTTAAGTGATCCATCTTGAATGTCAATCATAGATTGAGTTCATCTTATTTTCATGCAATCCTTGAATGTGTTGTTGTAAATGACCTCTATCCTAACAGGTTTTATGAAGTGTATGTTGCTTCAATATACTTTTAAGTGTGTATGAGTTTGGTAGTGTCATATCTGACCTCCCCTTAACTTGCCTTAATTTTTTGAGTTTTTATTTTCCTTCATGAGAAACACTCATGCTAGCGATCTCCATTAATTATGTGAGGTTAGTTTGATTGTCTTAGTTCATTATACAAATCCCAAGTGTATGAATGAAAGCAACTCTTGGTGTATCACCTCATAGTTTAGGTTTCCTTTATGTATCTTTCTCTCCCTTTTCACCCATGTTAGGTATTTTTAGTATCATAAACACATCAATTCATATCTAGGGAATTATCCCTAATAATCTACAGATTTATCTCTCTTACAAGTTCACCCACAACTTGAGAGATGATTCCATGTTACATAAAATTGTAGGAGCTTCATAGAGTATCCTAGGGTGCAAAATTTGATGACAATAATTTTGTCACACCCAATGGGACCAAGTCTAAATAGTGGGAAGAATGTTGGTGTGTCTTCTCTCTTATTAGATTTTGGAAGCATCTAAGCAAACACCAATGGTGACTCTAAATGAATTTCTAGTTTTAGGTATTGTAAGTATCTATTGATGAATATTTTGATAAATTCTTATCTTTGCATGTGACTTATGAAGTTGATATGGATGGATATGAAGAGAATCCTTACCATACACCTCCCTATCAAACTTTTTATGATCCTTTATATCCTTGCCAATAGTCCTATCAAGAATACGATACTCTGTATGAGTCATGGTAGTAATATGGTCAACCTAGTCCATTTCCAAATGAGTATGTTGTTGTTGACCAACCATATGACCAATATTCACCTCAACCTTGTCACGAGGAGTTAAGAAACACCATTAGTTGGGAGGTAGAATATGAAGCTTTGAAAACATTTATTGAAGAAGTTAAATACCTCAGTCATTTTATCCAAGCTTATTACACATCTCATTCCCAAAATGTGTGGGCAGTTATACCAAGGTTTCTAGAATTGGAAAAACATATGAGTGTATGATAGATAAGTTTTGTGATGAAACTCTTGGTCATCTTGTGGATTGGTTAAGAGTTTTAGTTGGATTGTTAATGGACATGTGGGGGTATGTTCAGGAAGAGAATCAATATGTCCTTAGTGAAGGATTGTCTATGGTAAGAAAGGATCTTCAATGGTGGATTGATAGGTTAGAGCGATGGGAAAATCAAGAGGCTATGGAATAAGTTGTATCTATAAAAAATATCCAAAAATCTATGAAGAGACTCAAGAAGATGAAGAGGATGATGAAATCATATATGAAGAAGATCTCCTTATTGCTCATCCTATCTTACCTATCCCTCAAAATCCCATTCAAGAAGTTTCACCCATCTCAATACCCATCTATGAACAATCCCCAACCCATAGACCTATATATCTCTCTTTAACCATTCCTCTACTTGAAGAAGAACATATTGATTCCTCAAAAGAGCCTACTAGTTCCAAGATTCCAACTTAGGACCAAATTGTGAAGTCTTGGGGAAAGAAAGAGGTTAAAGGAGAAGTCCAAGAAGATGATGAAAATCATGAGGTGGTTGTGGAAGAAAGTGATATGCCCTCGAACCAACAAAGCCTTATTGTTATCCAAGAGTCATTTCAAGAGTGTCCTCTTTCTTCCATATCCATTCATGATCCTCTCACTACACCTTACATTATTTCTTTAGTTCATTCATCCATTTTCCACCCTCCTACCCTATGTCTTCTTGAAGAAGAACCTATTTTAAGGGAAGCATCAAAGGAGAAACAAATTCAATTTTCATCAGAGCAAGAGGATGACACAAGTGATGATGAATAATAATTTATCATTGGAACTCCACTTGGGGATATCAATCATAACTCACCCTACTTGAACCAAGAGAAAACAGACTCAAATGAAGCTATAATTACTCCTAAGAAGGATGGGGATAGACTGAGAGGTGACCATATGACAAAGGATAAAGATGAGGTGTTTGAAGAAGAAGTTCATGAGGAAGAGGTGATCCTTGATGTGAGAGATGACAAAGAAGAATGGCGTCAATAAATTGAGTTTATACAAGAGCCTAAAGAACTTTGCAAGGTTGAAGGCAAAGTATATGAGAAGATAGAGAAAAAAGTCTCCATGAGAAATAATGATCAAGATAGGGAAGATTACACTAAGTTTATTGATGAGCTTGAAGAACTTACAACTAAAAAACCACTTGCCCATTCTCAAGACATCATGTGAAACCAGTAAACATTCTTTGATGAGGCATCATTGGGTTATGTAGTAACCAAGAAGTCTTATGAAGAAGCTGAGGTAGTTGGAGTGTAAGAAGAATTCATCCTTATAGGTGATTTGTTTGAAGTTATCTTAGCTTCATTGAAACCCATTCCAATGTTCAAATGGCAACATGTCACATGTATCCCTTCATCCTATGAGGCAAGAAGAGTTTTAAAATTTTCCTTTGATCTAGGAGGGAGAAATTATTTCAAGATAGTGTGGGTTTAGTCTATTTAATTTATTTTATCATTATGTTCTCTAAGTGCTCTTGAAGCACAAGTTCTATGTTTCATTCCCTTTATTTGTGTGTGTCTTTGATTTTGTGTGTGTGGGTTAACCAACTTATTTCCCTTGAGTTAAAAGTTTGTTCAAGTTAGTTAGAGTGTCCATATGCATGACTATGTACCCAATGGAGGTGTTAGGTAACTGGTCTTAGGCATAACAAGCATGCGACCCCTGGGAATCACCAAGAATGTTGACCAAATTTGACCCAAAGTCAAATTTGGGTCAACCTCTACTATTTTAAAATTTTAATAAAATTTTATATGTCCTATGGGGTATCCATTGTCTTATATGTCCACTTACCCTTCCCCTAGTCCTTATTGAAGTCCATTCTCCTAGTATTGGCCTAGTCAACATTAGTCAACCATGGAAAAACATATTCAAAGTCTCAATTTATTTTTTAAATATCCTAAAATTGTCTTTGATAGGTTTCAATGTGTTCACAAGTCATAAATTAACCATTTGCTAGGTCTCATATGTAAAAAGGGTCATTTAGCCACATTTATAGCTCATTAATTGACTTGTACAAATGATGGGAGTTAAAAAATATGTCATAAAGGTATTATGAACGTGGATAAGGTCAAAACATGTCAAAATTAGTTAGGGGATAGTTAGAAATTAGTTATGATCAAGAGATGGTAGGTTTCCCTCAAAAATAGGAGCTTTTGGGCACTTATATGGGATTCCCAATTCCATTAGCAAGTAAAAACGTGGGAAGAGTAACTCTTCACCTCCAATCATCCATTTAAATACCTATTTTTCAATAATAATGCCAAAAAATTCATTTGTAACTTGTTTTCCTCCATTTTTGCATGACAAGCAAAGGAGGAACTTCATGCACTTGGCATGGGTTGTAAAAGTTTAATTTAAAGGATTTATTTTGGAGTGGATATTAATTTGAGTGAAATTAATTTTCATAATAATAACTTGATATTTGGTGCATCTTCCTTTATGAACATTCAGTTTGATCTCAGGCAACTTTTTATGCACTTTCAACCATGAGGGGGTCACTATTTGAGCTTGTCTAAAATTTGTTTGTTTTAGATTGATGGATTTGTGTGTCTTAGGTGTCCCTAAATTATTTTTAGGATGTTTACATGATTATTATTTCTTTGGAGAGTTCAATTTTTTGAGTAAGCCTCTTCTAGGCTTGAAAAATGTCTAGTTTGCATTCGCAGTCATCCCCATTACTTTGAAAAAGTTTCCTTCACATTAGGAAAAGGTGTTTTTGTATAATATTGGATATTATCCTAATTATTTTTGTGAATTAAAGTGTTTACAATTTCACTTTAGGTGTTTTTGGAAGAATTTATTGCATGTTTCTTGTCATTTCATGATTTCCTTGTATACCACAGTAAAAAACTGCACCTACAGGAGAATGATGACATCACAAATGTAAGTTTAAAGGTTTTACATGGTACTTAACCTTTTAGGACTATTAATTTGCATTGAAATTTTATATTTATGCATTTATGGCACTATAAACTTGCAAACTTGGAGAATATGCCCAATTTTGCTTGTATGTAAAGAATGACCATCTACAGTTGATGCTATAGGTATGCATTCTAGAGGTGTTCCAATAGATTAGTCAATATAATTTAAGATTACTTGATATGGGAAAGCCTATTAAACCTACTGATGATGTTATTTTAACAAAGGATAGTATCAAAACATCAAATGGAAGGTTGGACTATTTTTAGATCCTTTTGCTCTAAAAACAACAAATAAAGGCCTGAAGGTTTTTTGTAGGCCTCTCAAAGTGTACCTATAAAAGGATTTAAATCTTATAAATAGGTTAAGGTATATAATATAGACCAAAAAAATACTTCCCAAAGTTTTAAGGAGAAATTAATAGTGTAAGGTGGTCATTTAGATCCTCAAAAGTGGCTTAAAAATTACTAAAACATGGTAGTATTGTCTATAAGGCATTGATCAAAAAGTTAACCTTGCATCCTATTTTGGTGTCCTAGGATATGCTATAAAATTGGAATGGTACTAATATTTAAAATTATGCTTTAAAATTATAAATACCATGAGAGAATTTGAATTAAATATCTTAACCCTAATGCATACTCCTCTATCCATACATAGGACTATGAGGAGTCACTTACAGGTAGAAAGGATAAAGTCTGTGAAATAAGTGTGGTCATGAATAAGTTCATAATGTTTCATGGTTTTAATGTTTTCACACAATTATAGGTACCATTATCAACTCCATCTTTCCCTAGAAGATACCTGCATGCTTAAAATGAATGAAAAATCTATAACTAAGCAGATAGTGGAATGAGTATCAAGGCATTTGGGGGAGCCTTAAAGTACTTTAGGGCTGAAAAAGGTTAAAATGACAAGCTTAGTGAATTATAAGAGAAATATTTTTTTCAAAACATCAATTTAAATTAAATTCATGCTAATGACCAACCCAAAATCTCCTATAGGTAAAGACTGAGGATTGTCTAAGTCCAAGAGGACAATGAACAATTGAAATGCCTAAAAAGAGCCAAGATGCTAGGCTTGGAGTTGAAATAAAAATTTGAATAATGAGGTGATTAAAATATGTTATAAAATGAATTTAAACCCTTATTATAATTTCCAAAAAAAGGTGTTTAAAATAAAGATCCCCTGTTCACTGTCACAGTCAGATAGAGTCTTAAGCAAGAGAAGAGTATGAGAGAGTTTGATGCCCAAGGAGGGAATGAGAAGTTTAAAATATTATAATTTGGAATAATCATGATAAAATTAATGATATTACATTCCAAATACATCATTAATCCACCTAATGTCCTTTTCTCATAATCAAAATGGACTCAGTTCGTACAAGCAAGGCTGGGAAAAGCATTGTTTCAAGAGGTGAATATGAGATTCCATTATGGAGGTATATTTTGAGTGGATACTTAGGTTAAAAAAATAATTATATTAATGTAAAAAAAATTTATTAACACCTTATATTCATCAAATATTTTTGGAAAGAGCATTCATGAGGAGGTTTGAATAAGAGCATGCAAAAACAAGGTTTTTACCTTTTTTTGTAGAAATATGGATGGTTAGATCCCTAACCATGGAATAAAATTAAACACTTTTTTATAGCTGGTGATTATGACATTTTTAATATTTTAAAATACTAAATTTTTCCAAAAAATCAATCTTAATACTCTATGTTTTATCTCAGAGCAGGGGCAGTCCCTTCATGCACAAGAATAACTATTTTGGGGAAAACTAAAGGATGCTAAACCAAAAATCAATTATATTAGTCCATAAGTTTTTAATATATAGGGTAAACATGGATGAAACTAATAAACCTTAATATAAGGATGTAATACAAACAAGAAACCATATAGAACAAGGGTTATAATCAAGTGTTGAATGAAAGCCTTAGCGCTAGAAGCCAATTTGGAGGTCATATGCATTTTCAACCTAATATATGATTTACATGTGATCAATCCATGTTTATATAGGTATTTTGGGTGTGTCAAATCCATAAAATTTCAAATATAGCCATTGGATGGTCAATAAGATCTCAAAGAGGTAGGGTAGACTTATTGGCAAGGTCTAAGCCCAAAACCAAACAGGGGTCAATTTCCATTTCAAGATTTTGTAAATCCATTATAATGGTTAGAGGAAGTTTTTAGGGTATATAAACAGATGTTTCAACCCATTTTTTTCAAATAAAATATTTAGGAATCCATTTTTGGCTTAGGAAGCATTCAAAGCCCACCAGGAGGCAAAAAATGAGCTCGAATGTCAACTTCAAGTGCTTAGAACTTCCACCAAGATTTGTATGGGTGTTGAAGGTGTTTGTATAAGTTGAGGAGGGTCTCATACAATCAATTTGTGAGATTAATTTATATTTTAAACGTCAATATCTTCATAACCCTATC